>JAOWLH010000013.1:14310000-14735000 GCA_027405865.1 Salix purpurea | reverse complement strand
TGTTATTATTATTATTATTATTATTATTATTATTATTATTATTATTATTCTTAGGCGAAAGACTAAAAATATATAAAAAAAATTAACACCATTACTGTCAAAACAATATAAATTATTAAATTATGAAGAGCAAAAAATTTTTTAACAAAAGAGTTATTAACAAAAATAATTGTTGTTATTATTATTATTATTATTATTATTATTATTATTATTATTATTATTGGTATTATTATTGTTATTATTATTATTATTGTTATTATTATTGTTACTATTGTTATTATTGTTATTGTTATTATTATTATTAGTGAAATAATTGTTATTATTATTATTGTTATTATTATTATTATTGGTATTATTATTGTTATTATTATTATTGTTATTATTATTATTTTTGAAATAATTGTTGTTATTATTATTATTATTATTATTAATTATTTGAAATGAGGGACAAAATTGAAAACAATATAACCTGCTGCACTAAACAAATTAAGGGATCTAATAAAAAACCGAAAAATTAAAAGAAGAAGGACTGACATGCAAATTGCATATATATCAATTTGAATGCAAGGACGAAATTGAAAGAATTCGAAACTTACATTACAGAAATCAAACAAAATCCTAGGGACTGAAATGCATGCACAATAACTCGGGGGACTGAAATTGATTCCGACGCTGAGGAGAGAGAAAAGAGGACATAAACGTTCAACCGACTATTTGAGACTACACGTTCATATTTGAACCGCACGCGCCACTCCATTCGATTCAGGGAAGCGTTGCGAATCGAATTGACCGGCGAAAGAAAAATTTGCACCGCCTTATGAAGCCGCACGCGCTGCCTGAATCAAGCGGGGTCACAAAACGCGCCGACGCGCCCGTATGGCCTGCTGACAGCGCTGACGCAAGCGCACAGTAACGTCCTGGTCAATTACTAAACCACCCCTAAGCCGAATTTATAGTTTTTGTCGTTTCGGGGGCTAAGAACGTCATTACACATTTTCAAAAATATTAAAAAAAAAGAATTTCGGCGGACCGGACCGAACCGGACCGGTCCGTAAGTGGTCAATTACGCCCGTGCCCCTCAGCGTAAACCGTGTTTTTGTCTTATTATCAGGGATGAAATCGGTAAAACACTGTTCATGGGCGGAAAAAACAAAAAAAAATAGGGTGGACGAACTCGCACGACACACGGATAAAAAAGCTCGCGTCCACAGTAATATGTGAGTGTGTGCACAGTAAAATTAACTATTCATTTCAGCGTTTTGTTTTAGTTATTAGTTAATAAACAATAAACCGCGTGCCCCTTTTCCTAGAGCACCCATTACCGTTAACACAGACCGTTCACACAGACTCAGATTATTTTCAAAAAGAAACATAGCTCGTTCCTCCTTTCAGAAACCTTGAGCTGGAGTCCCCTTTATTTTCAAGTTTTCTCTGTCAAAACCGTGCAGCAGGTGATGCAAAAAGATTCACGTAAGCAAGGACGTGTACTCCCCACTTGCATGCACATGCGTCCCCACCAAATAATTTAGCATGGTATCAACTAGCAAAGAATTCTGTATGGAAAAAAAAGAAGTGAGATGCATCCAAGAAATGGGTGGGGAAAGAGAACGAGATAAAGATTATTCCATGCCTGTCCATGATTTGTTTTTTGAAACAAATAATATTTGACAGCACATATTTGAGAACCATTCTTAGTGGCGAGCCCACTTTGGATTGCACTTGATCAGAATAGCACCACCAGTAGGAGAGAGAGAGAGAAGGAGAGGGAGAGAGAGGGAGAGGGGAGAGGGTAGCCATGGCAAGTGTTTGCGTGACGTTTCTATTTCTTTATTCAAGACGGATAAACAGAGAATATGAAAAGGAAAATCACTAAGGAATCATCCAAACTTACAGTAGGCACCACCATAACCGTAGTTGCATCTCTATACACATCATTAGCACCATCGCCTAGCTAATTATTATTATTTATTTATTTTATTCAAGCTTATCCTTTCATGATTTTTGTTTTCTCTCATCGTATGTTTCTCTCCTACTAGACAATCCACACTCTCTATCTTTATTTGAGCTTGATTCTTAGTATATATTTATGTCCTTACGTCTCCGCAAACAAGTTAAAAATATCTCCAATTATATGATTAATTACCACCAAGTTGTATTAATCTTACCCTTTCCTTCCTAAAATCTTTAATTAAGAAAGATAATCATTTTATTTTTAATCATATCCAATAATCCAGAGGTAAATAGAATCGATCCCATGTCTCTCAAAAATATATTACTTTATCCAATAATCATTCTATACCTTGATCCAATTAAAATTCCAAAAAGTAAATTACTTGATTCGTGGGGAAAATAAAAAAAGTATACCACAACGGTTGACATTGTGGAAAATCTGGGGCATAGATCCTTATAGTCATAGATATGGATAAAAGAAAAGGTGATTGTAATTCTAAAGTGAGTAGATGTGACGCCTCATGACACCTTGCATGCTATGCTATGGATCATAGTATAAACTCTCGCCCCATTTACTGAAATTAGAAAATGGTAGCAGTCCATGCAAATAATAAAAAATTCATTCAAGTATACTTTTACTGTAAAACTATAATAATAACTATTAAAATAGTATTATAGTTGCATTCAAGATCCATGCATTTTCTCAACAATAAGATTTTCGGGCCATCTCCCTAATTTATTTTGTTTAGTCTCATAGTAAGTGCTTTTTTCTTAGAAATCTTTTAAAAATATCTCAACCGATTAAATATATAATATCTTTAAATATATAATTTATGTTACTTTATAATATAGTTTTTTAAAAAGTAAAAGTACTTTAGATATTATTAAAATGCTAAAAAATCATCTCGAATTTTTTTAAAATATAATCTATAGGAGTGCTTAAAAGCTGAATTGGAAGGTTTAATTACTAGCTCGACTTTATGGCAAGGAATAATAATAATTAAAAATGGGCTTCATGAATCCAATAAGACCACGCATGTTGTCTCTATAGTGCGTACCTTGAGGATGCACATTTTTTTTCTTTTTCTTCCATTTTTAATTAATTTGATTATTCGAGTAAGTTTGTATATATTTTAATTAATTTTATAGGCCTTGAAATTAACAATCATATAAATTTACAATAATTATCATATTAACAATCATATAACTCGAATCTAAAATCACAATAAACCAAACATTTAATTCCAAAATATTACTGCTTATTAAATTGTTAGATCGTAATTAATATCCTCTTAAAATGGTAAGAGTGAGAGACAAATGAGCTCATGCATGGGGCCATAACGTATACGGGCAGCATAGTTCGGCAGAGATTTTGAACAAGTGTAAGAGAGCCCGACACATATATCTTCTTGCTTCCATTAATTTCATCATCCACATGACATAAATGGAAGCATCAAGGCCGTCCATTCAAAGCATATAATTAGTGGTTTTATTTTCTATTTAGTGGGATATTCAATATATATACTTCGAAACTGGTTTATGTCTGAATATATTCACCTGTAAGAAAAGATTTCATGCTTCTATCACACATGTTTTTGCTTCCCTGATATGTCTCTATCATCCAACAGGAATTTATGGATGTATTTCTTTGATTTATTGAGCATTGAACTTAACTATACATTGATCAATATCACTCTTTTATTTCTAGGGTTTCTATCTCTTAAATTAATGATGTGAACGCGATAAGATTTATTTTTTTGATAACCGGAGTGTCCGGGCTAGCTTACGCGCACCACAACTAATCCCCGGATTCACTGAACATCCTACAAATCCAGTGAGCATGTAAGGCACCGCGGGGGTGACGGACATGCATGGTGGGACTTGAACCTGGTACAGAGAAAGAAAACAAGTCCCTTCAACTGCTAGGCCAAGATCCCACTTGCAACACGATAAGATTTTGAATCACCTCACTAGGTCACTTTGCTTGCTTGATGGATATGTGTGGGAGGTTTATATAAAATATGATCGTATCGAGCTGCAAAGGATAATTAAATTAGTGGCGCAAATAAGCCAAAAGGATTTTATTTTTAATTACAAAGTGGAATTCACAATATATATATATATATATATATATATAAGCGGACAGCAGGCAGGAAACCTATGAATATTTTAGGAGCAACTTGTCTATAGTCTATACTATATGTTGAGGTGACTCTTTTATATGATCGTCGGACAAAATCTAAAAGGATCTGATTATCAACTTCACTTGATTCTCGTGGTTAACCAGTGGTGGGTTAATGACATGCTATATTAAAAATGTTTTAACAGGCTGATTTAATTTTAACTTTTTCAGTTTCAACAAAACTATTAATTTCAATTTTTAATTAATTTAATAAATAAATAAATAAATAAATAAATAAATAATTCTAGTATCCAAAATACAAACTCAATTTAAAACCCCAAACATCTAATTTTCTATATAAACTCAACGTATGGGATTTTACGACCACGCTCGTGTCCTTCTAGGGCTTGAAGAGTCATCAGCATATGGTGAGGTAGGATCACCGAGCTTTCAAAAATATTTGTCTAGAAGACATGCGACAAACAACTACGTAAGTGGATCAAGTCCTACTCAAGAATTGGATTTTATTTATTTAATCATGTGGGTAAACTTCTTTTGTTTTGCCCCTTTAAATCATCAATATTCCACTTCCACTCATGTAAGTTTCAATTTTTTCAATATTTGTTACCCTGCTAGCTTCCGAAAAGCTGCAACGTGAGTACCCTAACCATTAATTAATAGCCTGGTTTTCTTATTTTTTTTTTATTTCATAAGAGCAGCTTGGCCAAATTTTTAAAATGGTTTTTTGAATAGTGTATATATTTTTTTTTTGTTAATGCGTACTTCAATGGTAAAAACAATTTTAAAGAGCCATTTTTTTATTATTTTAAATATTGTACAATTATTTTGTATATAGTTTAATTATGCAATTAATTATACAATTAATAGGAGTAAGTTATATAATTAAATAATTACTTTTAAAAAACCCTCCAACAATATAATTATTTTTTTTATTATATTTAAATTAAAAATTAAAAACCCTGCAACAATTGAAATTTTAAATTTTAAAATATTAAAAAATTCCGTCAAAATTTCATTTGCCACCAACTTTTGAACAGTAGCTGTGAAGTATGTGACATACCAGGTTCCGACAAGATAAAAAAATGGCTTTTTAGTTCCATGTTGCTATAAATAGCAACTTGTATAAGAAAAGCTATTTTTAACTATCAAAATAGTTTCCCTATTGGAGAGAAAAAAAGTTACTACAAAATACTAAACATACTTTTTTTTTTACCTCCTCTTATAGCACTCCCGTCGGAGATGCTTAGAGTTTTTTAGATATTAAGATATGTATGGGGTTTTGAGAAGAAAAAAAGAGAGCAGTTATTAAAAACAATAACAGTATGAAGAGTAATTAGCTTCTTGTTGAATGTTTAGCAATAAAGGGCAAAATTAAAACTTTTTAAAAACCATAGGGGTAATATTAGAAAAAATAAACTATAAAGGTAGAAGTGGACATCGACTATTATATGAGGTGAAAAATGCGGTTTACGTGGGTGACGGGGAGATAGGCGTGTGATGCATAAATGATGGGGTGTGTATGTGTCTTTTTCCACAAGGCAATTATTATTGAGTGGTGGTCACGTGACAAATAGACGGCAAAGGAGAGTGAGATTTTGGACTTGTTTTATTCAAGGAATCCATTTACTGGAAAGTATTTCAAGCTTTCAAGTTTTGCACGAAAATAATTTTTAACAAAAATAATTAGCAAAATTAGATGCCTATAATATTATATATATTATAAAATAAACTATGTATAAATATACGATACTAGCCTAATACCCCCGCGCGTTGCCGTGGACATTCTTGTATATATAATTTAACATAATTAAATCCACAACGATAAATTTATATGATATAATTAAATAAAACTTATAGATTAGGAGATAAAATTTATAAAATTTTAAATAGAGTTTGTTACGCAAGCATAGATTACATCTTTTAGAATGTAGGTATTGCGTCATAAAATATCACAAAAGATCGCGAACTAACATAAAAAAAATAGCAAAATATTTTTATAAGAAAAAAAAATTAATCACTAAAATCATTATTGTGCAGATAGTAAAATTATAAAAATCATTTAATACAAAGAGCAAATAAAAATAATTATAAAAAAATAAAGGGGAAAAGGAAGCAATTTTAATTTAAAATATTATAACAATAGCAACATTGGAGTCTTAACATCTAAAATTATTATTGTTGTTACTATCAAAACAATAAAAATTATCAAATTATACCGAGGGAAAGAAAAAAAGCATGAACAAAATAGCAAGCAAGAAAAACAATTAAAATATTATTATTATTATTATTATTATTATTATTATTATTATTATCATGAAAGAATAAATAAATGAATGAAAGATTAAAAAAATTATAAAAACGACAAAAAAAGATCAAACAAAAAATACAATAAAAACTAAAAATTATTGTTGTTATCACTACCAACACAATAAAAATTATCAAATTGTTCTGAGGAAAAAAACCCTCAACAATATTAACAAAAGAGTAAGCAAGAAAAACAATTAAATTATTATTATTATTATTATTATTATTATTATTATTATTATTATTATTATTATATCATCATCATTTATTTATTTTATTTTTGTGGTAATAATGAAAGGGAAAAAATGGAAGAAAAAAAATATCCTAAAAACTTCAACAAAAGATCAAACAAAAGAATAAAACAAAAACAAAAACTATCGTTGTTATCATTGTCAAAACAATAAAAATTATCAAATTATCCCGAGAAAAAAAAATGCTCAAAAGTATTAACAAAAGAGTAAGCAAGAAAAACATTTAAATTATTATTATTATTATTATTATTATTATTATTATTATTATTATTTTCATTTATTTATTTTATTTTTTGTGTTAATAATGAAAGGGAAAAAATGGAAGGAAAAAAAATTCTAAAAACTTCAACAAAAGATCAAACAAAAAAATAAAACAAAAACAAAAATTATCGTTGCTATCACTGCCAAAACAATAAAAAATATCAAATTTTCTCGAGGAAGAAAAAACTAAAAAACATTAACAAAAGAGTAAAGCAAGAAAAACAATTAAATTATTATTATTATTATTATTATTATTATTATTATTATTATTATTATTATTATTATTATTATTGTGTTAATAATGAAAAATAAAAAATAAATGAAAGACTAAAAAAACCATAAAAACTTTTAAAAAAATTAAATCATAAAAAGAAATCAAGGGATTTAAAAAAAACATTAAAAGTATAAGGCTCGAAAGGAAAATCAAATATAAAGGGATTAAAATCCAAAATTAAAAGTATAAGGACCGAAATGAAAATCAAATTTATTATCAATTTCAATCAAAGGATAAAATTGAATAAATTGAAACTGCAATACCGGAAAAAAATTGATATAAGGACCGAAATGAAACTCAAATTTATTATCAATTTCAATCAAATGACAAAATTGAATAAATTGAAAGTGCTGTACCGCATTTATTGATTTATTTAAACTCAATCCAGAAATTAAAAGAAGGAGGACCGAAGTGGAAATTGCTCATCCAATTAATTTCAATCGTAGGACCCAATCGAACTAAATCAAAACTTATATAACAAAAATAAGGACCATAAACAAAATTAAAAGTACAGGGACTGAAAGGAAAAGGCATAAAACCCGGGGGACTCTCCTTCACTTTGATCTGCAGGAGAGAGAGAAACGTCTGTAGCGGCTTTAACTGGCCGCCGCCGCATATACGGATGTTGGAGGACAAAACACGCTGCACCGGAAGGAAGACCAGGAGGTTGCGCATCGACTGAGACACCGGTAGCTCATCTCCAGCGACGTCATGACCACGCACGCGCCGCTCAAAGAGGGGGTGAGGTGAAATACTGTCGGCCGCGTGCGATGCACACGCCGACAGTAAAAAGGAAAAAAATGGTCAATTACCGGTGTAGCCCTGTGACTAAGTCATCTATTTTGTCTTATTAGGGCCCATATCCGTAATTAGCCATTTCCGGGAAAATATAAAATAATGAAAAGGTAGGCGGACCAGACCGGTTCAGTCTGAAATTGTGCAATTATCGCGGAGCCCCTCCACCCATAACCGTTTTTTTGTCTTTTTCGGGGGCTAAAATCGCTATTTCACTGTGCAAAAAATTAATAAAAAAATTGAAAAACCAGGAAATCGACCGAACCGAGAACCGAACCGACCCAAAAATACACTATTACAATCCACAGTGCATACACTCACATGCTACAGTACACGCAGCTACAGTGAAAACTCCACGTGGTTTATATATTAGGTAATAATAAATTCTTTTCTCTCTCTCCATAATTACATTTTTTATATCTTTTATTATTATTATTATAAGTACTTAAAAAGTTTCATCCAATTTTTTTTTGGATGCAAAGAAACTTCATCTCTAGAAAACATACTTTGTAAATTAAGTGAGTAAGTAAAACTATGGTTGTCCTAGATTCTTATAAGAGATGCACGCCCTGACTCGAACTCAAAACTTGCTATATAGATCGCAAACTCTTTGTCATCACGTTAATCATCGCTGCTCTGCCATCCAATGTTATATATATGTTAGATAAATTTGAAAATAAAATAAAATAAAATATATAAGTTATTTACAGTTTATTTTTTATATTATAAATAAGCACTGAAAACTTCTTTTCAACTTTTTTTCTATAATATTGTCACACATACAAAAATAACCCACTTTCATAAATTCATTTTCTAAAAAAGATGAATTACTTTCCAGCAAACAAACATTATTATGTTTCTTCCAAAGCCAGTCTAAGCGTACGTATAATCTCTTAAAAACAATTAATTAAAAAATATATATTACTTATCTTTTTATCTTTAATATTAGTAATTTGACGTTTTTAAAAATAAAAATATTTTAAAAAACACTTTAAAATATCGTTAACGGGTTGAACCACATTAATAAAGGCATAATTATTTATTAATTTCTTATTTCTAGTTCTGAATCCCCATATTTAACGAAGTTATTGTACACGTGACTTTGGGGGTGTTTGACACTGCGTTTCAAAAGCATATTTGAAAAAAAAATGAAAATTTTTATTTTTATTTTTATTTTAAATTAAAAAATGATATTTTTATATTATTTTTATGTGCTGATATCAAAAATGGTTTTTGAAAAATAATAAGTATTATTTTAATATATTTTTGAATAAAAATCACTTTAAAAAAACAAGATTAACCACACTCCCAAACGAACCCGAGTTTCTCTCCCCCTGCTTTATTTTTATTTTATTTTTTAAATTTCCGTAAAAGACCTATTTACCATATTGGGTGTATGAATTGCACACTTCATTAATTTTTCATATTTATTGGAGAAAATTGCCGGCAGACTTTTCTTTACTGTATTTTTTTTCTCTCTTCGTCAACACTAATCTTGGTATGTTTTTTATTTTTTATTTTTTATTTTAATCATTGCGTATTTAATGATTATGTGAGGTAGTCAATTATCTATGCATATATTAATCTTAATATATTCAACCATGCATACTGACCCTACCAAAGCCAAAAGGTCAACTTCATCATCGTCAGCAATGACGAAACCTCACGATATTTCTATTACTGCATATACTCTGAAAGAGTGATTCTTTTTTCTATATTGAGCACAGTTTGCATACACATAAGTTACATAACAGGATGTACTATTCATTTACAAATAATTTATTTTGATCTTTTATTTTCTATGATTTAATCATAATTAAACTCCAACGTCTTCTGATTTTTTAGTCAATAATTAAGCTGATAACAATGTTACTTATACATGGCTGGCATGCCAAAGATTTTAAAAAAAATACAATTGGGTCCTCGTGCTTTAAAAATCACATGATTTATACCATTGAAGTCCCCTTAAATTATCAAAACTCAATTATAGTACACAAGCTTATTTGTGTTATTTTTTAGTCTCTCACTAGATAAAGGGCTTTTTGGGAAGATGTTTGCAGTAGTTTTTTAAAGTGTTTTTCGTGCCGAAATACATCAAAATGATGTATTTTTATTTTTTAAAATTATTTGTGATATCAGCACATCAAAATGATCTAAAAACACCAAAATATATTTATTTCAAACAAAAACAATTGAATTTATGTGGCACGGCGTGCCAAACAGCACAAAAGAGAGAGAGAGAGAAAGGCTCTCAGAATTCAATTACAAGAGAGAAAAACACCATTTACTCTATTTTAATACACTACTATGAAAAATAATTATATATTTATAAATGAAAAACAACTTGAAAAACAAATTAAACCTTACGAAACATTTTCTTGGAATCTATGATACGATGAGAGGGATTCACATTTGCATTTTACACCGTGAATTCCACACGGCGTTTTAGATTTATAAATAATAATTAATATAATCAAATCCAACAGTACCCGTCATTATCCATTCCAGGAAAACACGTCCCAATCGCAATGAAATAGCGCGTGCTGCCACGTTGCAAGCAAGCAGATACTCACAATAACAATCTCACATTCTCACTCTTACCGCCTGGCTCTTGCTCTTCACTTAAAGCTGAAATCTCAAGATTTGAAATTCCATTGCTATATAACTTCTCTTACAAGATAAAAAAAAACTCGTTGGATTTACTTGAAATACTCGCCGGAAAATGACGTTGCACACAAACGCGGTGGAGGTGTGCAGGTTAAGCTTTGAGGTGGAGCAGTGATGGATCCTCCGGTGCGCATATTAGCGTTGGTGGAAACGTATGTGTAAACTTTGACTCTCTGTAGCCATGATGAGCCAATAAAACCACGACATAATTAAATAATATCAAGAACTCAATAATTAACGACATTGCCTTTTTTTTATTTTTATTTATTTATTTATGTTGTTTGTGGTCTGGCTATATTGTGATAGTTTGACCATGAAATCTTTCTCTTTTACCTCACCCTTTGGAATGTACAGTTGAAAATACATTTCCCCTACCTCACCCTTTTGATGTAATATAAATAGAAATAAGGTCCTATTTAAAAATAATTTTTTTAGTTTCATAATTAAAATTTTAATAAGTTCTTGGACCATATTTTATTAATTAAGACCAATTTTTTTTTTCTTAATTTGATAGAATTTGAACCTATACTCTAGTCGAGTAATTTTAGGAGCAACAACAATAATAAATTAGTATGAGGGAAAATATGGATTAATGTTTAACTTCATTCAAAATTCAGGGATATAAAATAAGATTTTCATAGAGAAAAAGTTATAGATCTTTTACCAAACGAGCATAGTCTAGTAAAAGTTTTGAGAGACTCCATGCACTATCTCGACAATGGTTTTGTCAATAAATCTATAAGTTGACCTTAAGTGTTAATATAATTAATATTGAGAATGTCACAATAAAACATATCATAAACAAAATATAAATCAATTTAAATATGCTTCATTTAAGAGTGTTATACTGAATTAAAACTAAAATGAGTTGCACCTAAGTCATAATATAAAAGTATTGGTCAAGCTTTCATTGGTAGTCCAAGTTCTTTAAATAATAATTGTAGCCACGTAGTTTTTAAAGTTGATTTGTAAGAGATTTATATTTAGTTTATGTCAATGATCTTGTTATTGTCTGTTGTTTTTTTAGCTTCAAGATATGAGATTAGAAATAAGAAAACTTATATATGCTAATATTTGATGTATGGCCATCAAAATTGCCTTCCCAATTAGCATATAAGCATGTTGTGAGTTCAAAACTTCTTTTTTTATGTGAATCCCATGAAAAATTATTTACTTCAAACAAAAAAGAAGTCTTTTGTAGCTACCCAATGTGTTACTATGGTTTTGTGCATAAACTATGATAGTTTATTTATTGAGAAACAGATGCTCAAAAAGGTGAGAGACAATATAGTCATCTAATTACACTTTAAAACTCGGTGTTGTTAAAAACAGTTTTGAAATCAACTAACTTTAGTGTTGTGCTTGTGGACAATAGAGTCAAGACTTTATTTGCACTCATCATATTTGTTTTTAATAGAAATCCCCCAATATATTTGTGTTAAAATAGAAACAACCCTAACTTGGTTGGAATGGCCTTCATTTCTTAAAATAAACAAATATGGTTGGACTATATATTTGAATGTAAATAGAATTCCAAGTAGTTGAATGATATGAGACATAAAATCATTGTTGTTACCAATGATAACTAGATCATTCATATACACCAACAAGTAACATAAAACAAAATATTAGTGATGTATGAATAAAAAACAATCTACGTTTGAGTTTGAAAATCCAATTTTCATAATTGTCAATTTTAATGTAATGTATCGGGCTTTAGGAGTCTGTTTAAAACCATAAATTACCTTATTCAACCATTAAACATGGTTTGATTTTAATACGAGACTTCATCATTATCATCATCTAATGTTAATGTTTAAATTAAACTCATCTTTATTATCTCTATATTCAAAGGAGTCATACCTTCACTGATTATAATGAGCAGTTTTAATCATATTTTCACCACAAACTTCCATTACCTTATCTTCCAATGTTTTAGACGTGTCAACACCAGCTAAATGTGATGATTTTTGAAGTGGTTGATCAAATATAAATATTATAGTATCACCATACTTTATATTACATAAGCTTCTAAGTTTAATCTGACTATTCATATACAACTTTATCATTTTGATTCCACTTTGGATGAGTAATTCTATAATATTTATAAAATCCACATCACATGCAATGGATGTAGAAAAATATTGGTGTTCCTTAACAAAACACATTAAAGTGATATATATATATATATATATATAATAACAATATTCATTTTAATAACAATAATTTTGAATTGTGGTTTTATTTATAACTATAATTCAAAATAACAATTGTGCTAAGAACTCCCCTAAAATTATCCTAATCGGGTCGTTTTCATAAAAACTCAAAAGTTAGAGTATATCTTCTTTTAAATTTAAAAACAATATATTTAATTTCATACGTATAAAAAAATATAAAAAAGAAAAAGAAAGAAAGAAAGAAAAATGAATATAGAACAGTATTGGAGAGAAGAGAGTTCTCTTTTAAGCTGTCTTATTGTCATTCGATTCTTGTTGCAAATGATGATGGGATTGCTGGTTTTGAGAGAATTACCGCAACAAATTCTATTACTTCGTTTCTTTGGATTTCACTTCAGAAAATTTCCAAAAATCGCCTCTAGCCATACTTCTTGCAGTTGCAGAGGCGGGAAAGTTTCTTTCATGTCGCTTTGATTTGAAAAAAGGTCGGGCTTTTCTTTTGCTTACTTTTGTTTTGTTTTTGAGGGAATCTGTTTGGTTATTGAGAAAGTTGAAAAGGGCTCGACAAAGAGAAGGAAATCTAATCGTTTTCAAGCTGCTCTGTTCAAGCCTAGCTTAGCTAGAAGAATCCAATTGTTCCGAGGCTGATACTATATTACTATATACATATACATGTATGTATGTATGTATGTATGAACTAATTGTATGTGTTTTGTTTTGTTTTGCAATGTTTTCTTATGGACAAAAGTCTTAGTTGGGTGATGATTAAATGTTTGACATGATATCGTTTCGAATTGTTGCTGATTAGAAGATGGTTGGAGGGTTGAGTTATGCTTACGGTAATGAAATTAACGAATCATTGATTGATGTGGAAGAGGAGGAGCTCTTTTTTATGTCCTAAAATTTTTGAGTGTTTGAATATGTTCTTCCTTCCTTTGGATTTTCTTTTTCAGCTATTGAAAGTGAGTTTCTTTTCAAGTTTCCGCCTAGCTGGAAACAAAAACCGATGTATGATTGCTTTTCTCTTTGAGGAAAACAAGTTGTTCTGCTTCCAACCTTTCCTTTCTATGATTGCAGTTATGCTGCTTCGGTCTGAAAACAAGTTGTTTGTCAGATTTTTTTGGCTTTCGAGAGTTTTAATTCTCATCTGTAACTGTGAGATACTCTTTAGGAAAAGTTCAGGAGATGTTTTGGATCACAGAGTTACTCTAGTTTTCCTCTGTTTATCACTATTGTCGACAATGACACAACAATCTAGTTGACCTCTTGCTCCTCTTCTCTGGTGGAAATGGTTAAAGATACCACATGTTCGGAGATTCCTGCCACAATTACAAGCCACGCATGTGGGGCCGGTTCCACCATGACCATGTTAAGTGAGACCAAGTAAACAGTGTATCCAAAAATGGTGGTTTAGGGATGAGCCGAGACACAAGAAGAATGAAAGAAAAAGGTGGGGTGGGGGGGTTCACGAGTGGTAGTTTTTCTATCTGTGTGAAGGTTATGTGAGTGTTTTGATAGAGCAAATTCACATAGACTTTTCCTGGATGCGGAATGTATTCAGTGGAAGTGTGAGTGGTTTGTGCACTTCCATGAATCTAGGATTCTTCTTTATCTGCTATAAATGTGCATTTACTTTTGCTTCCATAGGGTATCAGAAAGTCATGAATAGTGATGTGCAGTAAGATTTAGTCGTCTCTGGTACCAGATTGGTTTAGTTGGGATCTCATGTACTTGCTTCACTTTTCTTTTTTTTGTTTTGCCCTTTAGTTTTTGCTGTTTGGAACTACCACTTCGTCAATTTGGTTTATATTTTGCCAGTCTCTGTCTTATTGTGTTTCTCTTTACTCAGTTCTGTTTCGTAGCCTTGTTGTGATGACTTCACGTCCCAACTTCTGAAACTCTTCCATTGTCAATTGAACTCAAGCACCTCCTATTATTTTCATCTCCTCATCTATGCCTTTATGCCAAAAGCCTGCTGATCTGCCTCCCCACAAGTAAAAGGAGAATGAATTCTACATCCACTCAGTTTGTCACCTCCGGAAGGATGGGCATCTATGACTCTATGCACCAGATTGGTATGTGGGGAGAAAATTTTAAGAGTAATGGAAATCCTAGCACCTCAACAATGTTCATAGCTGGTAATCCAAATGCTTCTGCATCAATAATTATAGCACCAGACATAAAGCTAGACAATCAGGTGAAAATTGCTGGAAGCTCGTTCTTAGTTCTAATATCTGGTTTTGCTTTTGGATTTCCAAGCTGATGCATTTTCTTTCTTTATTTGTTTTTAGTCGGAGGATACTTCGCACGGTACTGTTGGACATTCTAACAAGTACGACCAAGAAGCTTCTAAACCTGCTGATAAGGTGAAGTCTGCTAGTGATGCTGGCTGTGAACCTCTCTCTCCCTCCCTCCCTCTCCCCCTCTGTGTGTGTGTGTGTACGCGCGCGCACGTGTTTACTTCCAAAACAAAGAATCGTAATGTTATCATATATAGATTTGGATTTCTAGTTCTACTACACCATGTTGGATGTCTTGTACTCTTGATTGTCATGTCTTCTTTCTCCATTGAAGTCTTACTTTATACTTGTTATGGTTTCAGTCACCATTTAATTGAGATTGTCAAGATATTAAGACTGAAATAATTCTTCTTCATGATCCTTATGAGGTTGATAAATCTGATATGTTTGACACTGTGACCTTTTTCCATAATTAGATCATTTCATTTATAGATTTTTAGAATCTGTTGTTTTCTATCTATGGATACAGATATGACATCATCAAATGGTTTCACCACAAGCTTCTCTAAATTATGACAACAAAAAATTTATTTCTTTCTGAAAAAAACATGAATACTTGCTTCGTAACTATACATATGAATATGCTTACAGGTACAAAGACGTCTTGCACAAAATCGCGAGGCTGCTCGTAAAAGCCGTTTGCGGAAGAAGGTAGGAAGGGCTATGCAATTTGCATTAAAAACTGCTGGCCTATAAGCATTAAGAGGTTTACAGTTACTGAATGTGATTTTAATTTTTATTTACAGGCTTATGTTCAGCAGCTAGAATCAAGTCGTGTGAAGCTCATTCAGTTGGAGCAGGAGCTTGACAGAGCTAGACAACAGGGCCTGTATATAGGTGGTGGAGTAGATGCTAGTCAGCTAGGTTTTGGAGGACCTGCAAACTCAGGTATGTTTGCCAAAATACTTCTTACTTTTTGTCCAGCTGCCTCACTCCCAGATGTATCTCTCACTGCTCTTTTTTTTGTCTCCAAGAGTCGTTTACACTCGGTTTGATTCTTGCTAGAGAATGACAAGTTATTAAAGAAGGAGGATTTAGTTGGTAACAAATTCGTAAAATTATTTTAGTTGAGAAATTTTCAGTTTGCTTGAGCTCATTTGAACACCGGAGACCATCCAAAGTCTAAGCGATTTGTTGCATTATCTAGTTCATACACTTGTAACTCGATCTTCATGCACTATTGTTATGTATTATGTTTAAATAATGTTGATGCACTTCAATGGCAAATAAAATGTATGCTTGAATCAACAATTTAACATATCTGTAACATACTGGATTGCACAGCCTTAAACCTCATTTATGCCAGAAATTAGCACTTGAATTATGGTCCTAAGAGATTGCTGTCGACACATGACTCTCACCTGAAAAATGCCTGTATTTTATGTGTGTTTTTTTGCCCCCTCTCCCTTAATTTCCTGACACTTCACTTCTTGTGGTTTCACTTTAATTTTGTGTGTTCACATTTATCTATCAACCATATGCTGACTCTGAGGATTCTTAAGGGATTGCAACTTTTGAGATGGAGTATGGGAACTGGTTGGAGGAGCAAAACAGACATATCCGTGATATGAAGACTGCTTTAAACGCTCATATAAGTGACGTAGAGCTCCGCATACTTGTAGAAAGTGATATGAGCCTCTATTTCGAGCTTTTTCGCTTGAAAGCAACTGCAGCAAAAGCCGATGTTTTCTATGTGATGTCTGGCTTGTGGAAATCGTCAGCAGAAAGGTTTTTCTTGTGGATTGGAGGGTTTCGCCCTTCTGAGCTTCTTAAGGTGATGATTTAATTATTTAAAATTATCAGTTGAAGGTTATACATGGGTGTCTTTGAACTTATGAAATACCTCATTTTGGTCTCACCACTTTACCACGATGGCTAAACTTGCTCCTCTAAAACCTTGGCAGCTTATCACTGCATTCCAGTCTGCGCTGATGCTCGGCTCATTGTATTAAATTTCTTTCACGTCAAGCATTATGCTGGCATTTGTTAGTGTGTGACATATTGCCACTCTGGTTTATTAATTAAACAGTTGGTTCTCTGGTCATTGTTACTTTGCTGCAAATATTTCATGTGTTCAAGTTAGAGATGATTGGGCCTCATTGAACACCTAAATATCATTTATCACATTGCTGGCTTCTTTATGTTTATCAGTGGCACTGGTAGCTGTGTGATGCTATCATAACTGGCAAATTACTTCAGAATTCTTTTACGGGGAGCTGAAAATGTTGTTCGCAAGTAATTATGGTTATGGCCCTTGTTACTCCAAGACTGATTATTGTGTTATCTTGCACATAATAGCCAGCAAGTCCTGTCTAGTCATGTAAAACGCAAATATTTATACAGTGATAATTCATTTGGAGACGTACAGGGCACAGCATATGTTATAGATTAGCACATTATCATTTGGTTCATACGATTAAGTTCTCGTATCATTCAAATGGTTGCTTCATTGACTCAAGTATTTGTTTCATTCTGTGTTTCTGGACTTCCTGTCATATTTTCTATTCCTATCCAGTTTCTTCTGAGATATATTCACAGATTTTGTGTTGATTACAGATTCTCGTGCCTTGCATGCAGCCCTTGACAGAACAACAAGTTGTGAATGTTTCTAATCTTAGACAATCATGCCAGCAAGCTGAAGATGCTCTTTCACAAGGTATGGAAAAACTCCAGCAAAATGTGGCAGAGACTGTGGCGGCTAGTCAGTTGAGTGAAGCAAGTTACTTGCCTCATATGGAAACTGCAATGGAGAAGTTAGAAGCTCTGGTCCGCTTTGTGCAGCAGGTCTTATAATGCACCTTCTCTTTGCATTCTCGAATGGTTTTAGTCTAAGTTCTTAGGCAGGTGCACTCATAACACATACACAATCCATAATTTGAGTCGATTGGATTTCATAAGGTAATCACTTCAATTTCAGAGGAAAGGCATTCTTAATCTGCATTAAAGAATACATGAAATAAACTTGTTATGCAGATGTGGGTGATATCGACTTTTTTGCTAGAATTTAGCTCAAAATTGGTTGTGCTCCCCAGCTTTCTGAATGAGGTCAATCAGCTGGGCTTGTTGGCATATCTAACATCAACTCTTTGATGTAACAGGCTGACCATATACGCCAGGAAACCTTGCAGCAGATGTTTCAGATCTTAACAACACGCCAGTCGGCTCGAGGGCTGCTTGCCTTGGGAGAATACTCCCAACGGCTTCGGGCTCTGAGTTCACTCTGGGCAACTCGCCCTCGTGAGCCTGCCTAGCTTCATATTAGGACCCTATAGCTTGTCAAAATCTCAAGGATATAACCATCACCGGTGCCATACTCAGAAAGTAAAAGGGGCTCTTGGGGTAATGCTGTAATCTTATGTAGACAATTCAAGCTGCTGGCATTTTTCAAGCAGCCTTCTACAACTGGAAAGTTATAGATGAATATAGCCAAGAGGAAGTTTGTGGTTAAATCAATATTCAATGCTGCTACTATCCTGCCATCAAATGATATATCTCGTTTTGAGTCTGCAGATGAAACTGTCATGTAAATTGCAGTATAATTGTGTTTGTATTTCTTACCTGCCTTGTGCATAATTCGTGAGAACTGCTAATATCTCCCATTTCCATTGTCATGATGAATGGCATGGATGTTTCGCTGCCAAAATTATGTAAATATCATCGATGCATAATTAAAAAGATGCGACTCAGACCCACCTGGAAACAAAATCTATTTCATTTAATTTCTGAATATCTCCCATCTCCATTGTCATGATGAATGGCATGGATGTTTCGCTGCCAAAATTATGTAAATATCATCGATGCATAATTAAAAAGATGCGACTCAGACCCACCTGGAAACAAAATCTATTTCATTTAATTTCTGATAAAGTTAAGGTTAGGTACGGATTTCCATTTCCCCCCCATTAGTTTCTGTTTCATCTCCAGGGAATTCTGACTGGGACAGCTTTAGCTGTGCTGTGATCTCATAACGAGCATGGTATAGTGTTCTTAGTTGTGACACCAGCACAAACAAAGTCGTAATTGAGCAAAAGGTACTCATAAACCAATCAGAGGGGATTTACAAAAGTAAGTATAAATGCAAAAACGAAAGCGATATTGTTATTATCTTATTGCTTGCTCTAATCTTGCTGTAATCATTTAAGCATCCAACGTTTTTCCACCAATATTGAACTAAACAATCCATGTCATTCCACTAATTAAAACGACAAATCCTTGGACGTGTTCATCAGATTGCCACTACCAATCCACCATCCCCGAGCCCACTTCAATAGCTTCATAGAATAGTTTAACAAGATTGGTCTCTGCTTCTTTTTTCATCTAGTTAGCGATGTTCCTTGTCCTTATCCTTTTCATTTCTTTTCTTTTGTATTAGCAATTGTTTCTCCCTTCTTCTGGTTTGTAGTTTATGTTCGGTACAGGGAGAAATAAAAAGCTAATAGCATTTCCAGTATCACTTTGTGGGTTTATTTTTTTAGTCTTCTTATCCATCCCACCACTTCTATATCACCAGTCGAGCTCAATCAATCAATCAATTCATAATTCTGAAAAATAATGGGCATTAACTGTCCTCAGAAGTCCGAGGTGCTCTTGCAATGTAAGTTTTTCTTGAGCTTTTAACTCTGCCTGCACCTTAAAAACGAAAGAGTCTCTAATGCTTTGCCAGCATCGTTGACCTGAAAATTCTCTGTTGGACATACTGATAACCACTAAAGCCTTTCTTGAATTACGTTTTCCTTGCATGAGTTTTCAAGTAATGATCTATCGGTTCACATCATGGCATGTACATCCACAGAACATTTCAAAACAGTTTGATTTTTTCAGGTAACGATCCCAGGCAATGACTGAATCAGAAAACAAGCAAACTCATCCTATTGCTAGAAAGGTTAGATATTTGCTCGATATTATTGAAAGCAACCTATCAGAAGAGATCGATGCCAAAAAATGTGAATGATCACATATTCATCTGGCAGGTAGCTAGCTCCTCACAACTTTGACATTGAATAGTCCAATGCGTCGACAAGAAAGTCTGCATATGCCAAAACAAAAAACCGAGATGTTAGATCATTCGGTAAAAAAGAGCACGTAAACAAAATAACAATGGTAATCATCATGCAGGCAATTCAGAGCTTTTTTTTCACTGAAACTGCAATTCTTAAAAGCTCTCAGAATCTCTCCTGAAAGTTACCTTATTGCTTATCTAAGAACACAAGGGTTTAATCTATTTAAGCACTTGAAGACATGAAGAGTACCTGCATCATCTTTGGTGAAACACATTGGTGGTTTGATACGAAACACATTTCCATGTATTCCACCTTTGCCGACTAAGATGCCGAGCTCTGCACACGGGAACCAATGATGGTAAATACAAAGTGGAAAAAATCGATGAGAACCATTTCATAGTCAAAGGCTTATCTATTCTACATTTATGGTGTTTGGAGGTTGTGCCTTATTACCTCTAAGTTTCTCAAATAAGATTGCAGTTTCGGCTTTGGCAGGGGTTTTTTCCTTCCTGTCAGTCACAAGTTCTATCCCTACCATCAACCCCCTGCCCCTTACATCTCCAATGACTGAAACAATGATTAAAATTTTAGAATCACTTAAAATATCATAAAAAAGTTAATAATGTTTTGCACAAAACTACTAGTGAATCAGAAGTTACATATATCAACATCTAAATTCATGTAATCATCGCATTTGACAAAAAAGTTGATAAAATTTGGACTTCTGTTTGGCTGGCTTCATTTCTATTCTGCATAAGGCTACAGAAGCAGTAAAACTAATTATTTCTACATGAGGTTGTTAAAGAAACTAGCTTGGCTCATGGCTCTTACAAAACCAGACATGTGCGCAACATTCACATGCAGCTTATTTGTGTAATAACACATTGTACAAGACATGCATAAAAGAAAACTCATCTGCCCAAACTTACAGGAACTAGGTTTTTGGCACAAACTCTGCAAAATAAAGTGCTAGTGATATACTATATAAGTTAGGAGTGATTTACAAAACCTATTTTATGTTACTTAGGTTTTAATAATTTATGTTTTAAGAATATCTTCAATGTTTATTTTTTTTCTTTAATTAGAGTGAGGCAGGATTTGCATATTATTATTGGAGATATGCTATAATCAATCAGAAGTTTTTAAGACAATTGTGTATTTATATATAGTTATGGATGAATAAAGCCCTAAACAGAAATCTAGTTAGGTTTACTCTAGTGTATGTTGGTATATGAATAGAACCACACTCAAAAGCATGGTTTGCTACAGCTAGTAATAGTTGGTTTGCTAGGTTTGCACTTGAAAGTAGTTCAGATTTCAGATGGTACAAAAAGGCAGGCAGCAGAATACTTAATATACAGAAGAAAGGAAATGTCAAGTAAATCACACATGCAAATATCACAACAGAGTATTGAGATGCCAAGTTCAAGATAAATTACTGTCATGACTTCTTTGTAACTCCCTCAAACGTCCAATCAAGTGCGACCCGACAGAAGCGCAATGCTCTTGACGCTTTTCTTGATCTATGACTCTCAATACTTCAAGTCCACCAGCAGAGCACACAGGGTTCCCACCAAAAGTATTGAACTGAATTTTTTGTGCCATTACTTGTGCTATTTCAGGTGTTGTTACTACAGCTCCTAACGGCAAACCATTGCCAATGCCCTGATAAATGCTATTCAGTGTTACTTGTGGGATGGTCAAACAGTTTTCAGAAATAGGGAAGGTAACATATTGAAGTGAGAGCTATTTAAAACATAGAATTATCTTTGCAGCACTGATGAACAAATCTGAAAGAGGTGATTTTAGAGACCTTTGCCATTGTAACAATGTCAGGGATGACACCTTGTGTCTCGAAACCCCAATAGTGGCTTCCTGTTCGGCCAAACCCTGTTTGCACTTCATCAGCTATGCAAACACCTCCTGCCTTACGCACAATGTCATAAACCAATTTCAAGTATCCAGGGGCTAATTCAACCGCTCCTCCAACTCCCTATATTCATCCAAAAGTTAAAAAGAATAGAATTCCCTTGAAATTTCATATTCACTGTTGTCAAAGCAACCAAATGCGCTGCTTACTGGAAACAAGTGTCAAAGTCAAGTACCAACCTGGATGGTTTCGGATATAAATCCAGCAACTCTTCCTGAAGTGCCATAATCAATGTGATCCTGCACATCTTTGGCATAACCAGTAGGATCAGAGCCAAAGATTCCTCGGTACGGATCCGGGTTAATAACATGATGAATTTCACCCTGCAGTATTCTGCTGTTAGATTTACTAACATCAATCCAATTACAACGAGTGATCATGTTTTCCTGCAGCAACAGTAGATGAACAAACCTGCGGAATAGAGTATTTCCATGTGTTTAGAGCTGTCAGTCCTATGGTCCCCGAACTTCCACCATGATATGAATTTCTTAACGAAATCATTTCGAGGTTACCACTGTATAGTCTAGCCATCAGCATAGCTAACTCATTAGCTTCTGATCCAGAATTTACAAAATAGACAACCTGCACATGCAAACAAGTTTGAAGTTTAGATATTGTTTTCAAATCAGTTTAATATAAAGCAAAATCTTACTTCAATAATCGTCGTCACAATTTACTTCAGGAAAATTGTGTACTTTTGACACAAATAATGATGAATTACGCCCTGATTACCAAGAAAGTCATGTTTTAAAAAAGTTAACTAATTAGTTTAATCATCATCCAACCAACCACTTAAAATAATGATCATCATTTTAACACAAAAACAAAAAAATTAATCAAAACCCAAATTACATCGTTACTGTATTCCTTCAAGAATTACGATTATTTACCGAAAGGAAAATAAAAGAAAGGGATCAAGAACACCAAAAACCTTGAGATTTCCAGGCATCTTAGCTGCTAAGGACTCAGCAAAATCAGCAATTTGATGGTGCAAGTAAATGGTAGTAGCATGTTGGAGCAGCTTGCTTTGCTCCATAATTGCATTTAAAATCTGAGGGTGGCAGTGCCCACATGAGACTGTCACTATCCCAGCAAAAGCATCCAAATACCTCCTACCATTTTCATCAAATAAATATTGCATCTTTCCTTCAACAATATTCAACTGCAAAACAAAAGCATAATCGATCAACACAAAACGAAAAGGAAAGATAGCTTAAAATCAAAAGGGCACGACCATGAAGTGATGAACAGAGTGACAACACAGCAAAATCAAACAAAGATCAAAACTTTTATGGTATATATTAAGAAGGAAACCATTAAATGAAAAGGGTATATAAGATTAGAGACTTACAGGCTTCTGATAGTAATGAAAAAGAGAAGGACCCAAAAATTTCTTGCGTTTTTGCAAGATTTCATCAGCTGATGGTCCTTTGTAAGGTTTTGGTTGGTAATCAAATGGTGGAAGTTGAGGAGGAGAATCAATAGGAGAAGGAGCTGTAGATA
Source organism: Salix purpurea (assembly GCA_027405865.1). Taxonomy (NCBI): domain Eukaryota; kingdom Viridiplantae; phylum Streptophyta; class Magnoliopsida; order Malpighiales; family Salicaceae; genus Salix; species Salix purpurea. Next base: position 14,711,445 of record JAOWLH010000013.1, on the reverse strand, counting down.
AAGAACTGCAGATAGAATTCCAACAAAACTTGGCTTTGGCTTCTTTCACGTTTCTTTTTAACATTCGTGTTTGGAAAGCCATGGCCAAAACGAAAATGAATTAGAGAGGGGAGCAAAACAATAGCTGATGCCTTGGTGGGGGTGATGGAGAGGGTGCTGTGTGGGTGTGTTTATTTATGGGTGTTTTTCGTCTTTTCCGCAAATATGTAATGATTGATTACTTTTGTGTTTTTTAATGTTAAGATTATCAATATACTAAAATGGATGCCCCTCTCTATTCACGTCCTGTTTATAAATATTTTTTAAAAAATAATTAATTTTTATTTTAAATTAATTTTTAATATTTTAAATTATTTCCGTACAAAAATAATTTTTTAAAAATAAAAAATATTATTTTAATATATTTTTGAATAAAAAATAAATGATGAACAAAGATTTTTAGTTTTTGTTTTCACCTTATTTTTTTAATCATCGTTTATTTCATTTTAGATTTTTTTTGTAGTTAATTCTTTTTCTTTTTCGTGTTTGTCAGTTTTATTTTTTTTATTCAAATGTATGCTCTCATTTTTTTTAAGGTATTGTGATAGTATTTTTGAAAAAAATGATTAATATCATTGTTTTTTAGTATATAATATCAACTCATTAATCCCATTCATTCAGTGTTATAACTTAAATCATTAATATATTTTATTTATTTATTAATATTTTTATTTGCATGAAAAAAAAAAAAAAAAAAAACAGAACTACAGGGTAGCTAAGACCATGCCGAGTTCAAACTCTACAGAGTGTGATATAAGCTGACAGGGAAATGAGCAGACTGAACCAAACAAAGATTCTTACAGCTAATTCATGGGCCACCTGTCAGCACGAGAGCACTACACTGATGGCAAGTGTTTAATTTTAGGTTACAATTTGTTTTATTTTTAATTAAATTATGTAGAGATAATGATATTATCGAACCTGTACAAATTGATTCTAGGATATATATATTTTTTATAACAGGATGTCTGGACAGCGCGAACCAGAGCTAATTCCTAGGTTTATTGAACATCCTGCAAGCTCAATGAGTATATAAGACATCGCGGAGATGACAGGCGTGTCTAGCAAAGCTTGAACCTGGAGTGAGAAAAAGAGAGAAGCCCTTCTTGACTACTAGGTCAAGACCTTGCTGGCGGGATATATTTTAAATGACTGCGTGGTAGCTTGATTAATTTATTTTTTTTAAGTGTTTTTTATTTAAAAATATATTAAAATGATATTTTTTTTATTTAAAAATTTATATTTAACATATTCATATTATGAAAATGATCTAAAAAGTTAATTTAAAATATAAAATAAAAATAAAATTAAGCTTTTGATCCACTGCTTATGGACATTTACGAGGGAGAATATTCTTCAAGTCCCTACTCACCCCCACCATCTTGATTTTTATACCAAAATTAAAAAAACTAACCACAAAACAATGATCAAACTAAGCTTATCTATGAAAGGCCCACATCTAATTCAAAAGAGATTCACGTGAATTTAGTGTATAGAAGTATAGTATTTAATTAGATTGGTGTTTTGTGTTATACCTCCGTTCTAGATCAATTTTTAAAAAATATATATTTAGGCAGCTTATGAATCGCATCATAAATCTGACTAATAAATCATTTTTTTAATTATATGATAAAAAATAATCATAATATATAAATCAAATAAAAAAATGGTCATGATACCTTGCAAAAAAATACACTTCCCAACATTTTAAAATGATATCTTGAATGAGAAATTTCTATAATTACACTTAATAGAAAATTAAAAATTCAATGAAATTAAAATATATATATATATAAACTTTGTGTTAAATAATATAATTCCCAATAAAAAATATGTAAATCGAGGTGAAAATTCCCAATATGGTGTTGAGGCTTGCCTAATTTAACTATTGTTAATGTATATCTTTTACATATGTATCATGGAGGATTCAACGTAAATAATATAATTCCATTCATGTTTGTTTTATAGCTCTATTTTGCATTATTTTTCTACTTGTTTTGATTATTATTATAGTTTTTTAGTTATAATTAAGTTGAGTGAGGGGTTATTAAGTATTTTAAAAATAAAAACTATTATTTAAAAGTAAAATAGCTAGTAGGTGCATTGAACGCAACATATTTGTTGCCTAGTTGTGCTCAAGGGAAGTGTGTGTTGCATTTTAAAGGCCAAAGTTAGCTTCCTTTGATGTCATTGCAATCTTCTTAGAGGTCTCTCCTTTACTAGGCGGCATGTATGACTTATTAACCTTCAATCTGACATCGATAGCTTTGTTGTTTCTTCTTCTCTCTCTTAATCGATTTTTGTGTCTGGCCCTCTAAATCATCAAAACAACTATATATTTTTTTCTTCAAATTTGGTCCATATTGTTTTGATTATTATTATAGTTTTTTAGTTATAATTAAGTTGAGTGAGGGGTTATTAAGTATTTTAAAAATAAAAACTATTATTTAAAAGTAAAATAGCTAGTAGGTGCATTGAACGCAACATATTTGTTGCCTAGTTGTGCTCAAGGGAAGTGTGTGTTGCATTTTAAAGGCCAAAGTTAGCTTCCTTTGATGTCATTGCAATCTTCTTAGAGGTCTCTCCCTTACTAGGCGGCATGTATGACTTATTAACCTTCAATCTGACATCGATAGCTTTGTTGTTTCTTCTTCTCTCTCCTAATCGATTTTTGTGTCTGGCCCTCTAAATCATCAAAACAACTATTTTTTTTTTTCAAATTTGGTCCATAATGTTTTGATTATTATTATAGTTTTTTAGTTATAATTAAGTTGAGTGAGGGGTTATTAAGTATTTGAAAAATAAAAACTATTATTTAAAAATAAAAAAATAACTAGTAGGTGCATTGAACGCAACATATTTGTTGCCTAGTTGTGTTCAAGGGAAGTGTGCGTTGTATTTTAAAGGCCAAAGTTAGCTTTCTTTGATGTCATTGCAATCTTCTTAGAGGTCTCTCCCTTACTAGGCGGCATGTATGACTTATTAACCTTCAATCTGACATCGATAGTTTTGTTGTTTCTTCTTCTCTCTCCTAATCAATTTTTGTGTCTGACCCTCTAAATCATCAAAACAACTATATATGTTTTTTTCTTCAAATTTGATCCATATTGTTTTGATTATTATTTATTCTGTTTGAAATAATTAATAATATCATGAACTTTTTCAATTTCATCCTCTTTTTTTATATATTAGATTTAGTTTTTATTCTTTTGATTACTATTTTTTATTTGGGATAATTTTTAAAATTGATGTTTTGTATGATTTCATCATCTTTTAGTTTTTTCCTATCATATTTAATCCTCATTATTTTGATTTTTTCTTACATTAATAAAGTTTTTTTTTATTTTATTTTATCTTTTAATATTAAATTAATAAATAAATGAACTGCTTGATTGTTGATGGGTCTAAGATTTCAGTGGCTGTTAATTTAAGAGATTAGTCCAGGTTTAAAAAGATTCATCTAGGTTTGCTTGGATTTAATTTTTTTATTATTATGAATCTCATGTTTTTTGTAGTTTTATCTTTTAATATTTATTTAATTAGAGATTGGTTTCATTTTTTAATTTAAAAAAATCACTGACTCTCTATTAAAAAAATATATTTAGAAATCAGTTTCTTCCTCTAATCGTGAAGCTTGGGTGAAATTAACCGAGATTCTTTAAGTCCCCTATGAGTTGTTGAAATATGTTGCGACTGCGTTTGTGATGGGGTGTTTTTGCAGTTTTCATATATATATATACTAGCTAATTGCCCGCGCGTTGCCGCGGTTATTTTTTTGTATATAATTAAATCAACAACGATAAAATTATATGATATAAGTAAATAAAAATTATAGATTAACAGATAAAATTTTTAAAATTTTGAGTTGAGTTTGTCACGTAAGCATAGATTACATCTTTTAGAATATAGGTATTGCGTCATAAACGATCACAAAAGAGCGCGCACTAACATTAGAAAAAAGAGCAAAATATTTGAATAAGAAAAAAAAATTACTGAAATCATTATTGTGCAGATAATAAAATTATACAAATCAATTAATAGGAAGAGCAAATTAAAAAAAAGGGAAAAGGAAGCAATATTAATTTAAAATATTATAACAATAGCAACATCAGAGTCTTAACATCTAAAATTATTATTGCCTCTAGAATAAAAACAACAAAAATTATTAAATTATACCGAGGAAAAAAAAATAAAAAGCATGAACAAAACAGCAAGCAAGAAAAACCAATTAAAAATTATTATTATTATTATGAAAGAATAAATAATCACTATTATTATAATAATAGAATACATAATCACTATTATTATGTTAATAATGAAAGAAACAAAAATAAATGAAAGACTAAAAATATCCCAGAAACTTTAACAAAAGATAAAATTAAATAAAAAAAACTTATCATTGCTATTACTGGCAAAAAAAAAAAAATCAAATTTTCGGGAGGGAAAAAATAACAAAAGAGTAGAAATGAAAAATAATTAAATCATGATTATTATTATTATTATTATTATTGTGTTAAATACACTTATATATACATGGACAAAAGTAGGGAATAAAAAAATTAAAGTGTAAGGGCTGAAATGAAAATCAAATATAAAGGGATTAAATTAAAAAACTAAAAGTCAAAGGGCTGAAATGCAAATTACATTTATTGTCAATTGAAATCAAAGGACAAAATTGAAAAAATCAGAACTTCTGTACCGAATTGATTCAGTTATATACAGCCAACCCGGAAATTGAAAGTAGAAGGACCGAAGTGAAACTTTCACATTCAATCAATTAAAATTGGAGGACCCAATCGAACAAAATCAAAACTTATATAAAAGAAATGAGGATCAAAAATAAAATTCAAAGTAGAGGGACCGAAATGAAAAGTAACGCAATATGGGGGACTCTCCTGCACATTAAAGTGCAGGAGAGAGGGAAACGTGGCCGGCGGCTTTAACCGGCCTCCGTCGCGTCCACGGGCATTTGGTGGTTACACGCACTACCGCGGGAGGAAGACCACGCGGCGGTGCCTCGATCTAGCCTCCGGTAGACAATTTCCTGCCACCTTAGGAGGCTGCACGCGCCACCTAAACAGGGCGTGAGGCGAAAACCCGTCTGGCGCGTGCGCCTCACGCCCTGACAGACACCGAATAAAAAATTTGAAAAATAGGGTCAATTACCGTTCTAACCCTGCACCCAATTCAGTATTTTTGTCTTATTATGGGCTATAATCGTATTTAGTAATTTCAGAAAATATTAAAAAAAAAAGTTGTGGCGGACCGGGCCGGTCCGACCGCACGCAATTACGCTGGTGCCCCTCAGCCGGATGCCTTTTTTTTTATTACCGGGGGTTAAAGCGTGATTACACTGTTCATAGTTGAATATTTAAAAAAAAAAAGGAAAACCCGAAATTAGCCCCGTTTTACACCGAGATTTTGCCGCGCGGCCGAGGGCCATTTTCGCCTCCACACTGTCGCAATCCACAGTGATTTTAGAGAGGGTGCACAGTGAACAACTCCACACGGTTTATTTGGTTTGTAAAATATATATTAAAATAATATTTTTATATTTTAGAATATAATTTCAAAGAATATTTTTTGGAGTTATTAATAATATCTTCTCGGTTTATAAATAATAATAATAATAATAAAAGCAAAAAACATTCTCGTTGTTGTAGAGAATTGAAATACAGTAGGGCCGATAGCCATGGAAACTCATCACGAGCTTCTATCTTGCAAAGCAAGAGGGATAAAATATTAATTATATCTAGTTGTTGACTTAGTAATAAGAGTTTAGAATTAAAGTTTTTGTTTTTTTGTTGTTTTATATTCGAACTATATAGTTGTTAATATGATAAACACTAGAAACTTATATGATCTTTAATTTTAGGCCCGTGATATTAGTCAGGGTATATGCAAGCTGACCTAAACATCTATGTTAATAAATAAAAAGGGATAAAATATTGAGTACTACTTCACCATTGTTAAAAATTAGCTTGGTGTTTCGATTTTCTTAATGAATTATGTTTTTTTTTAAGTATTATCAATCAGCTTTTAATTTAAAATGAAATAATTATATTTTATTAAATTTATGTTTGGTATGATTTTTACAAACTCATTTATTTAAAAAAAAATCAATTTCACTAAAAAAAATCTATAAGTATATAATACAAAAAAATTTTACCTTAAATGAAACATGTTTTTTTTTTTTGTAAAATTGATTCAATTTATATTATTTAATTTGAATTATTTAACTTTTAACTTATAAATTATAACTTCTTGGATATTTTTAGCAAACATGTTTTTAACTTAAAATTAATTTAATTCATTTCCTTATTATTTTTAACTAATTATCCTTAAGTAATCTCAAAAGCTAAATTATTGTTTTTTTTATTTTTGTTGAGAGTACATTATAGAAAGCTCTATTCAATCAAATGCTCCTTCCATATTCCAAAGTCCTTACCCTTATTCTTTTTGTTTGGTAAAGGGCCAAAAGTTGGAGGCTCATAAACAAAAAGCCCAATTCAGTCAAACTAGTGGGCTAGAGATCTACCTATTAAAAAAATCAAACAACTTAGTAAAGATAATGAATAATTATCTAAGTGTTGTCTATTGCAAGTTAAGAATTTACTTTATTTGCCCTAGGGTTTTCCTTTGCTGCTTTTATGAATTCCATGGAATATTAAAAAAGAAAAAAAAATATCCCCTTTCACCAAAATAATTTTGTATCATGTGGCCATCACTTATAATCTTGTTTTTGGTGAAATTAATGGTATAAACTGTTTGCATTCCATTATAAAAGAGGGGTGTTGATGAGTTTTGTGATTGAAAAAAATGGTAATGGTGTGGTGGTCAGAGGCAATAATGGTAGTAGATCATACATGTTGTGAATTAATGAGATTTGATTTCATTTTTTTTCTTATGAAAAAAGTTTGATATTGATGATATTTTTTTATTTATTTTGAATGACCAAATTAGTTTCTGTTATTTTTATTGATGTTTATTTCATTATGAAATTTTTTATATGTTTTTTATGAATTTTATCCTCAAATATTTTTTTATTGAGACAAAGGTTTTAAAGGTTAACATGAGCGAACTTTGGTTTTTTTCATTTATATAATTGATTTTGTTTTCAATTTTATCTTTTAATATTTGATTTTTATATAATTGATTCTCATACTTTTGTTTCTCTTTTCTTTCTTCAGGATTATCCAAATCATACGGTCATAGTCACAAGGTTAGCGAATTAACTCGAGTTAACTCTAATTTATTTTTTTTGCGTAGTAAGTCCAAACATCATGATCATGATCACGAGTTTGAAAGTTAACAATGATTGAATTTCATCTTTTTTATATCTATTTATTTATTTTTCTTTTCCATTTTTTAACATTTAGATTTTTTTAGGAACTGATCTTCATGCTATTTTGTTTCACTTTATTTCTATGTAGTTATCTCAATCATATGTCCATGATCACGAGTCATTGAATTAAAATGAGTTGACCTATCTTTTATGTATTTTTTATAATATTTTAGTTTTATCATTCAATATTAAGTTGTTTTATTGTTTGATTCAATTTGTTTTTGTTTGTGGCTATTTTTTATTATTTTTTGTACCTTTGATTGACACAAATGGTTATTTCATTAAATAAAAATAATATTTTATGAAACATAATTATTAAGCACAACTAAGTACATTACACTTATTGTGAGATAAAATATTTTAATCTTGGTTATCTTTGGTCAAATAATGATTTAATTAGTTAGTTACGTGCATAAAAATCTTGATTTGTTATTGAGAATTATTTTTATATCCAAAATTGCTTTGAAAAGGCCTACATATTTATTTTTTTATTGAAAACATAACTGACTCTGAACAAAGCACATATACAAAACCAATAATTTTCTGATGGATGAAAATGTAGTAAATCCTAAATCTTGATGAAAAATTGATTGCTACACTCTTCATATATTTACTTTGAAAGAGGTATGGTACGATACATGTAAAGGGTTGGACAATTAGATTTGGTTTATGACTTAATATTTCATAATATATAATTTTATACTAATAAACATGTTTTTCGATCCAACCATTGAAATAGACTGAAATTTTATTAGAAGATTTCAGAGATCATGTTTCATATAAGATTAAAATTTCAAATCAATTAGAATTTAAAAAAACATCACAATATAGACTAAAAATTGTTGTTCAAGTTTTGCTATTTGTTTTCTTATGATTTTTTTACTTCTATCTAGCAATGATTTCTTTTCTATAAGCACAATAGATGGCAACAATTGAATGTATTTGTTAGAGAATAATATAAATCATATTATGGGGCCTCACTTACAAGCTTAAGCTTTTAAGTGAGATGGTTCCTTAGCATGGTATCAGAGCCTTGTTGACCCAGCAGTCACGAGTTCGAATCTCATCACCCCTATTCTATTTGATAAAAAACAAGCACAGAGTGATGTGAGTCTGTGTAAGTTTCAAGCCCAAAAGGCTTTCACTTGAGGGAGTGTGTTAGATAATAATATAAATCATATTATGGAGCCTCACTTACAAGCTTAAACTTTTAGGTGAGATGGTTCCTTAGTAGTATTTTGGCAAAGATTTCTATATCCTACAAGAAAACTAATAGGCAGGCATATCTTAAAGGTTTCTTTATTCTACACGGAAACAAAGTGGCATCAAATACTTATTTTTGTTTTTAGGATAGAAAAAATCACCTAAACATTTATATATATTAAGGCTAATAGTTTTGGGTTTAAATGAGTTCATTACATGCCACCTTAGGGCTTTATATTTTAGAATTGATTTTTTCATTATTTCTTATATTATGGGTTTGTTTTTAAGTACTTTGAACTTTATTTAAATAGAGTTCAATAACAATTCATCGGTACATTAAAATTAAAAAAATATTAACATTGTAAATAGTCTTCTTGTAATTTTGACCATTACATAATGGTTTATTCAGAAATATTTGTGTGTGTGAGGAGAACTCATACATGTCTTTAAGAAGAAGAAAAATCTAGATTTATTAAAGATTAACTTTTTATTATATTCTCTCTTTTATTTTTTTCATATCGGGTTTGAGTTTTATTCCTTAGTTTTGATGTCTCTTTTCAGATAATAGTTCCCATAAGTTTTTTTTATCAACTAAATTTAATTTTAGTTTTATTTATTTGTTTTGAATTGCATGTGAATTCTAGAGTTGTATGTTTAGGAGTGTGGTTACAGTTGCTTTTGAAAGTGTTTTTTATTCAAAAATACATCAAAACATTATTTTTTTTAATTAAAAGTAAAAAAAAAAAATTCAAATGTTTTCAAAAACATTTTTTAAACTCATGTAGAAACGTTTACAGATTATATATTAATGCTCCGGTGATGATGTAGAAACGGAGCTGTCATATTAGGGTTCACAAAATTTATCTTGTGGAATGTTGATTCCTGCATGAAACAGGCACTTGGTGAGATGCAAGCATGTCTAACATGATTCGCTTTTATCCAGCTTCCTATACCACCAGTTCCCTAGCCCCTTTTCTCATTTACTGGTAGGGTTTAACAGGTGGTGGTGGAGTTTCTCCGGCAATGCCAACTTCACAGAAACTATAATGGTTGTAATGATTGTCCAGTCAAAACGCTATGTCTACCAATAGTCCCTGCAAGAACAGGAACCATCCTTGAAATGGTGAAAACGAGTAGCATCTCTCACAATTATTTCTCTGTCCACAAGCTTGGAGATAAATTTGATGGCATTGTGACAGTCATTACAGACTCGAAGGTTCTTCATGATCCGCAATGTGGTGTTTTCTGGAGTACTTATTATCCCAAATGCGATGGCAAGTTTCTCGCTGTGATATCTGAGAATCTCATCTTTCACCTCTACTTCAAGGTCATGCAATACAGATTCAGTGTCTGGAGCAAAACCCATCTTTTTAATCTCCTTCCAGATCTTGTCCATCATCTTGTAGATTTTGTCTCTCAGTGGGTGAAGTCCATCCTCCACTCCAAATACATGGGTTTTGTTCTGGATCTGAATCCAACTAAGTCCTTGCTCCTTTTTAACTCCTCTAGCCCTCATCGATTTTCTAATTTTTGCAGCATCATCCCATTTTCCACAAGCTGAATACACATTAGCAAGGGCAGAGTATGCCCCACTATTGTTAGGCTCGAGAAGTAGCAGCCTCTCTGCCGCAACTTTTGCCAGATCAACATTTTTATAAACCTTACAGGAAGATAAAAGTGAACCCCAAGCTATAACATCTGGTTCCATAGGCATATTTTCTACAAATTTGTACGCTTCTTGCAGCAATCCAGCACGCCCAAAAAGGTCAACCATGCATGCATAGTGGCTCAGGGTGGGATCAATTTTGTGTACAGTTTTCATCAAATCAAAATAGCTTCGGCCCTGCTCCACCAATCCTCCATGTGTACAGGCAGAGAGCACCCCGACATAAGTTATATGGTCAGGCTTGATACCAAGTGCCAGCATCTGTTCAAATAGTTCTATGGCTTCTTCTCCTAGACCATGTTGAGCTAAGGCCATAATCATAGAAGTCCAAGAGACAGTATCTCTGTTCTGACGTAGAAAATTGAATACTTTCCGTGCACCATTTATGCTTCCAGCTTTCGCATACATCGTAGTCAGAGCATTGCCCACAGAAGGTGATAATGCCTCCCCTGATCTTATTGCACTTGCATGAATTTGTTTTCCATGATTCAAAGATGTCACACTTGAACTGGCACTCAACATAGCTGCTAGAGTAAAACTGTTTGGCCGAGGCCCTTCTCTAACCATTGTTTTGAATACCTCTACAGCATCATTATTTAAGCCATTCTGTACATAACCTACAATCATGGCAGTCCATGCAACCACGTCGGGGTCTTTCAATGAGTTAAATATTTGTCTGGCTGGGGTCATATCACCGAGCTTGACATATCCATCCAATAAGGCCGTAAAAGCTATCACATCAAGATCTGAAATCCCACTCTGCTCTATGATTCTTCGAGCAGTTTCAACTCCTCCAGACTTTGCATACATTGAGATCAAAGCATTTTCCACAGCTCCTGAAGCGTCGAACATTGTCCGAACAATATAACCATGAATTTGTTTACCAAAATTCAATCTCTCAAGATTGGCACAGGTCGATAGAGCACTTGCTAGGGAAAACCTATCAGGCTTCAGAGAAGTATCTTTTAACATGCTAGAGAAGAACTGTAATGCTTCATTATCAAAACCATGCTGATTGCATCCTGCAATCATTGAATTCCATGAAACAATATCGCGTTCGCTCATTAGCTCAAACTGAGCAAGAGCGAGGTCAACCCTACCGCAATTCATATGCAAGGAAATCATAGCATTCCAGCTTGAGGTGTTCCTCAACTTCATCCTATCAAAAATAACCTTGGCCATCTCCAAATCCCCTGTCTTTGCATACATATTTAAAAGCGAATTTGCAACAGGAACACACGCATGAAGTCCTAATTTGACTACAAAAGAATGAGCCTTCGTCCCTACACCTCGAGACCCGGTGGCAGCACATGAAGCAAGGACATTAGTAAGTGTGAACTGGGTCGGCAAAACTTTATCATTCACCATATCTACAAAAGCCCTTATCGCATCTTCAAAGCGACCCATTTGATTATAACCCACAATTATCGTAGTCCACGAAACAGAATCACGAACAGGTATTAAATCAAACACCTGATGGGCTTTCTCTAATTTCCCCTGCTTCGCATACCCAGAAAGAATTGTATTCCATGAGAAAGTGGTCTTCACAGGCATTTCATTGAATAAATCGTGGGCATCTAAAAGAAACCCGGTTTTTGCATACAAGTTCATTAGGTTGTTCATCAAATAGACACTGAAGGTAAGGCCTAATTTAACCATCTGAGCATGGATTGATTTTCCTTTTATAAGGTCTCTCGATTTAAGGCTAGTTTGAAGGAGATGGGCACAGGAATCTGTATGGCAAGAGAAATACGATGGGTTGGGGATGTCCATTGGAGGGTGGATTAAAAGGGGTTAATGAGAAATAGGAGTGGGTTTGTTATGCAATGCTCATCAGTGGTTGCAGCATAAGATTGGCTAAAACCATCTAATAATCAATTTGTGTTTAAAAAAAATATAATCAATTTGTGTTTAAAAAAAATTTGATATATTTTTTTTAAACTAATCATTTTAATGTTTTTTTATTGTTTTAATATATTGACATCAAAAATAATTTTTAAAAATAAAATAATATTTTGATGCATTGTTAAGCTATATTCCTAAAAATATTTTTTATCACAATATTAAATATACTCTAATTAGACAAGAGCTCACACTATCATAGTATCATGTAGATGAAGATACTAAAACAATGCAAGCATTTATAAACAAATGCACCATTGACTGAATTGTAATTAATAAAACCAATTACTTCAAATAATATAAATAAAAAAACATGATAATAAATAAATTTATAAAAAAAACATAAAAAACATGAAACCTAATAGCTTGTTTGCTATAGTGGTAGCAATTGTTTTTTAAAATGATTTTCACTTGAAAATATATCAAAATAATATTTTATATATATTTCTATAAAATAAATTGATATCAGTATATCAAAATAATCTAAAAAAACATTAAAAAATAAATCCTATAACATGCATGTGATATCTCTTAATCATCAATATTAATATAATTCAAGTCATACCATATGCATTTACCACTCTTTAAAACCATTAAATCTCTAAAAATCATGATGCCATCAAAATTATTAATGTTTACCTCAGATATTACTTATCTAAACCCCTCGTCTATTTATAATAGTGTATGGAAAAACAACACATCATTTGACATCTACTTTTACTCCCAAATCTCTCAACAATTAGTTAAATTTAAAAATGTTTATACTAGATAAACCTAACCAGAAACATCATGGTAAAAGTGAGATAAATTATCAAAACACAATAATGTTGTCTTTACACTTAATAAGTAAGAGATATATTGTAAATGGATTGATTGTGAAGATTGATATGGTAATAAAAAACGAGTCAACCCCTCAAGAAGTTTAAATGACCTTTAGTATACAATCATGGAAAGCATTAGTGTTGGAGCTAAATGTCTCACGATTGATCTTAAAAGCCTGTTTGAGAGTGTGGTTGCGGTAGCTTTTCAAAGTGTTTATCGTGCTGAAATACATCAAAATGATGTTTTTTTATTTTTTAAAAATCAATTTTGAAATAAGCACATCAAAATGATCTAAAACACACAAAAATATATTCATTTAAAATGAAAAAAAAATTCAAATTTCGGCCAAAAACCGGTGGGATAACAATGTCAAACGAGCAAGTCTTCTTAAAGGATTTTGAAGGAAAAGGTGGAGTAGTCATCGACTCCAGGACAACTCGTAGCCAATGTTGTAAAATCCGTTCTGGGTACCGTTCCGGTTTTTTGTTTGGAACGGAACGTTCCGGTTTTGGTACCGTTCCGGGTACCGGTTACTGTTCATATTTATTTAATTATATATATGAAAAAAATAAAATATTAAGGTTCATGCATGATTCAAAATAATTGAAAAATACATTACAAAACAATTATGTCCATAGAATTTCATTAGATAAAAATTAACAAACTAAAAATAAATATTTTGTTGATGTGAAATATAAATTAATTAATGTTATTTATTATCTTAAATTAATAGGATTTTTAAAAAAATATTTTTTATGCTAACTATTTTTTATGCTAATTATTATTATTATTATTATTATTATTATTATAAACCCCTATAAACCTACTTTTTTTTTATTTATTATTATTATTATTATTATTATTATTATTATAATAACTAAGTATAAAAGGCAAAAGCAATGTTGTAAAATCCGTTCCGGGTACCGTTCTGGTTTTTTGTTTGGAACGGAACGTTCCGGTTTCGGTACCGTTCCGGGTACCGGTTACTGTTCATAATTATTTAATTATATATATGAAAAAAATAAAATATTAAGGTTCATGCATGATTCAAAATAATTGAAAAATACATAACAAAACAATTATGTCCATAGAATTTCATTAGATAAAAATTAACAAACTAAAAATAAATATTTTGTTGATGTGAAATATAAATTAATTAATGTTATTTATTATCTTAAATTAATAGGATTTTTTTTAAAATATTTTTTATGCTAACTATTTTTTATGCTAATTATTATTATTATTATTATTATAAACCCCCATAAACCTACTTTTTATTATTATTATTATTATTATTATTATTAATTTATATACCCCCCCCCCCTAGAAAGTAGAATGTACAATGTAGAAACCTACCTTCTTTTTTTTTTATTATTATTATAATAACTAAGTATAAAAGGGAAAAGCCACTAACATAACCCTAATCTCCTCATCTCCATTTTCTTCTCCCATGCCGCCGCCGCCCACCCTCATCTCCTCTTCTCCATTTTCTTTTCTTCCTCCTCTTCCTCTTCTCCTTTACTCTCTTCCTTTTCATCCTCTTCTCCTTTTTTTTTCTTACCCATTGTACCAGAAGCATCACTTCCCCCATAGAAAGTTGCATGGGCTTGTTGCCAAGCCGCAGAGCCAAAACGACATTGTGTGCAGTATATACCCAGGAACAAAAAGATTGCGTATCTTAGAACAGAAAGGCTTGCCATGATATTATCTTTCCTCCACGACAATGGAGGCTGGTTTATTTGCTATATATTGCTAGAGCTTTAATTTGATGAAGAAGATGCAAAACTCAGCAACTATTTATATTCACTACTTGCATTCCGTTCCAAACGACGTCGTTTTGGCTTGACCCGGAACGGAACGCCCGATACAGAACCGGGGCGTTCCGGCCGGAATTCGGCCGGATTTACCGGTACTGACCGGAATTTTAACCGGAACAAAAACGTCGTCGTTTTGTTCCGGATTTGCTTCTGGAACGGGGCGTTCCGGCCGGAACGGAACGGAACTTACAACACTGGGCAAAAGCCACTAACACAACCCTAATCTCCTCATCTCCATTTTCTTCTCCCATGCCGCCGCCGCCCACCCTTATCTCCTCTTCTCCATTTTCTTTTCTTCCTCCTCTTCCTCTTCTCCTTTACTCTCTTCCTTTTCATCCTCTTCTCCTTTTTTTTTCTTACCCATTGTACCAGAAGCATCACTTCCCCCATAGAAAGTTGCATGGGCTTGTTGCCAAGCCGCAGAGCCAAAACGACATTGTGTGCAGTATATACCCAGGAACAAAAAGATTGCGTAGCTTAGAACAGAAAGGTTTGCCATGATATTATCTTTCCTCCACGACAATGGAGGCTGGTTTATTTGCTATATATTACTAGAGCTTTAATTTGATGAAGAAGATGCAAAACTCAGCAACTATTTATATTCACTACTTGCATTCCGTTCCAAACGACGTCGTTTTGGCTTGACCCGGAACGGAACGCCCGGTACGGAACCGGGGCGTTCCGGCCGGATTTACCGGTACTGACAGGAATTTTAACCGGAACAAAAACGTCGCCGTTTTGTTCCGGATTTGTTTCTGGAACGGGGCGTTCCGGCCGGAACGGAACGGAACTTACAACACTGCTCGTAGCTTCACAGTAGATGGCAGATACCGATAATTAAATGATGAAGTAAGGAAATTTCTTGAGAATAATCTAAAGCAAGTTGATGACTCTAATGATCAAGTAAATTCATGCAACTTTATATATTTATGTTGTTTTTAATATTTCTAGTGTCATCCCAAAATGATTCAATTTTTAAATATCTTTTCAATTCATTTGGCTTTTAACAAATTATTTTTTAAATCATTATTTTTTTTAGTTGACGTTGATGTTACTCTGTTTCGAAAAGAACAAAAAAATATCATAAATATATGGACAAAGAAAGCAAAGTTGAAAAAAAAGGGGATAAAAATAAATCTTGCTTATATGCTCATTAATTCAGATAGTTAGGTTGCCTTAATTGCAATTTCTGGACAAACACTATTTTTCATTGTACAAGGCAGGAGGAGTTTCTGTTAACCAAAGCCTAATAATTTTTTGAATTGTATAATTGTTATTATTTTTCAATTAGATTCAAAATTTAACTAGTTTGCATGGTATTGCGTTTCAAATAAAAAGAAATGTAGAAAAATATCTAGATCACAAGAAATTATTTGACATTGTTATTAAAATTTATCTGATAGGACAACTTTAAATCCTTTGACCTAACTTTATATCTAGTCTAGGTTTAAATTAAATTGTATAAGAGTTATCCCGATATAACCCAATCAAGTTGAGGGTTCAAAGACGACCCAAAATTCAATAAAAAAACATGATTTGGCTTAAAAAAAAATCACGATGATCTTTTTTTTTTTAATATTGAAATAACAACATATTAGATAAATTTAAGCTTCACAGCTTAACCCATCAAATTTGCAATTGGGGTGATGGACTCAACTAGATTTAAGAACTTTATTAAGTTTTTTTTTAAATAAAAACCATATCTAACTTAATTATACAATAACAAAAATAGATGCTTACAAAATCAAACACAAAACACATATCAGGATGTTTATTTGAGATTATGATAACCTTATAGAAAACAAACCAAAATAATTTATGAATATGAATTGAATTATTTTTTAAAATATAGGATACAATTGAAAAGAAAAAAAATAAAAGTAAAAAAAAAAGGAAAATACGAATGAAAAAAGGAAATTGTTAAAAAAAAACACCAAATCGACTCTAGTTGCTTCTTCTTCTTTTAATTTCTCCTTAAAAAATATGGATAAAATCTAAGCTTTTAAAATTTAATATCAATCAAATAGCAGGATATTTGTTTAAAACTGTGATAATTTCATATAAAAAATAAAAATCAATCATGGAAATCAATAAAAATATGTTGAATAATAAATTTAAAAACAAAACAAAAACAATTCAATTAAAAAAATGGGAAAATTAAAAAATTGGATCAGCTCCTTTAGTGTTACATCAACAGTGGAGTAGCTGGGATTTACCGCATTTCATTTAGTAGAATAGATAACCAGCCTCCATATGGCAAGTTTAATAATAAATTCGTCCCTAAATTATTGCAGATATATCACATTGTGACATTTATTATCAATTTGATTAATTTTATCACGTGGTTAATTTTAAAAACCACGTGCAAAAAAAAATGACAACCACGCTAAAATTATCTTTGTAAATTCATAAGACCTCCTTAGAAATTCCAGCTTGTTTTGTATTTTTAATTATTTATTGAGTTTTTATTATTCAAGAAATAAAAAAAAAAATATATCATTAAACTGCAGCCTGAATACCATGTGCTAGGGTGGGTCTACAAGTTCCCAACTGGAGCGACTTTTTTTTTTTTAAAAAAAAATAACATTTTATTTTATTTTATATTTTTAGATATATATAAACTATCTTGATGACCTATCGATTAATCTAGTAGTGACTTGATGACATGAGGGTTTAGTTTGGTCAAATCTTGGATTAAATTGACAATTATAATTATTAAATATAAAAAAAACAAATCCATGGTATTCAATGAGTGATAATCAATATTTACTTGACAGAAGAGATGGTCACAAGAAGAATACGAAAGCGATATAAATGAATTTAGATAAGAATATAAAAATAATTTTGGAGTGAATTTTGTATTTTAAAAATAGGAAGTACAAAGAAGATATGTTTTATTACTCATTGAGTATTTTAAAAATTCTCCTATTAGATATCTTCATGTATAAATAAATTTTCCTGTGCTCCATTATTGAAATATTGGGACCCACTCAATCACTGTTTTTATTTGACTTTCATTGTTTATATTTAGTTTAAATTTGAATATTTTTCTGGGTGATGATTTTATAATAATTTACTTATTTTTTAGTTATAAAAATAAAATTATATGAGAATTACACAAATTTATAAATTGCTAAATCATTTTTGTTTAATTTTTATTCATTGATGGGGAAGAAACGAATGCTCTCGGTGAAAAAAATGAATGGATATAAGACCTGTCTGTTTGAGAGTGTAGTTGCGGTTGTTTTTAAAAGTGATTTTTGTTTAGAAATATATTAAAATAATATTTTTATTTTTTAAAAATTATTTTTGACATCAACATACAAAAATGATCTAAAAACATTTAAATATTTTAATTTAAAATAAAAAAAATAATTTTTTTATATATATTTTTATGGATCACCATGATCGTATAATTGTTCTTAAGGCAATACAAGTAACATGTTCAGCCATATAATCTTACTAATGTTTCAAATTATCCAGAGCCATGATACCAATTATATAGATAAAAACAATACAGGAAAAATAAAATAAGAATATAATATTTTCAAAAAGAATAATTCATTTCAAGTAATATATATCTTTTAGAAGTTTATAACTTTTTAATAAAAATAAAAACGAACCTCAACAAACTACGAAGCTTAAAAATAAAAAATAAATGCTAAAATAGAAGAAATAAATTAGTAAGCATAATATATAATCTCCTCAACTAAAAAGGAAAAAAATATGTAACAACCCATATAAATAAATAATAATATTAATAATTAATATTATTTAATTCATTTTTAAATCAAGTTATCGACTTTAAAATTTCTCCACCTACAATTACTACACTCATCCCATTATATTGAATTTCTCAATTTAACCAAAAAATTAATTTCTATGTTATAAATTTAGCACCATATAATTCCATAAACAAAAATTCTAAAATTTAAAACGTTCACAACAAGCATTAATTTCTTAAGAAAGATAGACATGAATGATTTTCCATGTCACAATACTATATATTAATAGAAAGTGAACAATATCCTTAATTATATTGTTAATTAAAAATAATTCAAATATTTAGATTTTCTAAAAAAAATTACTTATGCATTTAGAATCTGGCTCGAGTGTTCAAGGTACCTAGGCACATATTTATATGACATACACATATTAGAATAAAAAAAGGGAATTTTTCTTTTCTATAATAAACATTAAAATAAGAACCATTAAATTTATATTTAATACCAAATTTTTCATGGAATAACTTGTTAACACTATAATAATGAATATGTAAATCTTTAACTAAATGTGTATTCTTTAACTAGAAAACACCGTCTAAATTCATCTATTTATCCATATATTATTTATATTGTGCATGAATTATATTAATAATAAATAATTTATTTATTCTTTTTTTTTTCTATGCCCATTTAATATAGCATTATTTTCATTAACCAAAAAACAATTCATTCAACACACCCTAATTTAACAAGGTAATATTAACCAGGAAATAATCTTTTGACTTGCTCATTTTCATTAACTAGAAAAAAATCTTTTGACTCGCCCATTCACAGGGAAATTATTTAAATTATTTTCATTAATTCACACTAAGTTTCAATTAAAATGAATTTCACTTAGAATTATAGAAATAAAAAATTAATTTATTTCAAGACATTGAACACCTATATGTTGGCCCAACTATTCATCCTCGCCTGTATTATAAAACAATTATGAATCATTAACAACTCATTTCCCATTAGAATTAATTCTATCTTCTATAATTAAATTCAAAATTGGCACAACCCAAAATGATTTACATATTGATACATATTTTCTTTACTCTATTTTCTTAATACATCAAGGCTATTTCTTTTTTCTTTCTTCATTTTGGGTATCTAATAATTTTAGATACCGACTCTAGTTCTTTCATGTTAGATTTTGCATAAGAAACATCATTTGATAAATATTTTTTCTTCCACTAACTTTTAGACTAATTAATTATAAATCTCTATTATTTTTTCATAAACATGTGTCGTGTTCTTATAATCCTTACACAGATCAACCTTTGGTTTAATAGTAAACTTATACTCAAAAGAATCAACATGGCTTAAACTAATAATTTGTTTTTATTAAGTTTATATGCACTCGACCTTTAGCCTATCAAAATAATTGTTATTGTTGTCATTGTTTATTTTAATATTATCAATATAATCAAAGTCAAAATAAACATTATAAATTGATGGTTGATTCCAATATATAAAATAGCTTGGAATCATCAAATATTTCATTTTCAATACCATATTCGTCTTGATCAAGAGGGTGTGATGTAAGAAGATTTTAGAAAAACTTACTTGTTTTCTTAGTTATATTTTTCCTAGTTTGTTTAGGATTTTTATTGGTTTTCCTTCATTTTTGGGTTTCCTGGTTTGTTTAGGGTTAATTTTTTAGATTTATTTAAGGAGTTGTAAATTTTTTAATGAGGTAGACTACTTGAAGTGCAATATTTATTAATAAAATTATGAATTATAGTTCTATATGACAACCTCATTCGACTTCAATTTTGACTTTTTATTTAATTTATATTTCTAATTGCATCATTTGTTTTAGAGTCCGACAATTCTTGGTGGTTAGTTTTTATGTATTATATTGAATAACCATGGGTGGAAAAGGTGGTCGCAAATAGAATGTGCTAAACAAACTAGAAAACACAATAATAAAAATATTATACAAACCAAGATTTTTTTTTTTATTAAGCATGATATTTAACTTCCTAACTAAATAGAAAAAAAATAAAAATAACTAAGAAAATCAATATGTTTTTCTTAATAACATACTGCATCATCAAGATTTAAATATCAAGTTAAATCATTAAAAAATAGTTTAATTTTCAATGTGGATAATCATTTTTTGTCAAATTTTAAAAACAAAAACTAATAAAGATATTCAAAAACTAATAAAAAAAAATCCGAGAAAATATTGTGATTATAAGTTTCAAAACATGATTGAACTAAATGATACAAGTCATGGGACATTGATCCTCTGTCACATATATTTAGAATACTCCAAACATAACTTCTTAAACAAAGCAACTTAACATGAATGTAATAAAATCTAGTATAAAAAATAAAATACTAGCTATTTAACTTGTCCTTCACTGTGAGTTATAAAATTGTTTTCCAAATATATATATATATATATATATATATATATATATATTCAAAGTGTAAATTAAAAAGGTTATGAATTCATGTAATTAAATAAATCGATAATCATCTATAAAAATAAACAAAAAAATTATTAACAATAACCAAAAGAGAAACTGGAAAAATTAAAAGATGAATATAGTTAAAGATATTCAAACACAAAAAATAAGATATTTATCAAGTAGTGTTTATTTAAATCAATAAAATATTATAGAAATAGAAACACAAATGAAATTGATTGAGTAAACTCATACCCTACAAAAATACTATACAAGAATGAACATATCATAAATATTATTTACAAAAAAAATATTGTTATTTTGAAAAATAAATTTTATTTGTATAAAACAAGAAAAGAAATTATAGATGGATTATAGAAGGGAAGTTAAGATATTCAGAAACTAATTTTCTTATACAAAAATGAGATACATAAGATCATAAAAGAAAATGAGCAAAAAAAAAAAAAAAACTTGAACGCCATTAACTTTTCAAACATGTGATCCAAATTATTAGACTAGAAGCATCATAAGTGGTTAGAATGTGAAGCCTAATCCCTAACAAAATAAATATTGAATGATGAAATTAAAAAAAAAATCAATTACACAAGAAATCTAAAAAAATATAATTAAAAGAATAAAAGTGAAAATTGAAATAAAAAATATGTTAGAGGGCAAATAAAAATTTTCAATTGAAAGGTTAAATTGAAAATAACTTTAATAAAAAACAATTCAAAAGAATAATGATCAAATTGATAAAATTAAAAGCTAATAAAACTTTTTAAAAAAATCAAAATTAAAATCAAAATCAAAATACCCCAATAATCTTTTAATGATCAATACAATAGTGAAAAGAAGTAATTACTATCGCTCCCAATTTTTCTATCCAAAAACAGATTAATAACTTTATTATAGCAATCACATCAAACTATATTTAGTGCGATTATGAAAAACATAATTCTTAAATATTCTAGTAATTATTTTGGAGATGCCATTGGTTGATTGAAAGATTCCACCAAAGAAAATAACAAGTACAATCGAAAACCTCCAAATTTCCCTAGCAACCATACAATTCAAATCATAAACAAAGAGGAATATTATCTTACCTCAAAGAAAGAAAAATGCCCTAAAAATCCCCCACCACCGGCACCCACCTCGACCACCACCACCCCCACCACCGGCCAAACTTGATAAGTTTTATCCGTGCGAACCGTACCGTTTTACAGTGGCTAGCTGGCTTGGCTGGGCTCCCTCATCACCGCTTCATTCTCTCTGACAATGACACTTGGATTCTTCTTTCATTATTTTAATCGAAAAAGAAAAGAAAAAAACCCGTATCAAATTCTCTCTCTTTCTTGGTGGGTACCACCACGGTATAGGAAAAACAAGGTCAAAAGAGAGAAAAAAAAACAGGAAAAAATCCCTCTCCTTCTTCTCCTTCTCTCTCACCCTTTCTTTTTCCTTTTTCTTTCTCCGGCCGGTTGACCCACCAGCACCAACCTTCTCCACCACCAGCCATCTTCCCTTTCTCTCTCTTCGTTGCACCCCCGATTCACCATAGCGGCCAACTCCAGCCTCCCCCCCCGTTTCCTTTCCCTTTTCCGGCCGCAGCCACAGCCACAGCTCACAATCTCTACCGACGTTGCTTCTTGACGCCGCGTCTTCACCATTCATCATCTCATCAGGGTTCCACCTCGTCCGACCTCTATCTCTCCTCGTTTTTTTCTCTCGTCAACGACAATCTCTACAACGCCTGAAACAGAAGCCACCTCCGGCTTCCATAAAACAGATAATAACAACAACCAACAGCCACGAGACAGCCACGATTAGCAGCAATGAAAGTCTTCCAAGCCGCCTACTCTTCATCCTCATCGATCTCTCTCTAGGCAGCGGTGGGTTGCACCGCTGACAGAATCGAGAAGAACACAACGGCCCTCTCCAGCTTCATCCAGCACGCGCCTCCAAGCAGCGTCACCTAGAGAGAGACCAAGAGACGAGGCGTGACTGTCACGCGCCGTCACCACTGTCGAGGCAGAATCTTCAACAGGTATCTCCTCCTCCTCAGCTTCTGCATTTTTTTCAAGAAAAGAAAAAACAAATGAAATGGAAAGTGTCAGATTTGTCGCGGGTTGGTTTTTTGATGCGATTTGAGGGGCAGGAGACCCCGTTGTGATGTTGATGGGCCCCTGAGAAAGAGGATGAGAGGAAGGAAAATTAGGAATTGTAGATTAGGCCCTCCTAAAAGGATACTGATTTAGTTTTGATATGTTTTATTGTTGATCGATGATTTGTCCAGGTCCCTGAGACATTCCTTTGACTCTCTCGGTCTGTTTATCAACCCTACATGCTCATTCTGCAGCTGTCTGGGATGAATATTTGCCCTTTATCGGGGTGTTTGCATATACCATTTCGAGTACGCTGCATGGATGTGTTTTAGAATTATTTGCTGCTGTAGTATGAGTTTCCATGTCTTCAACTTTGCTGTTATCGCATCTAGTTCAGGTTTCTGGTGTGCGAGTCCGTGTGCTAATGTTTTTATACTGCTTGTGCTAATTTGCATCTCTTTTTTTGTTGCTTGCTCTTCTTTGCTTTAAAATGCTTATGGAATTGCATTGAGCCACATTCAAAGTGTCCATAATTTGCATAATTGGGGCATCCAACAGGTTAATGGATCTATAATCCAAGGCCATTGAATTTTATGCTTGGAAACTTCTGCTTCAAGAAGATTAAGAAAAACGAAATCGTTCACGGTCAATGAAAGGAATTATTGTTTCATTCGACTGTATATTTCATGCTTTGTTCAATGAAAATAAAATTAAAATCAAACAAAGCCTGGCAAAAAATGTGATAAATTATTGTTTTTTGATATAATGCTTAATTTTATTGGAGGATATAATCATGATTGTTTTGTTATTTCGCAACGATAGTTGAGCATTCCTTGTTTTTTGTCATGATTTTTTTACTAATTATATTTGTTTATTGGGATTTGTGGATTTTTTTGGATTCTATGAAGGTGCCAACTTTGAGGCCAGAACAAGAAAAAAGAGGATCAGTTGAAGAGCCATAAAAAACTTTTCTTCTGGTAGTGGATGGTCAAGGTTTTGATGGTTAAAGCGGGCTTTTACTCTATATGTTTCAAGGGTTATGATGGATTTGATGGGTTTTGGTTGTGATACAGATAAGATTGAAGTCTGCATATAACATGGTATCTTTCCTGTCTTGTCTTGATGGGTTTGAATGATTTCTTGATTTTAGAGGTTTCAGCAATATATTTGGTGGGGTAGAGGAGAGGAAAAAAAGAAATGGAGGAGGGGGGTAACTCTTGGATAAGGAGGGCTAAGTTCTCTCACACAATATGTCACCGTTTGGATTCTTCAAGGTTGGCTTCTTTTCCTATCGATATTCAGACAGAGATAACTGTGGGCTTGAAATCTAGGCCTGGAACAGGAACTGCTTCTCCCAAGCAGAAATCAAAGCAATCTGTTTTTAATCAAAACGCTCAGCACTCCTTTGCCAATAAGAAATTACTTTCCTTTCCCGGTCAGAAATCTTCAGCATCTAAGAATTCTCAGATTCAGAGAAATCAACTCGCCAATAAGCAAAGATCTCTATCTCCTCTCCCTGAAACAATCCTTTCTGATAGTTTTAAAGAAGCAAGGTCTGCTAGTAAGAGATTCTCGACACCACTTCCTCGTAGAAAAGATCAGGACATGGGAAATGTAGGAAATTTTTTGCATAAAGAGCTGAAAGAAACCAAGAAGAAGTTCAATACAAGCCCACTTAGGCACCTAGCCTTGATGAAGGGTGGTCATGAAAAGTCTAGGAGCAAGAAGGAATCTGCTTGGACAAAATATTTTGATCATGGTGGAGGAAAGGTTAATGCCGTGGAAGCAGCTGACGAATGCTGTGTTGATCTGTCTAAGCTGTTTCTTGGGCTTAGATTTGCTCATGGGGCACACAGTAGGCTTTACCACGGTTTATATGAAGATGAACCTGTTGCAGTTAAAATTATCAGAGTGCCAGATGATGATGAAAATGGAAACTTAGCAACTCGATTAGAGAATCAATTCAACAGAGAAGTCATGCTTCTATCTCACCTTCACCATCCAAATGTCATTAAGGTGATTAGTCTGGTCACATTACTGAATTTTGCTGCTTAGAGAAATCATGCAAATTGGAAACTTTTTTTAAATAGTTGATGAATTTAGCTGTTACTCTGAGCAATTGATATGAATTTCTAACTTGTTTAATCCTTTCTAAGTTACATATTTTGATTTGGCAATACAGTTTGTAGCAGCATGCAGAAAGCCTCCAGTTTATTGTGTTGTAACAGAATATTTATCCGAGGGTTCCTTGAGAGCATACTTGCACAAGCTTGAGCATAAAACCCTCTCCTTGGGGAAATTAATGACATTTGCTCTGGACATTGCTCGGGGAATGGAATACATTCACTCTCAAGGTGTCATTCATAGGGACCTTAAACCAGAGAATGTCCTTATTGATCAAGAGTTCCACTTAAAGATTGCTGATTTTGGTATAGCTTGTGGAGAGGCATATTGTGTTCCTTTGGCTGATGACCCTGGCACTTATAGATGGATGGCACCTGAGATGATAAAAAAGAAATCCTATGGGCGAAAAGTTGACGTGTACAGCTTTGGACTCATCTTATGGGAAATGGTGGCTGGAACAATTCCCTACGAAGATATGACTCCCATCCAAGCTGCTTTTGCAGTAGTGAATAAGGTATGGAGTGCCTAGTACTCTATTTATTGTCAATATTTTTGTTTGAATTCATAAATTTAATCTGGTACATTTTATTTTGTTTCATTTCTCCATGTTTTTATTCATCTGTGTACAAGCTTCCATTTTCATTGATTGCATTTATGAACTCCTTTTTAACCCACCAACCCTTATTATATGTTTTCCTCTGTCTAACTTTTCTCCATCCATCTTGTGTGTTTGGCGGAGGATTTTGGACAAAAGCTGTTTTTGTTCTGTGTAAGGAATGTGAAATCTAGCGACATATTCCCACCCTTGGTCTCTGCACAAGTACTAGGTTAATGGTAATTTGAAATTGTTTGGATTAGGGTGATAGTCTGAGTAAGAATTTCCACTGATTGCTTCCTTTTGGTTTGGTTTCCTTCTATTCTTTCCTCATCATGCCTTGGTTCTTTATGTTAAATGAAAATCGATGGTGTGTTTTATACACAAAAGTTTAAACTTTTGAAATTTCAAATGTCTCCAGAACTCAAGACCTGTTATCCCGAGGGACTGTCCTCCTGCCATGGGAGCTCTAATCGAGCAATGCTGGTCATTGCAACCAGACAAGAGGCCAGAGTTTTGGCAGGTTGTAAAAGTGTTGGAGCAATTTGAATCTTCTCTTGCTCATGAAGGGACCTTGAATCTGGTACCGAACCCAACTTGCCAAGATCACAGTAAAGGAATGCTCCATTGGATTCAAAAGCTTGGCACCGTGAATCCTAATAGCACACCCAAGCCTAAACCTAAATTCACATGAATCCCTTTTTATGGCTTGGCTTTTGTAATGTACCAGGTCACTTGTAATTAAAAAGGTTTGTTTTTTAAGCTCCTTTATTTGTACTCTTCTATGTCACGCCCACGCGAGGGTCAATGCAAGAGATTTGTAGGCACACATTCATGTGAAATGTCATCGTTTTACAAATATTCATGCGAAAGAAATCATCATAATTTGGGGTGGTTTTTTCTACAAGGCCATGATGATCTTGGAGTAGTTCTCCCTCGTTTAAATTTCTCCTGTTTGGTAAACTATCTGTCGTGGACTCGTTCTTTTCTTCCTTAAATTTTCCTACACCTCAAGATCAACTGTTTTCCACCGTGATTTGATTGGTTCTCTCCACCGCTTAGGTTTCGAGGTGACGGCCATGCATTTTTCTTACTAAAATGGTTGAGTGTATTGCCCCGTGCGTTATTTTCTTTTTATTTAATTCCGGTTGACAATAAGATATTTTACTCTAGGGCTGTCGTGCCGTGAATGCCCGCATTTCCCCTCTATTCAGGCGAGTTCGTGCTTCTCCCCGTGTCGACTATAACAGCAATGGGTTGTGAGAAGTGTGAAAATGGATTTATCGGGTTCTCTTTCTTCCATCACAAATCTCGCCTTGCATCTCTCTCGGTATCTTCTTGGCGCAAGACAATGAATCATTTTTTTTATTTTTTTTATTATTAACGTGGATGTCCGGGTTAACTTGTATTCATTTCAATTAATTTTACCGATCTTGAAGTTAATAATCATGTAAAAACATTCAATGACTATCATATTAATAGCTCAAACCTGAGATTACAAGAAGAATAAACTCTATAGTTTCAAACTTTTATGACCGAATTGTTAGAGTATAATATAATCATATTCTGGGGTCTCACCTATAAGCTTAAGCTTTTAGGTGAGATGGTTCTTTAACATGGTATCAGAGCCTTGTTGACCCAGCGATCACGAGTTCGAATCTCACTACCCCCATTTTATTTGATAAAAAAAAAATCAAGTACAAGGTAATGTAAGCGTGTGCAAGTTTCAAACCCAAAGAGCTTTCACTCGAGGAGTTGTGTTAGAGTATAATATAATTATATCCTTCAGGCGTGGATCGAAAGACGAGGACGCCGGGTTCTGAGCATCATCAAGAATCAGGGAAGAAAGCGATATATCGGGGTTGATGGGATGGGTCAACTCGGCAGGGCTTTCGTTCACTGCACAGCAACATTTCCACCAGCAAAAATATCCAACATTTATTGCTTCCACTATAGTTTGGTAAGGATGCCGTGGTGGACCTCATTAATCCGCAGGTTTCATGTCGGATGGAGCTCACGAGAAAAGGAAACACAACCCATACAACACTGCCATGGCCGTGTGCGTTGGTTTTATTTATTTGCTCGTGTCGTTCAGTTGGAGGAGTCGTCCTAAACTTGTACAGATGCAATGGAACTAGTAACCCTATCCACCCATATGGGGTGCAGATTTAAGAGATCAAAATGGATTTTTTTAAAGGTTTTTCCATTCTCAGTACCAAGCTCTCCCAAGTCAAATATAATGAATGAATCTTACAGGTAAGAAAAAAAAAACAATTGGCTGTGATTTCTTTTATCATTGTTATGGGTGGTTTTCTTGGGGCAGAGTTCAATTTAAAGTCAAAGCTAGCTATCAGGATTTGAATAGTAGAAGCTAGAGGAATAGAATAATTGATTTGAGGTGTTCTTGAGTTCTGAATGAATCGAATATCCTCGATTTTATCATAATATAAATTAGAATTATTTTGTTAGTTTCTCTTCTATTAAAAGCTTTGATGTTTGACTATAAATAATGAAGATGCATAGAAGCAGTAAAAAATAAAATATCAAACACGAAATTAAAATAATTGACAAATTATTATATCACAAAATCGGTCGATTGTTTTTTTAAAATAACATGGAAAATATCAAAACTACATAAGGATCTTAATGAGATTTACAAGATGAATAATAAATTTTTAATATTTTAATTGGAGTCTATTTTTTAGTCTTTTAATTGGAAAAAAAGATATATATTTTGATAAACTAAACATATTTTAAAGAAAAAGTTCTTAAAATTATGGTCTTTATGTGAAACAATCAACTGATGCAATTTATGATGATGTTACGGTATCATTTTATCATGGCTGATGCACTTTTATCATCTAATATTATTGATGGAAAAAACTTCAATATCTTCTTTCATTTTATTTTATTAGCGATATTACTACCACCATTTTATAGATCTTCATCTTAAGAAGATGTTTCTTGAACTTTTATTTTAACTACATTTTTTTTTACCATCGCTAGCTAATGACATTGCATTGTCATCTCTTTAATTCTTGTTTCTTTAGCAATTGTATTTGTTTGAATATTGCTCCTTTAGGATATTTTTCTTGTATAATAGCTACTACTACATTCTTCATCATGACCCTTTGCTATTTTCCACTCTTTTAGAAAATGCTATTTTTTCCTCTTTTTTTATATGATAGTTTTTGCATAATATTATCTTTTTTTGTATATACTTGTCAGCTTACACTTGACCCTTTTAAGCGTTTTCGAATGTCTTGATGCAAGATCTTAAATCTTTTCTTAGGCTCCATCCACTTGAAACTCTATTTTATCTAAATGTCTCTTCTTTGTCCACTCTTTTTTGGGTCTACACCTCATTTGTTATTGAGATTTCTCTTTCTTTCAACACACATGCTCTAACTAAGTTCTCAAAATCCTGCCTCGATTAAACTAGCCTTTATACCAATTTATAGGAAAGAAAATATTAACCAAGTATGGTTGAAACATATTTCATTCATTGCATATTAACATCTTAGAAGAAAATCCAAGTGGAATTGGAATTAGATTAAAATAATTTCAATACAAGGATTTATACTAGTGTAGGGATAATTTTATAGACTTAAAGGATAAATATATCAATAATACATTATACATGCACTAAAAAGTACTAAAAGGACACATTGAGTTTACATTTCAAAATTAACCCCAACACTCCTTTTATTTTAAAAATCTTGTATTTTTTAAAATTTTGAAAATATATTGGAGGATCATCTTATAGTATGTCGGATGATCATTTTGCAATGGCTAATACATGTTTATCATTATTTGTTAATGATAAAAACTTCAATTTTTTCTATCATTTTTGTAAACAAATCTTTCATCTTCATTTTGAAAAGATATTTCTTTCCTCGGTTTTATCTGCTCTTTTCATCATGACTAGCTATTGACATCTCATTGCCATATCTCTAATCTATCTCCTTCTCAGCAATTTAATTTGCTTGAACATGACTTTTCTAATCCATTTTTCTTGCTTTTCTAATCCATTGTTCATTTATAGTGGTTGCTACCATATTTTTAATCTAGACTATTTTTTTTTTTTTTTGCTTCTTTAGGAAGTGTTCTCTTTTTTATGTGTGATCCCTTTTATACCACATCATCTCTTTTGCAAAAACTTGTCATATAAGATTTTAATTTTCTTGTTGGGCTCCATCAACTTACAGCTTCTTATTATTTTCTTTAGAAGTTACTTGTCCATCCACTGTATACATTCTCTATAGGGTCTACAATCTATTTATTATTAGGATTTTTCATTTTCTTCCAAACATATGCTATAACCAATCACACTAGTTTTGGTACCACCTTATTGGAAAGAAAGGATGAGCCAAGAGAAGTCAGACATATCTTATTGGCTTTATATTATTCGTATAAGAAAGAAAGTCCATATAAATTTCAACTTAGATTATAATGCTTTCAAGGGATAATTCTAGAAATTTAAAGAATAACTAAACCCTAAATAAACTATACACACTTAAAAGAGTTAAAAGGAAACATTTGAGCTTAAACTTTTAAATTAATTCCTACAGCTCAATCTAATTTGTTGCTGCTGCTAGGTTCGAAATGAAGGCATAAATAAGTAAATTAGTAGGGATTACCATCGGTTAACTTTTTTTTTCTGTAGAGGAAGAAGAGCACACAGGTTGGGAACCGTAGATCTTGGCTCGCCGTGATAAAATTATAAAACTGGGTTGGGTGCGTCTGAAACGCGAGCAGGAGACTGTAAAAGAGTTGAGCCCACTCGAACTTTGATGTGCTCAAACTCCACCCACACAGCTATCTTGTTTTCACGGCTGAGTTAGTTTACTTGCAGGATTCGCTTCAAAACTGGGGCAATGAACATTACTTGAAGCTCCATTATTATGTTACTTCGATGATACATGATAATGAAGCATCGTGGAAGGCGGAGGACAGAGAAAGAATTCAAAAACTTGTCCAAAGCTGCAGGGTTTTGCTCCTGGGATGATACACGGTGGAAAGCTGACGGAGAAAAAATTCACAAACTTGTCCACCGCTGCAGGTTTTATGGACATGGCCAACATTGCTTCTCTCATTTTATGGGAATAGTGGAACTCTTCAAATAATCATGATGTTGTAATTAACTAGAAGGCTATATATAGGCTTTAAATGATATGAAATTGCACGTTATAAGTTTGCTCTATTCATCGCTCGTCTAGACTATCACCACCATTGACAAAAGGCTCCTACCAAACAATTTAATTGCTACAGATCATCTAAACCCAAATCAGAACCAGTACAAATGCCTAGAAGCTCCAACAAAGTATGAAAAAATGTGCCAAAAGTTATAGATGGCATGCATGCACAAACAATTGCAGTTAATCCTGCGTCATTTATGTCGAGGGTGTTCTTCAAACACAAACAACTGTTTATAATGAGATACCGCCAACTGTAAAGAATCTTGGTAAGATAGCTAACAATAACCAAGCTTTGCACACAGTGAAGTTTAAGTTAAAGGGTGAAAAGAATAACTGTCTAGGATCACAAACCTCCTTTCTGTATACTTGGGGCAAGATTCATTTAAAGAAAACTAGAAAGATCTACAAATCAACAAATGATTTAGTAAACAGTTGGGTGAAAAATTATATAAATCACCAACCAAGACCGCCCATGAAGCTACTTTATAATGTGCAAATAATTGTTTTCATGATCTATTCTAGATGAAAAAAAATCAACGGAGATGGCAGCTTAATAAGGTAAAATTTTCCAAATCCCGCAATCATAAAAGAATCCACCTGCAATCACGAGGACTTCTCATAAGCAATATGCACTTGTAAATTACATATACTGGAATCGCGTTTGTAGCATCCAATTAATTCTTGCTCAAACATTCACAATTTACATATCTGAGACTGACATAAATTCAACTGCATTCTTAAAACCACAATATGCCATTCTGATTTTAGCCTAAGCTACTACATAGCCAAAAATATTCCCAGGTTTATATGTTAAACTTAAAAATTACAGTGAAGACCACCAATTAGACAAAAACGCTAAGCACAAATCAAAACCCAAATGCATACCAATTCCTATCACGAGTTGAATAACACAATTAAAAACAAACCACTTTCTCAAGTGTCCCTACTTGCATTCAGAGAAAAGACCCAGTTCCAATTCCAATCTAAAACCATAAATTATAGACGAAAAACAAAACTCCTACTCATGGTTCAACCAATTAGACTCGAAAGCATACAAACTAACATGCAAGAAACCAGCTACGTAAGCCACAAACACACAAAATGCTACAAAAAAGACATTGATAACAGTACCATTAACAAAACCTCGACAGAAAGTAACAAAATCCAGGTCACAGTAGTAAACCTGAAGTCTCCAAGCATTAAAAATAGATAGCATACTAGTAGTATCGAGAAAATAGCTAAATCATTCAAAACATCGTCCTTGTAAGACATAAACGAACAAAATATATCATTAAAGACAAACCAATTAGTCCACATTCTGCATGACATCCTCAGCAGTGAACTTAGTGCCCTTCTCTTTATCTCCAACAGCGCGTCCCTTTGCCTTGCGATCCAACAAAGACTTCCTATCCTTATCAAGCCTCAACTTGGTGATAACAACCTTGGACGGGTTGATACCGACATTAACTGTAGACCCATTGACCTTCTCACGTGTAATCCTCTCGATGTGGATTACCCACTTC
The DNA here is from genome assembly GCA_027405865.1 of Salix purpurea. Taxonomy (NCBI): domain Eukaryota; kingdom Viridiplantae; phylum Streptophyta; class Magnoliopsida; order Malpighiales; family Salicaceae; genus Salix; species Salix purpurea. The sequence goes on along the minus strand of JAOWLH010000013.1, from coordinate 14,678,922 downwards.
CTGCGATAAACTTGAACCACCTTGCCCTCACGTCCTTTAAAAGTCCCACGAACAACCTGGACTTCATCGTCCTTGCGGATAGGCATGGATCGGACGTTGTACTTCTGGCGGAGATCGGTGGACAGTGGGGCGCTCATTAGGATTCTGCGCAGAGATGAGGGCGCCGTGAAGTGGGCCTTCCGGCTCTTGCGCCTGGAGGAGGAGACTCTTGGGTTGTACTTCATGGTGGCTGTTGTGGCTACTGCAGCTGCGGGGGTTAGGGTTTTTTTTGGGAGAGGTGGCGCTGCATAGACGAGATGAGGAAATGGAAGTGAAGGGATTTATATAGGGTGAAAGATGTGAGGGGCTAGGGTTTTTAGTTTTTTGGTGGGCTCACAGGGCGGGCCTAATTGTGTGTATTTGGGCTTAGAATTTGATTTGATTTGATTTTATGGGTTGTTTTAGTTTTCTTTTCCCAATTTTACCACTAAATTATATACAAAATAATTGATTTGCTGGTTTTCTTCTCTCTTTTTTTTCTGTACAAATAATTGAGTCAACACCAGTCTTATGGGTAAACTCTTAATTTATCTTAAATAAAATAAAAGAATATATTAATATTAAAATGATTATTATTTTTTATTATACAAGCAAACATGTTGTTTGCATTTAATAGAATACATTATAAATCTATCAATTAAAAAAGAGTTATTAATTTTAATTAAAGATAAAAATAAATTATCTACAAAAAGTAAAACACAGATACATTTTCAAATATTAAACCTTTAAATTTTCTTTTTCTTTATAACTTTTTATTTATTTAATCTTCAAACTAAATCTTTTTTTCTCAAGAATAAATAAGTTTTAATTTTATAAATACATCATAATAATACAATTTGTTTATATAAAAAAATAAAAGTCTTATATTAATTAAAAAAACTCTTTGAAAAATTATCAAATAAAAAAACATGTAATCTAATGTAAACAAATTTAAGAAATAGGAGATATGGTATAAAATAAAAATGAAATAAAAAAATATAATGCAAAGTAAAATAAAATAAAAATGGTATTAAGTAAAATAAAAAAAATATTACATGATTAGGTTGTTTGCCTAGCCAGCAACCTAAGAGCCTAGACTTGTTAGAATCATCTTATTTACTTAGTGCACATGGTAATGTGCAAGTAGTGTGATGAGTTATATAATTTATACATGTCAAATTATTTTTATGTTGGAATTTTCTAAGATTGACTTGCTTACTATTTACACATGGTGACATATAAGTAGTGTGATGAGTTATGAACTATTATAAAAATTAATAATTGGATCATCATAATTATGCTTAATAGATATTACTTTTTAGTATATGTATTATTTATTGAGCCATGAAAACTCATTCTTTTACATAAATATTTTGCTTTTAGACATATAAATTTTTGAAGAATAAGAAGTTGATTTTTTTTTGCAAAGTTTGTTATAGAAAAATATGTGATTCGAAGATGATCAATCGGTTATGGATAATGGAATTAAATATTCTTTACTAAATGATATTTATATTATTATAAGCTATTGATTATGATTTATAAAGTTATAGGCAAGGAGTTGGCTATGCTAAAAAATATATTATCACCCTAAAACATCATGTCTAAGATAAATTTTACTGTTATTTATCTTCTATTCCTAATGGGTTTGTTCTTCCTATAATATGTCTATAGTTTGTCTACTTGGTCATCTATGGTAAGAAAAAAAAAGGTTATCGTAACGAGTTAGACCCAGGATTTAAAAGGTGGATGCTTAGGTCAAAGCTTATCCTTTTTAAAATCCAAGTTGTTTTGTCAGTCTAACTGTTACTAGAATAATGAAAAGTGAAATTTTATTTACTCTAACAATAACAATATTTAGTGAATTAACATATATTTAAGATCATTTACTCTTAAACAAGACATGTAATTAACAATGGTCTCTTCAAGTTATGTCAACGAATATCTAAATATGCCTACACTGAGTTCAATGTACTTAGCCCTAAATCTCAAAAGGTTGTCACTAAATATTTATTTAAGCAACCAAGATCTTTGGATAAATATATATAAAGGTTCATTTATGCTATGATAAAATATCACTTGCCTTTTTTGAATGATATTTTTCACATTGGTCTTAAATATCCAAACAGTGGCCATTGATAGTTCGTCTACTTAGAAGTGAGTTCTAGTGGTATTATGTTTTCTTTATTGGACTAAAGTTTAGACAATGACCTATAGAGGTTAAATAACCTAGGATTTGTTATTATATTTGTCTCGATGGTATTTTTTTCCTTCCTTAGATAGGGTGTTTTTAAAATGGGATTTTATATAATCATATAATTATGATTATAATTTTCACGAGTTGCCACCTAATATTAAGATCATTAAAAAATCTAATGGTTTGCGAGAATCTGAGTAAGAGAACTTGTTATACAAGAAAAAAACACATTACCCTTAATGCATAGTATCTAAGGTAAGTTGTATTATCATTTGATTGTTTTTTTAGGTCAAATTGGTTTTTTTTGAGGTTTAGACAGATCTCTTTTTATGAGAGTCTCTATCTTTTTGGGTAAAAAAAATCTAATAATTTTAAAACCTGAATTCTAATATCATATTTTACCTTTTCATATCTTAATAGATAAGAGTATACTCTATAATATAGTTTTATACCCTTCAAATATTAAAGTCTACAACTAAATCCTAATATATGAAATAAAAATGAACAAAATGATTGGTGAATGTTTTTGACATTTTGACAAAACTCTAATGGATAATTGTAAATCGATTACGATATCCATTTTTATATTTCAAAACATGGGAAAAGATGCATTTTTTTGTGAAAATATGCTCATAATATTTTTAAGATTCGACCGTACCTATGAAAACAAAACATTTTTTTTATGTTTTTGAAATAAGGACCTTTTTTGAGATAATCAGATGATTTATACCGAGTCTGTATTTTATAGTCTAAATCTATGATCCGCTATTAAAAATATTGGTAGAAAAATATTCCATAAAATCAAGAACATTTTGAAATAACCCTATAAAAATTTCGAATTTTTTTATTTTGGAGAAAATCGGGTATTTTTAATACTGAATTCGTAACTTACAATGTAAATCCATAATTTGATATTATGTAAAACTATTTAAAAAATATGAAAGAAAATAACAAGAATTTGGAATACCCATTTAATTTTCTTAGAAATTTTTATATCTTTTTAATATAATAAATTAATGATGTAATATTACTTAAATATAATATAATTATATGGGATGGGCTCAACCCATTCAACTAGGCTAGACCTGACCTAACTATTTGGAATTTTTTGTTGCGCTGGGTTGAAATGGGTTCATCCCATTATCAAAAGATAATTCAATTAGCCATTACGTGTAGATTTCTGCATGTAATGACCAGATAAAAGGGGCTTGGAGGCAAAACAAAAGGTAATGCTTACCTTGTCAGAAGAGAGTGGTGGTCGAAGGTTTTCCCGGTGTTGCTGGCAAGGTGTTGGGCATTTACCGAAGACGGTAATGTTGCTTGGGGTGGAGGAAAATAAGGTGTAAAGTTAGTTTGTTGCAAGAAAAATACCTGGGCAAAGCTTTTTTTTCCCAACTTTGACCTCAAATTTCTTTATAATATGAGCATGAGAGCAACCTTTATTTATAGGTGGTGGTAGAGGGAAATTTTATCTTTATTAAGGTAAGCTTTTAGCACTTGATTCAACTCATAAGCTTCTCAATCGTTGATTTAAAATTGGTATCATGGGCTGTTAGATTTGACAACTTGGAGTAGCCTAGGTTTTTGGTTTTGGGGTAGCGCCACCGTGTGTGTGGTTTCAATCATCCCAAACTGAATATACAACAATATGGTTGAATGTCAAGGGATTATTTTCATACAAATGGTCAGATTTGGTTAAATAAAAGCGTTAAATACATCTACAAAGCAAAACTCTCAACTGAGTTTTCGTGTGAATAAAGAAAGAAGACAATTATTATAAATTTCTTTGGTGGACTAGATGACACATTATCTAATCCCTTCCTTTTTTTTTTCTTTTGCTTTTCTTCCCTGAAATGACGTTGTGTTTGGGGATTTTGGACAAAGTTTATTTTGGTCATTCAACTATTAATTGGACCAACCCTAATTTACACTCCTTTTTTTTTTGTCTTTGATTCAAAATTTATGTTAATTTGATCCTCATTTGACACTTAAAATTCAATTTCACCCCTAATTTCGGTCAATTAAGCCCCTATAGTCTAATGCCTTTTACATAATGGTCAATGACTATAAATATTTTTAGTTTAACCCTTAATTAACCCCAAAACTTTATTTGGTGCAATTTTACCCTTAATTTTGATCAATTGACTTGGTAAAAAATCAAATTTAGTCTCTAAAAATTTTAATTTATTTAATTTAGCTAAATTGGGCTCCCAAACTTATTTTTCACCAATTAAGCCTCTAATAAAATTTCATTTGATGTATTTGAAGTATATTCAAGTTCTTGCACCTAATTAATTCCTCTAATTTAACCCCAAATTAATTTTTAAACATAATTAAACTTTAATTTGGCCCATGCTTACATCAAATTGGCCTAAAAATCTAATTATATATTTAGACTTAATTTTTATGCAAATTTGTATAATAATAATTTGTTTTGACCATGAATATATATTTCTTTTCAGTTATGAGCACGGTGGGGTACAACTACGCTTTCAATTTTGTCTAGAATTCCAACTTGATTTCTCTACCATGCTAATCCCTTTTATTTTTTATTTTTTTTTATATAAAATTTAGGGAATAACCCAAAAATGGGTTATGAAAATATTCACAACCACAATTTTCTTACTTTTAAAATGTTACCATTAATCAATAACTATACATATTTTTTGATGATGAATTGGGTATGCATAGCCACAATTAATGTATAACTTATTTTGGTTATTTTCTTAATTATTTATGATCATTTCTTTATCTCTTTTAAATGGAAATATAATGAATAACTCTTTTAAAAGAGGCATCGATCCATTATAAAATGGTGAATGGTGGCAAAATAAAGACTAATGGCCGACCAATCTAGGAATTAAAAGGGAGAAGAAATTATAAGAAGGAAAAGGTAAAAAAAATCATCAAACTCATCAAATTTAAGTAGATTAAAGAATCAAATGGTGTTAGGGAATGATTAACATATGACTATTATTAGAAGTCTTGACGATTTTCTCACTTAAGGGTGGCAAATTGAACAAAGAAAAAAGGAGAAAAAAATATGTTTATGGGAGTGAATTTCAAGCTTCAAATTACTTTTATATATAAGGTGACAAATGCCTCATTGGTTTTATTTCTCTATGTTATTAATTTTTTTTTATAATTTTAGTATACATGAAATATTGTTTTTGTGTTTGTTTTGTAGTAATGAATGAATTAATGATGAATTATACATGATATGGTAGAAATAAGGTTGGATAATGTCTCAATTGAGTAAAATTTGAAAAGAAAATCCTCACCTTTCCTTAGTAGGGTTTTGACAATTTGGGGTTTTATAGGGGATTAGAATTAATTAATGCAATTAAAGTGAAAATATATGTTAGATTGATTTAATTGGAAGTCTATTTTATCAAAATAAATAACAAAATCAAAGGAGAAATTCTTAGGGAGAAACCATATAGAATTAAGGAATTAAAGGGGAGGATCGAAAAACTTTAAGTTGGTTAAAATTCAAGGACTTTTATAATGTTTAATAAAGGGTGTTAGACCTTCTAATAGTTTCATGCAATTCAAATAAGATTTAAAGTGGAAATCATGAATTTCAAGTTAAGCGTTATAGAATATTTTAAGTGGGTTGAAATTCAAAGACTTGTACAATGTTTAATAAAGAGTTTTAAACCTACTCTAGGAGTTTCATGAATTTTAAGTTAAGGGTTATAGAACATTTTAATATGGTTAAAATTTGAAGACTTATATAATGTTTAAAAAGAGTTTTAGACATACTCTTGTATTTTCATGCAATTCAAATAAGCTATGAAGTGTAAATCATGAATTTTAGGTTGAGGGTTATAAAAAAAAATAGTTAGTTAAAATTCAAAATCTTGTTTAATGTTTAATAAAAGTGTTTTAGATCCACTCTAGCAATTTGATGGAGTTCAAATATGATTTGTAGCAAAAATCATGAACTTTAAGTTAAGGTTATAGAAAATTTTAAATTGGTTAAACATTCAAGTACTTTTATGATGTTTAATAAAGGGTTTTAGACTTAATATACTAATCTTATACAATTTGAATTATAATTGAAGTAGAAATAATAAATGTTAAGGTTAAAGCTTATGAGAAATTTTAGGGGAAATGCAACTTAAGTATGGATTGACTTGATTGGGGTAAGGTAACTTGTAATAAGTGTTAAACTAGTATGATCGGGGAAGAAAAAAATGGTGATATTGAAGGCATTAATGGTCGACCAAGGGACTAATTGATGAATAATAGAGGTGTGTTTATTCAAGAGAATTATGACTTAACAACCTATAATTTTGTGTGTGAAATGTTTTAGAAAAAATATTGAGTTGGTGTGGTTTTAAATTCATATAGAAAGTTCTACAAAAAAAAAAGAAGAAGTGAGAGGCCTTAGACAATCTTAGAGAGCCACGAGTTGTGCACACCTAGTAGTTAAGTGTCTGACACCTAACTTACCTCTTCAATATTCATTTATTTCATCTACATAATTAAAAGTGTCTTGTCCAAAATCTTAGAAATTATTGTTTGTAAATTGACATTGAGTATAGTGTTTCTGGTAAGGAACTGCGACATAGTAGTGTTTTGTGATGAGAAATTATTGCTAAAAAAAATGGGCATGTCTGAGAAAATAGGCCAACAAATTAATGTTTTTGGTAAGGAAATGAGTTGACCCATTAGTGTTCCTATAAGGTACTCATGTCTGAGAAAATGAGGTTGTTGATTGATGGCCTTAGTGGGGGATTAATGCTCAATAGTTGGGTTAAGTAAAAAATTATATATGATTGTAGAAGTCATAGTAAATTTGATTAGTTATTATAGAATTACCTTAAAGGAATAATTTAAGTGATTTAACTTGTAATAGTATATTGTATGATATCACATATTAAAATGCTATTTTTTTGTTATTTCACAACCATCTCAGCAATAGATAAATCTTGCTTAAGTCATTAATCACTTTTTGAGAATATTTATATCATGTTAATATTTTGGAAAATAAAAATAAAAATAAAATGTATGAAGTGGAAATTGACATTATGTAATAAGTTAAATGATGATCCTTTTGATGGTTGTAACATTCTATCAGTTTGTGTAGAATATGTCAATCATTAAATTATAATTTGTTATGTATAATGAATGTCTTTATTTAATATTATAGAAAATATACATAAGTGAAAGTAGCTAAAAGTTTCTATAAATCTTTAAATGTTGTTGGCATGAATTAGATTACATATGAATATAATTATTAACATGTAAATTATTAGTAGTATTTATATCTAATGTATATTGATTGAATATTGTTTTGCGATGTGTTGTTGACAAATTAATGTTGGAATATTGCGGTCGGTAATTTGGAATATAATAATTACAAATGAAATTATATATATATATATATATATATATATATATATCTTGAATTTTTATGCCATATTAAAAATTGTCACTAACAATAAAACATATTTTTTTGAGATGTTACAAATAAGGCTTTGATTTTTTTGTTAAAAAATAGGAACACCATAATGCATTAAGTTTAGACAAATTCAGGCTCACATTAGGTTGTAGTTAATATAATAATGCTTGAATGACCAAGAACACAACATTATCAAAATGTAAACTTAGAAGGGTTGCCATTACTTAATTTTAACTCCTTTTTTCTATAGAGTTTTTAAGAATATAAAAATGAAGCGAAAAATACAAAAAAAATATTTTTTATGCATTTTAATCGTTCAAATGATTTTCAATAGTTTTATCTTGTTGATCTTTTCTAAAAAAATTAAAATATGTTTTTTACATGTCCGGATCATTTTCATAATTTACAATGTTTATGTTATTTATTGATAGAAAAAAAAATACAATGAGAAAATTAAAAAAAAAAAGAATTCAATGTTTCTTACCTTGTATGAAACATGGAAATAAATTAAATTAATAGAAGTGGTGATTTATGTGTAGAACATTAGAGAAAAGAAAATATGGAGATTAGAATGAAGAAATAAGAGGAAAGAATATAGGGAGAAATCTTTTTATTTTATTTTTCAGTATCTACTCTAGCACACAAAGAAAAAGAGAGGGCAAATAAATAATATAGGGGATATAAATTAATTAAAAGGGCAAATTTAGTGAGAACCATCATTGAAAAGTAGAGAACCATCATTGAAAAACCTCATTCTTTATATTTTAAAAGAGAAGGGCAAAAAAAAAAAAAAAAAAAGAGGAGAGTAAAGAAAATAAATGAGGAGGGAAGGTTTTTTTTTTTTTTTTTTTTTTGGAAATTTAAACATAAAAGCTATTTTTCTGATAATTTGTTGAGTCTATTCTTACAAAAATAGTTATGCATTAAACATTTTTAACGTGAATAGTAATACAGAACACAAAAAATAATTTCTCTAGCTTACAGTCTATCTTATACAATGAAAGTTTTGTGTGATTAAGACTTCTTAATCATCTAAATCTTCATTATTTGAGATATGTCCTAGTGTGACATGTTCAAGGCTTAATCTTCATTTAAAACAATTTCAACAACACTCCTAAATAAGCTATTAAAATATCCTATATACTTATAGAAACATGGATCCAAGTTTAATACCATGTTGTGCAATTGTGTTATTAAAGAGGTCTAGACCTAGAAAAACATCGTGGTAAAGTGTCAGAAATACTTAGTGTCATAATGTAACATTTTAAATGTGGCATATTCAATATTAAATGAAGAAATTAAACAACAAACAAAACTTAACATAGAAAATAATTGAAATAAAAGATGATTAAACATCAATAATAATACATTATGTAAATATAAAATAAATTGTTGTATAACTTAATATTTTTTTAAATACATAAAATAATTTTTACTATCAAAACTTGTCTAACACTCTAACTTATATTTGAAACCTCGTTTCAAAATACTTTTGGTTTTCTTTTTATTAGTAATAAATAACAATTGGGTTGAATTTCAAAAGGCAAGTTTAGTTGGGCCACACAAACAAATTATGTGAGTATGGGCTTGAGTTTATGGCCGCGTGTATTTGCAATGAGTGGTCTTGTGTTTTTCTGTTTAGGGCTTCTACTTTCCCTCCCCACCTCTCCCTTTTAACAAAATTTGAATTTCCAAAACGGATAAAAAAAATTGCATTGCCACTCCAAAATCAACAGATCCTTTGTGGTTTTCTCAAATTGATTACTTAATTCCTACTGTATTATGCTTCTTCTTTAAGTACGCTCTGTTGGCTCAAAATGGCTAGGGGGAGAGTGAAAAAGAGTGTCAAAGAATCTGCCTCGAGCAAACAAGAGAACCAGCCCCAGGTTGAAGAACCCGAACAATACCCATTAATCGACCTAGCAGGTGTTTTTTTTCAAGTTTTTGCTTCTTTGATTTTTTCTTCCATTTACTATTTTGTTAATTAACCAGTAGATAATTGAGGGGAAGGAAACTGGGTTTCGTTGGAGATTATGAACCCTTTTTATTATTTTCCTCTTGGGTTGATTTTTACTTAGCTAGCTATTTCTTAAGCAACTAATCGTATCTGCATTACAAAGAAAAAACGTAGGCTCTTTTTTCTTTGGGTTAAATTTGGGTTTGAATCTGTTTTGTGCAGTGGAGCGTCAAATTGCGGCAATTAGGGCAATGCGTGATGTGGAAATCGAGCATTTGCTAACAGAATTGCGGTTGCTGCGGTCGTATTTTACTAAGGAACAGCTGAAAACACCTGTTTTGCAGTTTTTTAAAGAAAACACGCCCAACTTGTCTATTGAAAGAAATGAGGAAAATGGAGAGTTTCTTGTGAAGTTGAATGACAATGTTGATGGTTTTTCAGATGGGGGAAACATCAATGCTTCTCTCTTACGTCGTTTGTCCTTGGCTTATCCTAGTTGTTCTGCTAACTTATCTGTTGGTCATTTTGGATTATCAAGCGGTGCAGGTAAAAAAAACGAAAGGAGAAAGGAGATGTTTTTTTTTTTTATAGAAGTTAGTCGCGTATCTGACATGGGTTGCTTGATTGGTTGCAGTGAAAACAAGCATATTTGGCGCTGCTGATCATTTGCAGATGACGGACTTTGTATGTTTTATATAATTTTATTTTATTTTATGAAACTAGAATGGAATCAGGGACTTTTTACAACCATTGGATTCCTTATTTAAAGGGTGTGAAGAGTTATCCTTCCTTGTTATATTTGTTGCATTTGCAGTGGTCGGGAGGTTTTCTTCTCATTAAAACAAGTTCACTGGTTGATGTGTGTTGTTTGAAGATGAAAAGTCTGTAGTTTGTACCTTGTTAGCGCATTCCTTGAACGGTGAAGAAATTAAAAACCTCTAACCTTCTCTTTCCTTAGTTTTCATTTACACAAAAAAAGTTCATTTTTTCAGTTATAACTACACATGTTTGTTTATGCATTTAGCTTGTAAAGGCATGCATATGTAGGTCATCCATACACCTCCTGGTATTTATGATTAAGGCAAACTTCCATTATTTATAATACGTCAATTGGCATTTCTTTTTCATAGGTTTTGGAGGGTCAATCTGATTCTCAGATGTTTGGGATGCATGATGGTGATGGTCTCCAAACTCCTGGGGTTAGTAGCTTCTCCTCGATCTGTAACTTATTTTTGTCCTCTTGTTTTACCTTTTATTACGTTGTGCAAGAAACATAGATGATCAAGTGGAAGACATGACTATCCTTTTAGGTTTTATAAATTTCCGCAGCTTCTCTCTTACAGTAATGTATTGCAAGCTGCATGCTGTATTTGAGTGCCATGTCTGTCACCCAAGCATCTTGCCAGAAGCAACCATGCTGTCTATTGCCTAGAGTGTTTTATTGAATGTTGTGATGAAAGAAAAGCTCTTGGAGCAGTCAAGAGCTTTGAGCAAATTATTCATTTGTGGTTGGAAGTTTAGATAATTGTTTATCAAATCAAATTGCCTTTGGCAATTGAATATTTCATTACATATAGCCAGCGACCCTATCCAGGTGGAGATATTTGGAATCATTAGGAAAGCATGTTTCCGTTGCACAAAAGTCATGAAAGCCTTTTTCCCTGGATGATATTTTCAGTGGGCTGCTAGGCAGCTCCATTGCTTTGAATTGACTGACCTAGGGCTTGTCTCATGAGCTCCTTTTTGAAGGTTCTAATGAATATCACATTGAAGCTTAAGGAGTTTCATTCTCTTTTTGCATCTATGTGATCTGATGTTGACCCAGATGGTAATTCAATTTGCCTTTTTAAATTTTAATCACCCAAAATGTCCAGTCTCTGACATGCCTTCATTGTTGATGCAGGTCAGCAGCCAGAGACTGTCCATTGGCATGACACCAAAAACTCTAAGGCTTCCCAAACCCGGCGAAATGCTTCTCTCTATGCGGGGTTCACCTCTTGGTGTCTTCAAGGAAGATAACATGGAAGCCATACATGGTATGCTTTTAATGCAATAGTATATTCAATGCCTTTGCAAGGCATGATTTACACACTGTGTGGATGAGTGGATAAACATGCCCTTTATGTCATACTTTTGAAAGTTGTTCAAGTCTGAAAACTCCTTATAAGTGAATTGTCCTTGTTTCCCTTGTATTACGCCATACTTATCCTGATGGACAAAATGCTGATTTGCAGAGGCAGATGAAGATTGACGGGATTTATGTCATCCAATTAGTCACTGTTTAGAAGAAGATGCAGCACTCACTGACCCTATCGGTTCTAAGGTATTCTGTGACTTTACAAAAACGTGTAGTGTAATGCAAGAAACTGTATCCAATTCCCATTACTATGTATGTTCGTGGTTATTCTTAATTGAAAAGTAGTCTCTCCTATTGAAAATTTCTCACTTAAATGGACCTCATAGTTACAAGCGTGTACCTATTTATTCCACATTAATTTGCTAGGATTCAATGGAATGACAGAAGTTGATTTCTTTTCGATGTGGGCATTGAATTGGTATTTTGACAACATCTTGATCATGAGCTAATATCCCATCCCATGCGTGCTAGCTTCATCAGGAGTGATGGCTCTTTTTTCTTTTCTGGCATCATTTGTCTCCTGTGTACAACTTTGCAGCGGATATCCCAGAATAATATCTCGTTATTATATGATTGAACTTTGTCAAACTGCTTTTTGGCCAGCAATGCAGCACCCAATTTTACTGCTTGTGCTCATTTTGTATTTAATCACGATGTTGTTGATCCTGGAATAGCTTTGACCAGGAAGCTGATTAGAAATTGCAGTGGTCATGAAAATGAAAGAATCCAGATGTAAGGTGGTATTCTTAAAAAACCATATAGACCGACATTATAGAGGGATGATCAATGAATTTCTAGCACTTACATAGTTTACAATAGGTTATATGAAGTGGGTGTTCGGCTTTGAGGTAGCTTTTGTGGTTGAGCTTAACCACAAAACTTGTGTGTTTGGTTAGGGTCAATTACAGTTTATATAACTGTGGGATCCACTAAAAACTAAGGTTTAATCTCAGTTTATCAAAAACATATTTTAGATGCACAGACCATTACCTGGACTGTGGGATCAATGAATTTCTAGCACTTGCATACTTTACAACAGGTTATATGAAGATAGCTGAAATTGGCAGCACCATCACCACTTGTTGTCATGAACCATTAATGAAGAAAAAACATGGGTATCTAATTTTAAACGTAGCTCGTACAATACTATTTTATATATACAATACTATCTTGTCTTGCACCAAAAAATAAAAAACAATACTATCTTGTCAATTGTGGAAATACAGTCCCATGTTCAAGGTTTCCCCACAATCTTCGAGTAGATAACAAAGGACCGGCACAATCCTAGCCCGACTAACGCTTTCGTGCGGCTAGTTGTTTCATTTCCCCATTCTTCCCCTCCCTTTGCAGGCCCAAACTACCTCACATGTTAAATATAATATAGCTAAAATTCTCTATTTTGGGTCAAATAGCAAGCATATTAGCTTGCAGTATACCAAATGTACTTTGAAATGCACATAACCCTTAAGCAAACAGTCAGTTTTAGAGCATGTTCAAAATTATTTGAGAAAGGAGAAAATAAATTTGTTCTTTTCATTTGGTCTGCTAGAAGAAAACAAAACAGGCCAGCAGGAAAGGATATGATTGCTACTGGGTTTTTTACTTACCACAGCATGGATATAACTTTTCATTTAAATTGGCAAGGTCTATAGCTAGAATGTCACGTTTAAGCCAACAAGCAATCCTATCACTGAAACTAAAAAAAAGAGCTGGTTAAGCTGCGGAACAACCGGTTAGGTTTGGAGACAAGGATAATTTTCTCTATCCATAAAGAATGTATCTAGTTTTACACTAGCAGTTAAAGTACTTACAACCCTGCTTTATTTGGATCGCCAATGCCGAAAATCTGTAAACCTAAGTTAAAATGCACACGGAGAAGTTAGACACAAAAAGCTGGTGCAGCAAGCAGTACATTCAAGATATCTTGAGGCATACTGAATTTGAAAAAAAACGTAAATATAGTGAAGGATGTTTCTTTCAAGAAACAAAACAAGAAGAACAACATAACTATGATCAGGAGGCTAAAACGACAATAAAATACATGTCAATATGAAGCAACTAGAGAGTTTCTCAGAAAAGGAAAAGGAGAACATGGTTTGTAAGTTGAAAAAAAGTTTTTATGGTTTGAAGCAAGATCCGAGGCAATGGTACAGAATTTCGACAACTTTATATGCAACAATGGGTTCATACGATTGCAAGCAGACCATTGTTGTTATGTAAAGAATTTTAGGTCATCATATATCATCTTATTGATATGTATAGATGATATGCTAGTTGCAGGATCTAGCATTGGGGATATTAACAAGCTAAAATAACAATTGTCAAAGTAGTTTGAAATGAAGGGTTTAGAAGTTGTAAAACAAATCCTTGGCATGAGATTCATCGGGAATAAAACTATGAAGCTTTCACAATAATGGTAGTAGCATTACTAATCCAAATATCATTATGACATTTCTCAAGACATGCTTCTTTTCTTTATAGACCTCTTCCAATGAATTTCTTTATAGACCTCTTCACAAGACATCCAAATATCTAAAATAACTATTTTTCTTTTTTAAACACTGCCGATGAACTGTTGCTCGTTTTCTAGCTATATTCTATCTACGCTTTTCCAAATATCAATATTTTTATGAAAGAATATGGTTGCATTTGCACGAGAAAGTGCTTGGGGAGCAAATCGCTTGGATGTTAAAATGCCCTTTAACTCCATTGGAGGTATTCAACTAATTAGCTTTATCCTTTTATTGCTGTAAAACCCATCCAATATTCTTTATTAAAGCAAAGTTCAAATTTATGAAAATGTTAACGATGCATTTGTGTGATATTCTACAAATAGGTCATTTTATAGAATGTCCATCAGTTTAGCAAATCAAGTTAGTGCTTTCATACCTGAAAATCCATGCCCTCACGATGACACTGAAAGTTATTACTCTCCAAGCACACAAGAACAAGGAGTGGACATTGGGGACTGTACACTAGTGCCTATTCAATGAACATGCATGATTCTTCTCTTTCATTCTTGCAAATCTGTTAGAAAATTAGAAAAAAAAAAAGTTTTTATAACACCCAAAGTGCCTTATTTTCCATGGGGGCAAATCCTTGCTCAATCTCAAGGAACTCCATGATGACCAGAAATAGTGAACGAAGATGACAGCGAAAGCTGCAAAACATTCTGACGAGAGGGTTCCAAGGTTGACAGGAAAGATGACCAGATATGTGATGGTAAACTGCTCTTAAAGTCCCTGAGCAGATTTATCACTCGGTTGGCGGTTTCCTTCGTTGCTAAAGTGTCATCATCAGCCCAGAGTATCTGCAAAAATCACACACAGATTCCCAAAGCAATACGATCGTGTTCTAATGTAATAGGCAATCAGACATCGACTGATGTCTTTCCACAGGCCAGAGACTGGAAAGATTTTACAAGCAATATACTATTTTCATGTCTTTGAAAAATGGAAGCTGTGCTGAACAGTATTTTATTACATACTAAGCAAGGTGTTTTACTAGATTTTGATCCTCCTCTATGGCCTTCATTAATGACAATTTTTTTAAGGCTGGGATTCTGATCAAATACACAAACCCCGTCAAGCAAGAACTGGTTAGAGTAAATGAGAACTGTCAAATCTTATGAAGGTGGGAAAACTGAGAGATATTATGAGTTGCCATTAAGCGTCACGGCCATTATATAACTGAAAATGAGTATGACCCACAACAGGTCAGAGAGTTACCTCTGCAAAAACAGCAATGATTCTGGGAAGATGAATAAAATCTCGGTAAATAAGTTCGTCCTTTGATCTGAGGATAAAAAACACAAAAAATAAGCATGCTGTCAGGGGAAAAAAATCAGTGAACAATTGATTTTGATAATTATAGTTACACCAGTTTCATATGATAAAATAAATTTTATATAGCTTACATCTCAACTATTGAGCACAGCAGATCATGTGCAATTTTGACTTCGAGGAGATTGTTCTTTATTGGCAAATGGCTTAACCATGTACTAAACACCTGCTAAGTAGAATAGGAATAAATATTGTAAGAGTCGGTAGAATACAAGGAAGAAGAAACATGATTGAAATGGAAGTTGATGAAATTTGCACAGTCCAATTTGAAAAGCAAGAAAGGAAGATTTTACATAACAAATCACTTACCTACGGAGAGATCTTACATGCAAGTAGATAATATCCAATCATAGAATTAGCATTTCTAGCAAAGTTCAGCATGGAAAACTCTGCTGGAACTTCTATCATGAAGTTCATAACTATTGTTATTACTGGTAGCATAAATATAGTATCAAATTGCTTCCACAGACTGAGAGCTGCAGAAAACTCCCTTTGGAACCTGTGGAAAATTTCAACAGCAGCTTTTCTGTAAATTACATTAAATAACTTAAAAGAATGACAATATTAGGCCATGCTCCTCTGCAGACATTTCAGATTGAGTCTTTGGGTCACAATAAGTTACAGATGTGATTTTATGATTCTTACTACCATCTGTGACACCTGAATATTTCTAACACCTTGATAATATAGAGCTCTTGGCTGTTATTGCAGTCAAAAACCAGAATGAGGGAGAGTTGCTTCAGCTTTAGCACCAGACACAAATATTATACTGAATGTCTTCAGAGATACTATATTGGCAATCCTAACACCGGAGCCATTTCTGCTGTGTAAAGCCAAAAACATAAATTAGTCTGTCTTACCAACCCTTCAAGAGTTCGAAAGCATGTTTCCAAAATTTTGGAATATTGAAGAAGCTTGAAAAAGTCTACTTCTGCCTTATTACCCTCAATTGAAGTTACAAGAAATAGTCTTTTAGCTAGCCACGTTGTTCGGATTGCAAAATGAAATCACTTTTCTGTACTTCTAGACCAAATTCATATTACTTGGATTTACACATCTCAGTCCTAGACAATCTCCCCTGACCTAAAAGTATAAGAAACAGGAGTAGCAATGTACCTCACTTGCATTGATTCTGTCCTCATGGAATAGGCATATTTTTCCGAGAGCTGTAACGGCAGCATCATGGGCCATTATGTAATCTCGGTGCAATGCCATTGGATTGCTTATGCTAGCATTTAGAGCAGAAACTGCTTCTGCCAAATGACAACAACAATGGGATTTATTGTATAAATACTGCATGCAGGTAATAACAACACTTCATGAAGAACAAACTTGCTACCTCCAACCAGAGGTTTGAAGATAGATCCACCAAAGGCTGCAGCAACACCAATTCCATGTGCAACTACCTGCGATAATTCATGCTCTGATTAAGAGATTTATGAGGTGCACAGCATCATTGTCACCGCCAGGCTGGGTCAGAAACAGACCTCTTGAACTTCTGGTTCATCATCATTGCAAGCTTTAAAAAGCAACAAGAGTTCATTCTCACAGAACCTGCTTTTATCAATTGATATTATAGAGAATTAAATTACATTTTCTAACCAAATTAAAAAGGACTAGGCTTACTTCAAAGCTTCTTCCTGGAATTCCTCTACAACATCAGTGAAAATTTTCAAGGCAATTTTTCTTTCTTTAACTGTTTTATCCTTGACCTGCGGCAAAACAATAAATGGAGCAGAGCGCTCTCAATTTTTCAGTTCTCTGTCTCCCTTTTCTGAACCTCCATGGACTCATATTCACAATATGTTATTCAATGAGTAAAAAAGTGGGCACCGGTAATTTCCCTATTCTTTATAAGATGCAGCATTACAATCAACCTTTACCTGCACCTTCTTCAACATATTCAGTACTCAAACAATATAATGTAAGGAAAACAACTTTCAACACAATACTACAGATTTTTATGCCAGAAATTCCTCACCTAATAATGGAATGACATTGAAGCCTAAATTACAAGAAAAGGCCAATTTCAAGCATGGAGATGGCCGTCCAACCTTTTTATACAGATGCAAATGTTGCTCACTAAGCATGAGACATCAATATACTGATTGGTCACTAAAAGGGGAATCACAATAAACTGAGCTCATGTAAAAAACGAAGAATTGAAATCTGGTGATAAAACCTACCCACATATGTTCCATAGGTGATAAAAGCTGGTCGAAGAATTGCAACAAGGAACCCTTGTAAGTTTTCATGAAAATCTTCAAGCAAGCACACGCCTTTATCAAGAAACAAATGTGTTAAGAAATAACAGTTACTGAAATATCCTTATGTAAATGAAAGGAAGTCAAGCGGTTACGGAGTCAATCATCCAGTGAAAAGTGATACAATTACTTACTTTCTTCCTAACCTTTTCTCCTTGCTCTGATGCTTCATTACCTTCAGGAATCAATATGCTAGTGTCAAGAATGTCCATTATCATAGACAAGAAGCGCTTGATCTGGTCTATATTTAAAACAAGTCCTGATAACTGAAGGAGAGAAGTTTGTGCTAATAAGATAAGAGCATCAATTTTTCCCTATAGGCCTAGACTATATATATATATATTTAAAAAAAATTTCTACAGACCTCCAAGCAATCCTCCAAGGAGTCCAGCATCACTGCACTAATTTTAATGACTTCTTCCTGCTAGAAAATACTACTAGTAGTTAAAGATTTCCCGTAATCACAATGTATCTAATATTAATTATGAACTACAGGACAACCTTAACCAGTGCTTCCACCAAAGTTGGTATTATATCAGAGCACAACTTTTCAAAAGGAGATTTCTGAAGAAACCTTTTATCAATTGCTGCTTTCGACGATTTCAGTATTTCTGGCATGGCTAATCAGAAAGCAGAAAGGAAATTGTGATTATTGGAGATGGTTAAGAAATGCATAAAAGAAAATGATTGGAGACCACATTAGCTTTTAATTACCTAATGCAGCAGCTATTCTAACCTCAGCATGCTGATAAAAATTGAGTAGTGGAACTAAAGTTTCAGCAACCTGCACATATGCTCAGCCATTCTAAATTTTGTTCACATTTTCTCAGATAGGTCAAGCTATGGAAGCTATTATGTGTTACAAAATTAACCACCTCAACAATCCATAAATCAATGCCTTCTTTCAGTTCAGCAACGCAATCGCGCAACAATACACAAGCTGTGGCTTTCTCCTCCAAAATCTCAGTTTTGATTTGAATCATCCGGTTTCTTATCAGTGTTCCAAACAGAAAATTGATACATCAGCCATGCATCAATAATAATAATAAATAAATAAAGATCCAGAAATAGCATGGTTTATACTTGATCCAGCACCTTGGGTTCCAGCATTGGCAAAATTATTGAACTAATAAAGATCCAGAAATAGCATGGTTTATAAGTTGTTTACAGTTTGCAAGACATATTCATTATTTCAAAGTGAAGTCTATATATGAATAACATCATTTCATCCATCTCTTATGTGGCAAAAATCAGAATTGTATATACATTCATTTTCTGCCATTTATTTTTCAGCTCATCAATTTGTTTCTCTAGTAATTTCTTCAATTTCTATTAGGAAGACTCACCTTTCATCTGATTCTTCAATGTTAGCAACATCAGGCAAAGTGAGCCGCGCAGATTGAAGCAAACAAGGAATGGCTACCTCCATATAAGGCTGGAACTTGTGGCCTAAACATTTGCAAAGTCTGCCCCACGCCTGCGGCATCTTACATGTTTCAGTGATGAACAAGGTGCTAGTATAGTACCCTATATATATTTGGCAGTTTAAGCTGTACAACTACTACTAATATACTTTTAACCCTTGAATTCTCATTGGGTCATGTATATCCAGATTTGATATGGGTGTGGAAGCAAGAAGTTGCACGACCTTGCATGACAAAAAACAAGGTCATATGAATGTAGTCCAACAAAAACATCATGCTAAAAAATTACATAATACATGAATCTACAACATCTTTGATTTGGTTGTCCAATTCAGATTACTGTTTCCAGATGAGAGGAAAATGGAAAGCAGTAACATATATTTGCTTTTACCAGGATTAACTAGTAGCTTGAGATTCTTTTATATGAAAACTCCTTACTACCCTATCCGAAAGCCGCATCTTACATTTATAGTACTTATTATTACCTGTTCAGTATCGTCACTGAACTTGTCCTTTCCAATAACCGTCCAAATTGCTGTCATGCATGAAATAGTTTCGGAAAGGAGCAAGCCATTAGATTCCCCTTTTGCTTTCGTCATCACAAATTTTAGGTAAGGCATAACTGTTTTGTAATACTCTAGAAACCTGTCCTGCAAAAATACAATAATTAATATAAAAAACCAGAAAATTTAAAATAGGCCACAAGAAACTCTTGACTGGTACCTGTGATGACTTAGCAATTGCTGCTAATGCTGATAAGGCCCACTGTTTCAATAGTTGTTTTCCTTTCTGGATTGTGCAAATGCAAAATCAACATAAAGACTGCAGATCAGAGACAAGATATATATTCTTTTTATACAATTATGCGTGTGCATGTGAGTTTTTATATTTATCAAGGAAAGCTCAAAATAAAAGAAAAGAACACCTGCCATGAATGATCACATGCTACCTCACCTGTAGGCATCTGAGCAATTTACTGATAATCTCATCAAGGTAAGGCTCTAACAATTTTGAAGTGCAATTCTCAACAAAGTGATAAGTTGCCATTGTAGCTTGCACCTGAAAAGATAGAACAAAAGAACGTAGATAATTAAAAATTCATGCCAAATGAACAAAAATCAACCCTACAAAGGCTGTGAATTTCATTTCTAACAACCCCTTTGCAAGCTCATTCTCAACATTATTTTGATATGTCATTCTGACTTCGAGTTTCATTTCATGACTCGGGCATTTTAAGTAGATGAAGACAAAATTACAGCACGGCATTATTTAGATTGTTTTCCGCAAGGATCAGACATATTATTAAAAGACCTTGATATCAAGGTAGGTTCAATTTCAATCCCACAAAGACAAAATTACAGCACGGCGTCTATCAGGAAGATGGTGATAGACTTCTAACAGTGCCAGGGCAGGTCAATTTTCATTCAGCTCCTCATTGCATGACCCTCTTATTGGTGTCTGAGAGCCATAAGTTCGCTATATTGAGCAATTTTAATCCTGTCAAAAGTTTCCATATGATCTATGCCAATCAATATCCCTGCCTGTAAATGCTCCAAGTGCACCACCATATTTCGAAAATCTATCCTCATTAGTGTTTTGATGGGAGAAAACAAAATTTTAAAAAGGTTCATTTTTATAGAAAAACCTAATTTTCTTGTCATTCACTTCATCAACATCAATTAATTTAATGACAGATAGGCCTGTCAACACGCCAGTTTTACAGTCTTAGAATACCTTGACTAGTACTACTTGAAGCATTAGTAAGAGGTGATGCGCAAAATAAGAAACTAAGAACAAAGCAGGACTATATGTTGGGGGTGGTGGTGGGTGAATCGAAACAGCTAAAAAAGAACAGGAATGTACCTGAATTTTGGAATCACTGAAATCATCCATAGCTTTTGTTAAAGCAGGCAGAACTTTTTGATGATATTGATTCTGCAATTCAGGGTGTAAGTACTTGGATAATTCCACAAATGCATACATAGCTCCCCAACGTACATGATGATGCATGTCGTCAACCATTTTCATAATTGGATCGGCCACAAGATCTACCTTGGACTTTAATGTCTGTAACGCAAACAAAAAAAGTGATTACCACATAAGGAGAGGAGGAGATCATTATGGGGAAATAAATGGCGGCCAGAGGAAAAGAAGTTTGAACCAGTAGATATAAACATCATATTTAAGGACTTGAAAAAAGGTTAGAGGCTGCAGAGCTGTGATTCAAGCTCGTTTATCTCTTTAAATGAACGCATCAAAAAGCGAAAAACTTTCATGTATGTCAAGCTTCCATACCTTTGAGCAATTCTTTGAAATAATGGAAAGCGAACTAACAGCTGCCCGGCGTCTTTGCCATTCCTCAGAATTAAAGCATGATTCAAATGGCTGAGGAAAGCCCTCCAGAAGAAATCTCCCGCCCAAAGCTCGTGAAAATCGAGCCATGCTCTTCATTCCCTGGTCAAGTAATATGCATTGCTCTTGATCACGATTATCCAATGCCGAGTTCTCGTTGACAGTCGCAATCATACATAACAGTTGAGAAAGCATCCTCTTGATATGCAAATCCCCTGTATTTACCAAAATCTGGCAACCTTTTTTATCTTCAACTAGAACTAGCACGAATTCTATCGCCAGAAACCTCGTTCTTTCTTCCCATTGAGGATTCTCCATCATAATAAACGTAAATTTAAGTACCTTATCAACCTGGTTTCTCAAGAACCACGCGTCCGCCCGCGCCAATGCGACCAATTGATCAAGAATGAAACGCGCATATCCCTCTTGACTCATATGAAACTTTATTTCACCATTAAAGAAAACAGTATTCATTACTTTTCGCAAAAGATCCTGCAAGAATTCATCATTTACAGCATTCTTAAGGCGCAAGATACAACCAAAAGAGGCCTCAACAGCTGCTTCTTTCACCTTCAATGACACATCACTTGAACTTAATATTTTCTTAAGCTTGTCACACAAAGTTTCAAGACATAGTTCTAATATATATTCAGTACCATCAGCAAACAACTTGTTAATCACTGAAAGCACGAATTGTAGCACTTTTTCCTTACCAGAATCCAAATTATCACACACTGCAGTTGTGAACTCGGGCCAATCATTTTCTGGTATATAATGGGGACTGAAATGTGATAAAAGTTTGTTTACAGCTGGAATGTTTTCTACTGCACGGTCATCACTTTTGAGATAAAGAAGAAAAGGTTTAATGAATTCTCCCGAGATAGCATCGGAGAAGAGGCTCTTGAACATCTCGAGAGCAACTGCAGATG
Organism: Salix purpurea; assembly: GCA_027405865.1. NCBI lineage: Eukaryota > Viridiplantae > Streptophyta > Magnoliopsida > Malpighiales > Salicaceae > Salix > Salix purpurea. Next base: position 14,656,392 of record JAOWLH010000013.1, on the reverse strand, counting down.
TCACCTCTGTTATGGTATCCCTTGGGAAAAAGATTATTTTACAGAGGCGGTGACAGAGGCGGTTAGGGTGGTGCTGTATTAAGTGGTCCAAAATCAGAAGGGAACGGTGAGTGAGAACGGGGACGTCGAGTTCGTTGAGAACAGCGATAAGGAATGAAGGGTCTTCACTGTTTAGGGCAATTCCGGCTGCTGTTTCAAGGATTTCTATTGACCTTGGTGATAATGGTGGTGTTAACGGTCGGGATTCTTCTGGAGTTGATGGTGATTCCGGTGAAGTTGAGGCCATTTGGCACGGGTGGTGAGAAATCTTGCAGAAATTGGGGTTTCTTGGAGAGATGATAGGTTTCTTGAATGAATGGGTTTATGATGATTTTCTTTCGGGAGAGAGAGAGAGAGAGAGAGATAAGCAGTTCAAGATTAGTTTCTTCTTCGGTTGGAGCTATTTGATATATATATATATATATATATATATATAAAACTGAAATCAAATAATATATATATATATATATATATATATATATATATATATATATATATATAAAACTGAAATCAAATAATTTGTTGATATATATTATCATCTCTATAAAAATACATTTCTTTTGTTTTCTATATCACTTATTTAATAAAAATAAAAAATAATCACCAGAACTAACAAGAAAAATAAGATTTTAAATGTTTTAAAATATAAATAAATATACTGGTTTTAGGTGTGATCATTTCCAATTTGAATTTCATCTACAAAACAGCCAAATCAAGAAATAAAATTAAAAAAAACAAAACCGAACCGGTGCTCGTTGCTCGGATTGCTGGAGCCCCATCAGCCTCTTCATAGCAACCGGTGAAATCTATGAATTTTAAGAGAGAAGTCATCATCCTCTGTTGCAGTAACTTTCCCCTCGTTATCAATGCCTGCAACCTCAAAATCAGGTGCCAGTTGGTGCCACACCATTGCTGTTGAAAGTAACGGAATCGGCGGCAACCTCATCGGAAAATAAATTCATGTTCAAAAAATTTGGAGTGCTGATTGTTGGTGTGGAATTTATTAATAAAAATTAGTATTAATTGTAAATTAGTACGCAAGATGTAAGATAAAAAGAGATTTGAAATTAGTTTTAAATCTTATTCAAAGAATTAATAATTATGGTGTTCAGAGCAAACATTATTTAATAGAGTAGACACATTTTATACTATAATATCTAAATTAAAATATTGTTGATAAAAGAATAATAATTATATTAAGAAACCAATCAGTAAAAGATTAAGTCAAACAACTTATGATTTTTTAATAGTCAAATGAACCTACAAACTTGTTCATGAGATCGAGATAAACAAACCCTATGTCAAAGGATTAAATAAAAAAAAAAACTCTAGTCAACCTAAGCTAATCTACCAAACTCATGATCTAAAAATAAAATCAGGATAATCTTATAGAAAATATAAAATAAATAAATATAAAATCTAATTTCAAATAAACTAATTATTGAATAATGTAATAGAGAAAAAATAAATAAAATTAGAAGAAAAGTTAAAAGAGCTCATAGAAACTTTGTACATGTACTAACAAAACACTGTGGATTGCAACAATGTATTAACGATTTCGCCACTCAATTCGCCTCAGCCCTTGTCTTTGTATCAGGAGTATTTTAGATTTTATCACGGGACCAATTGGCATTACCAGATTGTTTGGGGGTATTTTAGTATTTTTTGTGTATTTTTGCACAGTAACAATACTGGTTTACCCCTCCTATCGAATTTTTATCGGTGTTTGTACAGTGTAATTACAAAATTGTCCATAGATAAGATAAAAACATGAACTGTCGGCGAGGGGCCCTTTGGACATTTCCCATTTTTGTAAATTGTGTAAATATGCCTTTACCCCCCCGAAAAGACAAAAATTAAGAAATGTATGTGGGGGTGTTTAGGTAATCGGCTATTTTTTTGGCGCACTGTTGGCGCGTCTACCAAGCGCGTTGACGGCTTTTTCCAAGATGCTCTCTTCTGGTGGAGCGTGCGACATCATACGGTATCCAAAAATGTCGATCCGGTGTCTCCGAGGATTCTCCACCATGTCCTCTACCCACTGAATGACGCGTGACAACCCATGATTACCGGAGAGACGACGGTGGCCGGTTGAACTTTTTGATACCCGTTTCTCTCTCCTCAAGGTCATCTTACAGTATAGTCCCCGGGTTTATGGTAGATTCATTTCCCTTCTCTTTTGATTGTTGTGTATTGTCCTAATTTTTGTAATAGAAGTTCCAATTGGTTTCAATTTTGTCTTTTAATTGAAATTGATGATATATTTTATTTGTGTTGCGGTTCATATTCTTTTAATTTTTCGGTTTTGTATTCAATCCCTTAATCTTTTGGGTATAACAATTTGTATTATTTTCAATTTATCCTTCAATTGAAATTAATTATATATTATATTTTCATTTTGGTCCCTATTTTTTATTTTGGTTTTGGTTTTAAATCCCTTCATATGTTTGGAATAGAAATTTGAATTATTTTCATTTGGATCCTTCAATAGAAATTATTATATATTTTATTTCTATTTCGGCCCTTATACTTTTAATTATTCTTTTAAAATTTAATTTCTTATTAGTATTTATATAGTTATGTATTAATCCCTATTATTGTACATGTTCATGTTTTTTGTTTTACTTTTGAATTCTTTTTCATTCTTCTCTTTTGTTGGGATTGTATTTTTTTTATCTAGTCTTTAAATTTTAATTCGTGTTAGTAATCATTTGAAAATTCATATTTCTTTTTTTTTTTAATTTTTTAAGGATAATAATATTTATTTTTGTTTTGTCATTTATTTTATTTGTTTGATTACTCTTTTGTTATAATTTTGAGTTTTTTTTTTTATTCTTCGAGGTTAATGCTTTTTTATTATTTATGCAATAATAGTAAGAATTATTTTTTAAATTTTCTCTTTTGTTGGGGTTGCCTATTTTTTTATTTGGTCCTTAAATCTTAATTTGTGTTAGTGATCATTTAGAAATTAATTTTTTTCCTTCAGGTCAAATATTTTTTTTTAGCTAATATTTTTTTGTCATTTATTTGATTTTTTTATTCCCCTTTTGTTATAATGTTGTGCTTTCTTATTCTTCGATGTAATTGTTTTTATTAGTTGTGCAATAATGGTAATAATTATTTTATATGATTTTTCCAAAATATTTTTTTAAGGCTAATAATATTTATTTTTGTTTTTTCATTAATTATTTTTTGCATACTCTTTTGTTATATTTTTTTATTTTCTTGATTCTTTAACATAATTTTGTTTTCTATCATTATTTATGAAATACGAATAATAATCATTTGAAATGTTTTTTTCAAATGATTTTGTTAAGGCTAATAATATTTATTTTCTTTTGTCATTTTTTTTTGTTACTCTTTTGTTATAATTTTTAGTATTTTGTATTCTTGGAGGTAATTTTGTTTTTTTATTATATATGAAATGATAATATTAATTAGAGATGTGTTTTTTCTTGCTTATTTTTTGTTAAACTTTTTAAGATTTTTTAATCGTCAGGATAATCTAATAATTTTTATTATTTTTACAGTTCTAATAATAATAATTTAAGGTGTTGTAATCTTGATAATAATGGTGACATTATAAATTATCATAATAATAATGAATATAGTTTATTCTAATAGTTATGGTGCTTATGATGTAGCTAATGATGACTTTTATGGTAATAATAACAGTAGCTCATAAAATAATATAAGAAAATCAATAATGACAAAAATAATTATATTAATGATAATAATACTAATTATAATTGAAATAATGTTCAGAAAAACAATGATGTTAATTATCGTGATAATTATTGTCATAATAATTACAACGATTATAGCAATACTGTCAATAATAATCTGAATATTAATTACTTACAACAATTATTATAATAGAAGCTATAATAATTATGACAATTTAAAAAAAAATGATGATTCAAATATAATAAAAATGAAAATAAATCATTAGTCGATGTTATTTTTGTTAAAAAATGACCTGCACGACTTTTTATATATGATATTTCAGATTTAATATCATGTAACCAAAAAATATACGAAATCAAATATAAACAAAACGGGTAGGAAAATTGAGCCAAATTATTTACAAGCACTTCGATGCATATAGACAATCTATCAATTAAATAATTATCCAAACATTCAAACAATAGCAGCATTCAGTAACTTCGATGCATAAAACAAACAATCCATTTTAAATGAATTTGATTGATGATAATTTAAGTAATTATATGTATATTTAATCAATTAAAACACGCACAACAATTAATCAATTTACTACATAAAAAAAACCAAACGCAGCGCGCGAAGAAGTTAGCTCATACACTGGAGCAAACAGATGGTATTTTCAGGCTATAAAATATTAGTAACGTCGAGGCTATAGTTTTTACATGAGCCCATGATACTTGTCTTTGATCCAACGGTCCCACCAACTCTTGAACATCATTATGAGAATATTTTTTTCATAAATCATAATATGTTACTAGTAATTTGATGGCATTTAGAATAACTATTACATTACATAGGTGACCGAAGGTATACCATAAGTCAGGTAAACGAAAAGCTTAAATAAAGATATTGTTTTTAAGGGAGTAAGAAAAGTTTTTGGGTTTTTTTTAACCGAAAAATAGTTTTGGTTTTTTTATTTTATTTATTTATTTATTTTTTTTTTACTTTAACTAAGTTTTTTCTTCTTTCATTTAACTAAAATGGAAGCAAACCAACAAATTTGAATTGAATTAGAAGAATAAAAAAAAAAATAGTATTCTTTTAATTTGAAGCGGTTCCGTTTGGTTCTATTTTACCAATTTTTTACTTAAAAAAACAAAAATTGAACCGACCAGAAGATTTTTTTAAAATTTTAATTAGTTTAATCGGTTTTTTTAATAATTTTTTCTCAGTTATTATTTTTTAAACTTAATCAGTTTAATTAATTTTCTAGGTTTTTTTTTCCACCTGGTCTATGTCATTGTCCTTGCAAAATAATAGAGAAAGCAGGCAGCTTTCAGAGTATTTTCATCGCAAGAGGTAACACGCAGCTGTACCTGGTGGCTTCCTCCCAAAACCTAAAATTAGAAAGACAATAAAATAATACAATGGTCTAAATCTGTGTTTTTTTGACTTAGTAGGATATGATTAAAAAAAGAAAAAAAAAATCGTGAAGAAGAAGATAAGTTAAGAGCATAAGCATAAGAAATAACGATCCAAAATAGCGTCGGTCACTTCATCTCGTTTAAAGTTCTTATTCATGCATGTGTTCTAAAGAAGATTTGTTTCCATAGGCCTTATTTGTTTCAAGGAAAGTGGTTTTCTGTAAACCATTTTTTAAACTTTTCTGTGTTTGTTTGCCTTTTAGAAAGTTGGTCAACGGAAAACACTTTCCAGTCAAAGGAAAATTTGGCTTGGTTTTCAGGAAAGTTTTTTCCGGAAAATTTGGGCGGAAAACACTTTCCGGAAGTTGTGAAAAATTTAGAAATGTTATTATTTGCTGATTATATCAAATTTGATCCTCAAACTTTTGATTGCTATATATAATTTGTTTTGAATATTTATTTTTCAATTCCATCTCTTAAAATTTAATTTTTATATTAATTTTGGTCCTTTTTTTTATAATTGCTATTTGCTTTTTTCTTATCATTTTTTTATTGAAATTTTTTATCTATCAAATTTGGTCCTCATTTTTTTTATTGTTACTTATTTTATTTGAAATAATTTATGAAATGTTAATTATTATTATTTCAAAGAGACCAATATGTAACCTGGTTTGGATATCGCTATTATCCTTGGCTGTTGATAGAAAATGGTTTCATGTTTTGTCAATTTCTTGGATGTCCTAATCCATGTTCTTGTTGCCCCGGTGGTAACTGTGCTGTTTTGTTGAAGGATGATTAAAAAAAAAAAAAAAAAACTTACTCTTGTTAGAACGATAAACTCACAGTCTGCGTATAAAGACGAGATAATCTCGTACAAAAGAAATTGAACAAAACAATTGAGGTCAACAATTAATAAAACAAAATAGTGAAAGGCAAAATTAAGAAAAAAACATGAAAAAAAATCAAGTGAATCAAAATAAACTCGACTAATATACCATGTTGTAGTTATTAAGTCAAAATAACCTTGTAAAAAGGAAAACAACAAAACTAATGTTACTGATCATTTAACATAATTATATCTTTAGTGAACATGTTTAATTAATGCGCAGATAATTTATTAAAGCATCATCGGCAACTTGTCTCTTCCCTAACAACATTTCTTCAATACGGGCCATTATCAAATAACCTAAAAGGCATCGGTATTTAACTGTTCATTACTGTTGCGCCAGACTCATGTGCACTGTTCATTGACAATTTAAAAAAAGCCGCCGGTTCCAATGGCTCCGAGGTAATTGGCCATTTCCGGCCCGGTCCGGCCGGGCGGTTTTTTTTTTAATATTTCCAAAAACAGTGCAATCACCGTTTTAGCCATCGAAAAGGACAAAATAACGCACAACGTTGGAGGGGCAGAACGGTAATTAGCCAATTTTTTATTATTTTTCGCTCCGGGTTACTGTTGGCACGTCCCATCACGCGCCGTCCGTTTCCACGCCCACTCGTGTTTAGGGCGGCGCGTGTGGGGTCTAACGGCGTCCAAAAATGAGCAACCGCCGTCTAGAACGATGTTTCGCCATGCTCTCTTCCACATGGGACGACGCGTGTATACATGTTATGCCCAGGTACGTGTCAATGGTCGTTTGAATTTCCCCCCCTCATTTCTCTCTCCTCCTGCGCAAGCTGACGTCAGCGCTGCAGTGTTTTTGACAAAGTTCATTTCAGTCCCTGCACTCCCGAAATTTGTTAATCTGGCCCTTATTGCAATTATATAAGTTTTAATTTGTTTTCATTTCGTCCTTTAATTCAAAATAATTATAATTTATAGTTTCAGTTCAGTCCTCCTACTTTTAATTTCCGGATTGACTGTAAATAGCTCAATAAATTCGGTACACAAGTTTCGATTTTTTCAAATTTGTCCTTTGATTTAAATTGATAATAAATGTGGTTTCGATTTCAGCCCTTGGACTTTTAATTTTTCAATTTAATCCCTTTATATTTGATTTTCATTTCAGCCCTTATACTTTTATTTTTTGATGTTTCAAGAATAATCCCTACTTTTGTCCATGTATATATAAGTGTACTTAGCACAATAATAATAATAATAATAATAATAATAATAATAATAATAATAATAATAATAATAATAATAATAATAATAATAATAATAATTTAATTGTTTTTCTTGCTTACTCTTTTGTCAATGTTTTTTTTTTCTCCAGATAATTTAATAATTTTAATTGTTTTGATAGTGATGGAAAAGATAATTTTAGATTTATTTTTTTTCTTTTTTTAAAGTTTCTGGAATATTTTTAGTCTTTCATTAATTATATGTTCTAATATTTATTGAATATTATCGTCTAGGAATACATATAGGGAGAAGAAAACATGACCTAGGATTTTTTCAATAAAAAAAATTAATATCAGTATTCTTAAATACATTTAATATAATCATATAATGAATAAATCAGATAAGATAAAAAAAGATTTCTCTTCGAATTTTAATTTTGTACTTAACACAATAATAATAATAATAATAATAATAATAATAATAATAATAATAATAATAATAATAATAATAATAATAATAATTTAATTGTTTTTCTTGCTTACTCTTCTGTTGATATTTTTTTCCTTCCAGATAATTTAATAATTTTTATTGTTTTGACAATAATAGCAATGATAATTTTTTTTTTGTTTTATCTTTTGTTAAAGGTTCTTGAATATTTTTAATCTATCAGTATTTAATATAATGATATAATTAATAAATCGGATAGAAAAAATAATTTTTTCTTCGAATTTTAATTTTGTACTTAACACAATAATAATAATAATAATAATAATAATAATAATTTAATTGTTTTTCTTGCTTACTCTTTTGTTAATGTTTTTTTTCTACGTATAATTTAATAATTTTTATTGTTTTGACAGTAATGACAATAATATATTTTTTTTCTTTTGTTAAAGTTTCTCGGATATTTTTAGTCTTTCATTAATTATATGTTCTAATATTTATTGGATAGTATCTCATAGGAATATATATAGGGAGAAGAAAACATGACCTATGATTTTTTGAATAAAAAAAATTCATAAAAGTATTCTTAAATACATTTAATATAATCATATAATGAATAAATCAGATAACATAAAAAACATTTCTCTTCGAATTTTAATTTTGTACTTAACATAATAATAATAATAATAATAATAATAATAATAATAATAATAATAATAATAATAATAATAATAATAATTATTATTATTATTATTATTATTATTATTATTATAATAATTTAATTGTTTTTCTTGCTTACTCTTCTGTTAATATTTTTTTCTCTCCGGATAATTTAATAATTTTTATTGTTTTGACAGTAATAGCAATGGTAATTTTTGTTTTGTTTTATCTTTTGTTAAAGGTTCTTGAATATTTTTAATCTATCATAATTATATGCTCTAATATTTATTGAATATTATTGCATAGGAATATATATAGGGAGAAGAAAACATGACCTAGGATTTTTTGAATAAAAAAAATTAATATCATTATTCTTAAATACATTTTATATAATAATATAATGAATTAATCGAATAACATAAAAAAAATTTATTGAATATTATCGCCTATAAATATATAGAGAGAGGAGAAAAATGACCTAGGATTTTTTCCTTAAAAAAAAAAATTAATATCAATATTCTTAAATACATTGAATGTAATAATATCATTAATAAATCTTATAAAAATTTTTTTGCCTTTGAATTTAAATTTGGTACTCTTTTGTTTAACTTTATTTCTTAAAATTTTTTTTACAATATTTTCATTTTTAATATTTTAAATATAATATTACCTGGGAAAAAATTAAACTAAAAAAAAAATTAAAAATTTACTTACAATTAAAAAATATACGGGTCACTTTCCATTTTGATTACATAGATTTTATCAATTATAATTATACTAATTAAATATTAAAATAATAAAATACAATATATATAAAAGCAATCAATTTTCTACATAGATAAAAAAAAAGCCGTCGCATCGCGCGGGTATACCGCTCGTATCAGACTAAAGCATCTCTGAAAGATTAGTTTCAAGTGACGTGTCGTGATGATAAAAAAAATTGAGATCTACATAGTAAATTTTAAGTTTGAATTAAAATGTGTATTTTTTATAAAAATTTGAGACAATCAAGATTTTATTCGCTTAATTGTACACTTTTCAGAAATGTAATTTTCTAATATCCAAAAAATAAATCTCTAAAAGATTCGTATCGATCCACATTTGCTGATCAAACATATAATATGCTTGTTGGTGTACATAAGAGGTTAATGGCCCCATGCGAAACTTCCTTGAAAGCTCGTGAGACTTCACCAGGTGGATACAAACAATAGCAGGTATATTAGATTTTCTTATGGTTTTCAGTTTATATTATTCAAATGTCCTTTGTTAGTATTTTTAGTTTTTTTTTTTACTTTAACTAAGTTTTCTCTTCTTTTATTTAATCAAAACAGAAACAAACCAACAAATTTGAATTGAATTAGAAGAATAAAAAAAATATAATATATTTATTTTTATTTGAACCGGTTCAGTTTGATTTCTATTTTATCATTTTTTTCCTTAAAAAAAGGAGAATCAAACAGAACTAAGAGTTTTAAAAAAATTCTAATTAGTTTAATTAGTTTTTTAATAGTTTTTTTCTTAATTATTTTTTCTTAACTTAATCAATTTTTTGGTTTTTCTTCTCACCTCCTCGTGGTCGATGTCATTGTCCTTGCAAAATAATAAAGAAAGCGGGAAATGCAAATTCCTAAATGATAGACCACGACGTTCAGCTCGTGGTCTCAAACCAAACCTCAAGTATTAGTGAGTGTGAACGATACACTCGGACGTGCAAGACGATGGAAAGGAGTTAGAAGACATGGCAACAGCAGCATGGATGGCCTCTGTCCACTTTCATTTATTTATTGCTTATTTGTATTTCGCATTTATTTGTATTTCACATTTATTTGTATTTCTTAATCATGTGTTCTTTTATTAGTTGTCGTGTAAACGTGGGGAGTTAATTGGCTTTGCTATTTAAGCAGTCAATTCCTGTTTAAACGATATCAATCAATATATGCAATTTGCGGTTTATTTCTCACCCAAAGAGAAAGACTTTATTCACAGTAAATATTGGGCCTAACATTGGTATCAGAGCCTGTGATAGGAACCAATAAAGAACGTATTGAGCAATTAGAAATTGCTCTCGGGGAGGTCCAAGATGGACTACAACGTATGGAGATCCATATGGCTGATCGGCATCGTCAAATGGAGGAAACACTCAATCGTCTCTCTGACGTATTACTGGCCAATCAAGCACCTGCAGCTCATGGTAACCCATACCGTGAGGGCCATGAAGGAGGGCGACAAATTGTTTCTTCAAAAACTGTCAAGCTGGAGTTTCCTCGCTTTTCAGGAGACGACCCAACTGAGTGGTTTAATCGAGTAAACCAATTTTTTGAGTTTCAACATACTGTTGAAACACAAAAAGTATCTCTGGCATCCTACCACCTAGAAGGAGAAGCAAATCAGTGGTGGCAGTGGATTCGCAGAAGCTTCCAGGACGAAGGCTGAGTAATTACTTGGGAGAATTTCGAAGATGAATTATGGGCTCGCTTTGGATCATCAGAGTGTGAGAACTTTGATGAATCTCTTTCAAGAATCAGGCAAACTGGATCCTTGCGTGATTACCAGTGAGAGTTTGAAAGGCTTGGCAATCGGGTCAGAGGATGGACACAAAAGGCTTTGGTGGGGACCTTTATGGGTGGTTTGAAGACAGACATATATGATGGCATTCGCATGTTTAAGCCACAAACATTGAAGGATGCTATTAGCTTTGCACGAATGAAGGATGATCAGCTAATGCGACAGAAAAAATTCATACGTCCAGCACCCTTTACACAAACCCCTTTAGCCCTGCCACCAGCACCGACTGTACCACCAACAACGCAGATACGTCGATTAAGCTGGGATGAAATGCAAAGGAGAAGACTACAAGGGCTGTGTTTCAATTGCAATGAACGTTTCACAGCAGGGCATACATGTCAAGGGGCAAAACTATTGATGTTAGATGGTCAGGTTGATGATGATGTAGATGTCAACGATGATTATGTTGCAGAGCACCTTGGGGAGAATGTGGAACCTGATATCACGTTACATGCATTAACAGGTTGGGCTGCACCCAAAACCATGCGGGTATCTGCAAAAATTGGGAATCATGCCATATTCACACTAATTGACAGTGGATCCACACATAACTTCATCAGTGAACGAATGGCAAGTTTGTTGCGTCTACCAGTGGTATCTACTAAGGCATTTACAGTAAGAGTCGCGAATGGGGAAAAGCTCAAATGCCAAGAGAAATTCCATGCCGTGCAGGTAGACCTACAAGGCTCAATTTTTTGCTTAACACTATATTCTCTACCACTCACAGTGGCTGGACTTAGTGCTGGGAATTCAGTGGCTGGAATTACTCGGGCCCGTGGTTTGCAACTGGAAACAGTTGACCATGGAATTCTTTTAGGCAAATGAACCCTGATGGTTGGAAGGGATAAATGGTCAGGGGATACAAGCTGCTACATTTAAAAACATCTCCAAAGATGTTTGTTCCAGCGATGCCGTTTATGCCTTCTGTTGGCAGATCACTATGCAGGAAAAACAGGAGGAAATTCCACCTAGCATGCAAGAAGTTTTGAACAATTATGCTGATATTTTTGAAGATCCTTCCAGCTTGCCACCTTCCAGGCAGATTGACCACAATATTACTTTAAAAGAAGGTACTGAACCTGTTAATGTACGCCCATATCGGTATGCCCATTACCAGAAGGAAGAGATTGAAAAACAAGTCCAAGAAATTTTAAATTCAGGACTGGTTCAACCCAACACTAGCCCCTTCTCTTCCCCGGTCATCCTAGTCAAGAAGAAAGATGGCAATTGGCGTTTTTGCACAGATTATCGTGCACTCAATGCTACAACCATTAAAGACCGGTTTCCGATTCCAACGGTGGAAGACATGTTGGATGAGCTTTTTGGGGAAGCATACTTCACCAAATTGGATTTACGGGCAGGATATCATCAAGTCCGAGTAAGTCCTACTGATATACCTAAAACTGCATTCCGAACACATAATAGACATTACGAGTATTTGGTAATGCCCTTCGGTTTATGCAATGCGCCATCTACATTTCAAGCTCTAATGAATTCCATCTTTCGGCCACATCTTAGGAAATTCATCTTGGTTTTCTTTGATGATATATTAGTTTATAGTGATTCATGGGAAAAACATTTAGAGCATGTCCTGCAAACATTGTCCATCCTATGGCAACAAGAGCTGGAATATTTGGGCCATATAATCACCAATCATGGAGTGAAAGTGGATGCACGGAAGGTAGATGTAATGGTGGCTTGGCCACGCCCTACTAATGTAACTGCTTTGCGTGGATTTTTGGGATTAACAGGTTATTATCGCAAGTTTGTCAGCAATTATGGTGTTCTTGCGCGACCATTGACCAATTTGCTCAAAAGGGTCAATATGTGTGGGATGATAAGGCCGAATCTGCTTTCATGGCACTCAAGCAAGCCATGACCACCACTCCTACACTTGCCATGCCAAATTTCAACGACCCCTTCACTATCGAGACAGACACATCTGGGGGATGAACTGGGGCTGTGTTGTCACAGCATGGTAAACCAATAGCATTCATGAGCAAAGCCCTTGGTGTCGCAAAGCTGTCTTGCCAAGGAAATGTTAGCTATCATTGAAGCTATACGTTTGTGGCGTCCATACATCCTGGGGAAGAAGTTCTTTATTCTCACTGACCATCGCAGCCTTAAATATCTCTTGGAGCAGCGAATTGTCACACTCGATCAACAGAAATAGGTGGCCAAGCTGCTCGGCTACGACTACGAAATTATATACAGACCAGGCCGAGAGAACTCTGCAGCTGATGCATTGTCCACGACAACCCTGTCCTTAATCATTTATTCATTCCACAGGTCACTCTATGGGAAGAGATCAAAAAGGCTGCTACAACCGATCCTTACATACAATCTAAAAGTGGTTTGGCCACTGATCAACCCGAAGGCCACTTTCAATGGCGTCACGGGTTGCTCTTCCATAAAGGCAAAGTGGTGGTTCCTGCAGATGGGCAATTGCGCACTTGTTTAATCCACAAAATACATGATACCAAAACAGGGGGGCATTCTGGAGTCCTGCGCACCTTCAAGAAATTGGGCCAACAATTCTACTGGCCCAAGATGCATCATTCGGTGGAAGAGTATATAAAAAGTTGTGATATCTGTCAAAAGATCAAAACTGAAACAATGGCTCCAGCAGGTCTTCTTCAACCCTTGCCGATTCCTTGCCAAGTGTGGGATGATATTTCATTGGATTTTGTTGAAAGCCTTCCAATGTCCCATGGGAAAATGCAATTATGGTGGTTGTTGACAGGTTCAGTAAATCTGCTCATTTCCTTCCTTTAACTCATCCATTTACTGCTAAAATTGTGGCCGATAAGTTTGTAGAAGGGATTGTCAAACTTCATGGCATGCCCATCTCAATTATCAGTGATCGAGACCCAATCTTTGTGAGTAAATTCTGGCAAGAGTTCTTCAAGATGTCTGGTTCCAACTGACGGCCAGACGGAAGTCGTTAATCGCTGTATGGAGCAATACTTGCGTTGTTTTGTTCATCAATGGCCTACCAAATGGACAAGTTACCTCCCATGAGCTGAATATTGATACAATACTACATACCATATATCTACTAGTATGACTCCGTTTCAGGCATTGTATGGGCGTCTTCCACCTTCAATTCCATTATATACTGGAGGCGCATCACCTATGCAAGCTGTTGATCAACAGCTAGTCAATCACAATGGCTTGCTTTAACAACTGAAGACCAACTTAGAAGCTTCGGTTAATCGCATGAAACAGATGGCAGATAAGAAACGCAGTGATGTTTCTTTTGAGATTGGCAATTGGGTTTTACTTAAATTGCATCCCTACCGACAGCAAATAGTATTCAAACGTGTCCATCAAAAACTAGCCAGTCGTTACTATGGTCCTTATTTGGTTTTGGAAAAGTGTGGGCCAGTTGCTTACAAGTTACAATTACCTACTCATTCCCATATCCATCTTATCTTTCATGTGTCCCTGTTGAAGCCTTATATTTCGGCTACTGCTACTACTGCTCCACTGCAAACCGAGCTTCCACCTATCGCTGAAGATGGGGTCATCATTTTGGAGCCACATTCGATTCTGGACACACGTTGGATCAAGCATGGGGGTCAACTTGTTGAAGAGAGTTTGGTTCAATGGAAACATCTTCTACCTGAAGATGCCACCTGGGAGCCAACAGAGCAATTGCTTTCTCAGTTCTCTTCATCCATCCTTGAGGACAAGGATCATCTTCGTGGGGAGGGGGGGGGGGGGAGGGGTCATGATAGACCACGATGTTCAGCTCGTGGTCTCAAACGAAACCTCAAGTATCAGTGAGTGTGCACGATACACTCAGACGTGCAAGATGATGGAAAGGAGTTAGAAGACGTGGCAGCAGCAGCATGGATGGCCTCTGTCCACTTTCATTTATTTGTATTTCACATTTATTTGTATTTCTTAGTCATGTGTTCTTTTATTAGTTGTCGTGTAAACGTGGGGAGTTAATTGGCTTTGCTATTTAAGCAGTTAATTCCTGTTAAACGATATCAATCAATATATGCAATTTGCGGTTTATTTCTCACCTAAAGAGAAAGACTTTATTCACAGTAAATATTAGGCCTAACACTAAATTAGCGTGAAACAAAAATGACCTAGTGGAACGCGCCCCCACGCGTCTTCACTTTTCCTCTTTTTAGCTGCTGCCTCTCTTTTCTGCTGCAACCGACTATGATAACTCTCCATGTTTTCAAGCTAATTGACAATGAATGACAATGCCTTTGTAGCTGGAGCGAGTGATTTGTGTCCAGATGGTGCGATTATTGGTGGGAAAAGAGCACGAACCCATGAGGTGAAGGATACTGGAGGTACTGGTTCCCCTCTCCCTTCTCCCCCATCTTTGTCGATGAGTTTTAAAGCTAAAGTTTCAGCTGACTTTGGCATGGCTGAAGATAATATGGTGATCGGAGATGATGACTATGTTATTCAGTATGGAGAGGTCCCTTCAATCCAGTTCTCTGATAAGATAAAAGACTGTTTGTATCGTCCTTGGAAATCTGCTATTATCATCAAACTCATGGGTAAGTCGCTTAATTATCATTTTCTCTGTGAACGGCTTCTTCAAAGATGGAAGCTTAAGGGACCGATGACTTTAATTGATTTGTGCAACAAGTTCAATTGAAGAAGAAGAAGATGTGGGGAAGAGATAGAGCACGTTTAATGCATGAAGGGAGAAGATGACAGGGAGAGAATCTCTCAATTTCTGTTATAATTTTTCAGTGTGTTTTCTGCAACAAACAACAGAGTATTTAAAAGCAAGATAACGACCTCCCACGAGGCATCCTCACGCGAGTGTCAGTTGGCTAAGGAAAAGTAAAAACAAAATACTGCACAAAACACAGCCGTTTACAAGGAAATTAAACATAAACTGACTGTGCGAAACGCAGTCGTCTTCACTTAAGGTTTGGCTGCCCAAACATAGTCGTTTGAGCTAAGGGATTTAAATTTCAGACCTAGCTCCGATTCCCTCCACTTGCGAGCTCATCTTCTGATTTCAGTCCGTGACAATGCCCTACCCATGGAATTCACCTTGTCCTCAAGGTGGAAGTGAAGGAACCTGCACGTAAACTCGTCTGCATCCTCCCAAGTGGCTTCACTCAAAGGTAATTCTTTCCACATCACCAAAAATTGGGTTGCTGCCACGTTTCCTTTCTTCACCATTCTTCTCTCAATGATCTTCTATGGTTGTAATAGGGCGTCCTCTGCCATGGCTGGAAGGTCAGATTGCAACACATGATTTCCCACCTGCTTCTTCAATTGGGATACATGGAATACGGGGTGAATGGCAGCTGCTGCAGGTAACTTTAGTTTATATGCAACACTTCCAATTTTTTTGAGAATTGCATAAGGGCCGTAGTACTTAGCTGATAGCTTGTGGTAGATTCTTTTGTGTACTGAATGTTGTCTGTAGGGCTGTAGCTTGAGATTAACTAGATCACCCTCTGCGAACACCCTCTCACTCCTTTTCCTGTTAGCTTGTTGGGTCATCCTGTTTTGGGATTTTAGAAGATTTTCCCTGATGAGCTTGAAAATGTCTTCCCTTCGGTTTAGATACTGGTTCACAGCCTCTACTGGTGAGTCCTTGGGAGTGTAGGGGATGTGGATTAGGGGCACCATGCCGTAGAGTATTTCGTAGGGAGTCTTTCTTGTGGCAGTGTGATAGTTAGTATTGTACCACCATTCACAAGAACTCAACCAGCTTCCCCACTGCGTAGGAACAACCCCTGTCATGCATCTTAGATAACCCTCTATGCACTTGTTGACTACCTCGGTTTGACCATCAGATTGAGGGTGATAGGCAGTGGAATACTGCAAGTTAACCCCTTGATGCTTGAACAATTCCTTCCAAAATTATCTTAGAAAGACACTTCCCCGATCGCTAACAATAGAAGTTGGCATGCCATGTAGCTTGTACACATTTTCCATAAAGACCTTGGCTACTGTGAGGGCTGTGTAAGGGTGTTTTAAGGCCATTAGATGGGCATATTTACTGAACCTATCTACCACCACCAGAATGACTTCCCTTCCATCTAACTTTGGGAGGCCTTCTATGAAATCCATGCTAATATCCACAAAAGAGGTATAGGGAATTGGTAATGGTTGTAAGAGCCCAGGGGATTTGACATTTTCCCCTTTGTTTTGCTGACACACTGAACATTCCCTCTCATATTGTCTGACCAGCCTCTGCAATTTCCTCCAATAGAACACCTGTCCCACTTTCTTTGCAGTAACCGTAGCCCCTGAGTGTCTCCCTATGACAGTATCATGGTATAGACTAATGAGCCTGTGCTGAAGAGTGAGGTTCTGTCCCACAACCACCTTCCCTTTCTTGAGAAGGGTCTCATTTACCCATGAGTAATGGGGGTGAGAGTTGCTGTCACGAATCAATTCTGCCACCAGTTTCTTCAGATTAAGTTCAGTTTCCCAAGTCTCCTTTATGTCTTCCATGATGTTGGTTGATACCGAAAAGAGAGTGAAGGCACTAAGCTCTTGGTGAGACACTCTGGAGAGGGCATCCGCAGCTAGATTATCCTTCCCTTTCCTGTATTCTATCTCATACTCAAAACCCAAGAGTTTTGTTAACCATACTTGCTGTGACACATGAGTGGCTTTCTGAGTTAACAAGAATTTAAGGCTGGAGTGATCAGTCCTTATGAGAAACTTCTTTCCCCATAGATAGTGCTTCCATTTAGTGACTGCATAGACAATAGCCAACAACTCCCTCTCATAAGTTGATAGGGCTAACTGTCTCGGTCCCAAAGCTTTGCTTATGAAGGCTATGGGATGCCCTTCCTGCATGAGTACTGCCCCAATACCCACCCCCGAGGCATCTGTCTCTACCACAAATGTCTTCTCAAAGTTGGGACATGGTCTTCTTGAGCTGATTGAAGGCCAAAGTGGCTGATTCATTCCATGCAAAAGCATCCTTCTGTAATAACTGCGTAAGGGGTCTACAAATGGCTCCATACCCTTGCACAAACCTCCTGTAATATCCTGTCAACCCCAAAAAACCCCTGAGTTGTTTGATAGTTGCAGGTATTGGCCATTGTAGAATTGCTGTAACCTTGCTAGGATCGGTTGCCACCCCTTCTTGGGTGATTACATGCCCTTGGTACTCCATCTGCTTAGTACCAAAAACACACTTGCTTTTCTTGGCTACTAGTTGGTGGTCTTTTAAAATTTTGAAAACTAGCCTTAGGTGGAGTAGGTGTTCAGTCATGCTTCTGCTGTATATCAGGATATCGTCAAAGAAAACCAAGATGAATTTTCTCAAATGCTCCCTAAATATATCATTCATTAGGCTCTGAAAGGTGGCGGGGGCATTTGACAACCCAAATGGCATGACCAAGAACTCATAATGGCCATTATGGGTCCTGAAGGCTGTTTTGAAAACATCCTTCGAAACCATTCGAATTTGATGGTAGCCTGCCCTTAGGTCAATTTTCAAAAAAATTGCTGCCCTTTCTAATTCTTCTAACAATTCATCAATAATTGGGATGAGGTACTTATCTTTAATTGTGATTTTGTTGAGGGCCCGGTAGTCAACACAAAATCTCCATGTCTGGTCCTTCTTCTTCACTAGCACCACTGTGGAAGCAAATGGGCTATTGCTGGGCTGCACTATGCCATCTTTAAGCATCTCGGCCACCAAGGACTCAAGGGTATTCTTCTACAACCCTGAGTACCTGTAAGACCTTAGGTTGACTGTTAGATTTTCATCCTTCAAGGGTATCCTGTGATCGTGCCTTCTAACAGGGGAAGGCTCTTTGGTTCACAAAAAATAAGGCTGTAAGCTGATAATAGGGCCTGTAGGGGTGATTTTTCCGATCTATTGGACCCTTGGGATTCCTCAGCAGCATGCTGTTACCAACCAGGGCCCTCCACCATCCTCAAGCTGCACAACCGAACTTCTGAGATTAGGGATTCTGAGCTGAGCAACCCATTCAACTCCTCCGGCCTTATGGATTGTGCTAGCTTAAGATTTTCTCCCCTAAGGGTAACCTCCTTGCCCTGCCACCAGAAAGATACCCATCTTTCTTCATAGTTAGATAGCACATTCCCTAGCAATTTCAACCACTGAATGCCCAACACCATGTCATAATTTTGCAGCTTCATTACAAACACATCTGCCTGGAATCTAACCCCTTGCATTTTCCACTGCAGGTTTTTACATACCGAAGTGCAAGACATAGTCCCCCCATTTGCTGCTTCCACCTCTATGGGTTTTATGGAGGTTAAGTGACAATCCAGCTTATCGACTAGCTCCACATTCAGAAAATTATGGGTACTTCCCGAATCAATGAGGATAAAAATGGGGCATCTAGATATTCTTCCCCACACCTTAATAGTCTGACAGCCTGTGGTGCCTTGGATTGCTTGAAGGGATAAGTGGGGAGTAAGGGCTTCATCACTCAAGGTCTCTATTTGCTCGTCTTCTTCTGAGTTTTCTCCTTCATCTTCCACTATGCACAAGGAATATAACCTACGATTTTTGCATCTATGGCCAGGTACAAACCTCTCATCACACCAAAAACATAGCCCCTTGGCTCTCCTGTCATCCATCTCTTTGGTCCTAATGGGTTTAACAGGCCTCTGCTGGTTTGGGTTAAGGGTGGTGGGGTTAGGTAGTAAGGTTGGAGAGGATGTTTTCACGGGATGGATGTTGGTTTGTTGATGGTTTGCTAAGAAATTGAACCTCGCAGGTTGGTAGTTAGCACTTACTTGGCTTTGTGATTTCGGGTAATGGGGAGTGATCTTTCGATGAGTGAGGGTATTATTGTGTAACCTTGCTAAGTTATATGCTTGCTTAAGGGATTTTGGTTCAAACATCTTCACCAGATTTTTTATTTCTATTTCCAGCCCCCCTAAAAAGAACACCAATGCCTGTTTCTCTGAAATTTGTGCCCTATTCCACAACATATCAAAATCCTTGATATAGCTTTCCAAATCCCCTTCTTGTCTGTGTTCAGTAAGCTCCTCTAAAGGATCTCTCTGACCACCAAACCTGCAGCATAAAGCATCTACATACTCAATCCACGTGAGTTCCCTTCCCTCCAAATTCCTAGTGTAATTCTGATGCCAATATAGTGCCATCCCATCCAAGTAATAAGAAGCTAATTTTAATTTTTCAACCTCAGGTATCTCCTCTAAATCAAAGTATTGGTTGCATTTGTACAACCACTTGTGAACTTCTTCCCCTTCAAAGGTGGGGAAATCTCTCCTGGGCCTGCGTGCTCGGTAGTTAGGCTGGAACCTTCCCCTGACCAGTCATGGTGGTTGTGAGTAGGAGCTTGTTGGGGAGACAGAACTCCTTGCGAGGAGCTTGCTTCTCTAGCTAGAGTTTGTAAGGTTTGTTTGATAGCAATTTGTTGAGTAGCCATTTCCTTCATCATTGCTTTCAGTTGAGCCAAGGCATCAGATTGGGAATGCAATCTGGTCTCCACCCCATTGACTCGTTGGTTAGCTGCTTCCAAGGATTCTTCCATCCTTCTCACGTATTGGGATCTAGTTTCAGGTGCCATGTTTATTAAATCCAAAGACAAAGGCTCTGATACCAATTGCAACAAGTTCAATTGAAGAAGAAGAAGAAGATGATGGGGGGAAGAGATAGAGCACGTTTAGTGCATGAAGGGAGAAGATGACAGGGAGAGAATCTCTCAATTTCTGTTATAATTTTTCAGTGTATTTTCTACAACAAACGGCAGGGTATTTAAAAGCAAGATAACGACCTCCCACGAGGCATCCTCACGTGAGTGTCAGTTGGCTAAGGAAAAGTAAAAACAAAAGACTGCACAAAATGCAGCCGTTTACTAGGAAATTAAACATAAACTGACTGTGCGAAACGCAGTCGTCTTCACTTAAGGTTTGGCTGCCCTAACGTAGTCGTTTGAGCTAAGGGATTTAAATTTCAGACCCAGCTCCGATTCCCTCCACTTGCGAGCTCATCTTCTGATTTCAGTCCGTGACAATTTGGAGAATAAGGTTTTTATTGTGAAGTTCTTGCTTGATGAAGACATGAAGTATGTCTTTACTGGAGGACCTTGGCAGATTGTTGGGCAATATGTAACAACCTAGAGGTGGAAATCGGGGTTTGATCCGAACAAGGAAAAGATCACGCATATGACAACTTGGGTGAGAATCAATGGTCTGAATGTGGAATTTTTCAGGTTTGATGTCTTGGAGAAAATCGGCAATTTAATTGGGCTTACAGTTAAAGTTGATTCTCATACTATGAGCCAGGCAAGGGGGAAATTTGCCCGATTATGTGTCGAGCTTGATATATCTAAACCCTTAACTCCTTTTATTGTAGTGGAGGGGCGCACTTACGGGGTGGTGTATGAGGGGATTCAAGTTATATGCTTTGAGTGTGGATATTATGGCCATGGGAGGGATAACTGCCCATTGAATGAGAAGGTCAAAGCTCAGGCAAGTGAAGCCACTGAACTAGAAAGCATGATAGATGTTCATTCCTCGAATAATAAAGTTGTTGATATTGAGAACCTAGTGGGTACCCGCACTGAGCAGGTGGTTGGGGTGGCTGTGAGTGCAGGTTCCAAGACTACAGAGGAGAGTCCTAATCTTCATGGACAGTGGATGTTATTAAAACGGAAAAAAACCCAAAAAGAAATCACCTTTGGAAGTTGGGAAAGAGCATGCTGAGTAGAAAAAATATATGGCTACAAGATCTCGCTTTAGTGTCTTAGAGACAGACCCTATTACCAACCAGAATTCTCCCATTGGTGTGTAAAGAGCAACTCATATTTCGGCACCAAAGAAAATTTTTGGTAGGGGGAAACCGCTCGTCGCAGGAAAATCTACTCATGATAAAACTAAGAGTATCACTTCAAAGATGACAGATGTGGGTACTACCCTTGTCCCAAAACACCATGGAAGCTCAAGTATGACTTTGGATAATAAAACTATGCCTCTCAATTGTGTGGGTGCTGTTGGGTTGCAAGTGCACGGCTCTGATTTTCAGGATGATGTCCAAAGGATTTTGTCCTTTAATGTTGGAGTTTCCCTTGCCTCCCCTGCCGTTCTATATACAGTGACCTTGCCTCCAGAACATGACCCTTCTGATATTGATAGTATGGATGTTATAATCGATGGGAGAGCGTCTAATGTGCAAACTTCTATTTCTGCTGAGCATAGTCAAGCATGGGAAGCCCTTGCTAGATCGGACTTGGATTTGCCTGATGCTAATTGTCGCACGTCGCCGCGCGGCGTCCCGGGAGGGATCCTAGCTCTCGCGATAGAGTTGAGAAGGAGTCGCCACCTGGCTGTTGAGGGTCGCTAGGAACACCAGATTTGTACTAGTCTGGTCAGAGATTCAAAGTAGGGGACGAGTTGCGTAAATGGAAGGTATTAGCACCCCTAATACGCCTTACCTGAGGTAAGCTGCATTGTCTATTTCGATATGATTTTGAATGCTTCAATAAGTTGTATTTATTCACAAAAAAATGTTACGATTAAAAAAAGAAATCGATCACCGCTTAGAAAAATCCTGTGAATTTTATTGATTGTTATCATCCCTGCCGAATATTTTGGATATTAACCCCTTAGAATTTATTTATCCAAACACCGAAAAGTGAATAATAGCATACTATTCCCGCAGAATATTTTGAATAAGATTTATTTATCCAAACACCGAACAATGAATAATAGCATACTATTCCCCCGAATATTTTGGATTTTAATCCCTTAAGATTTATTTATCCGAATACCGACAGTGAATAATAAATTCCTAAAAAGTAAGATTTTTATATTTTTGAAATATTAACAATACCCTTTTGATTTTTACAAAGAAAACACATTTTATTTCATTTTATATTCCTTTCTTTTCTTTATCAAAACAAACATAAAATTGAATAAATAAAACACAACACACACACGCACACACATTCACTTTTCTTTCTTTTTTCATTATATTTTACAAATAAAATACAACTCACACACACACATTATCTTTTTTTCATTTTTCTCATTACATTTCACAAATAGTGAATAAAATACAATAAGTTCAAATAAAACGCATAACATAAAGAAAAATACAAAAAGGACTTCAGGAACAGTGCCGGAACAGTGGCAGTAGTGCAGGGAGGACTGGTGGCGCGTCTGCGCCGCCGCCGGTGAAGGTGGAAAACAGGGGGGTGCACCGATCTGCCTCTTCTCTTCCCTGTCTCGCCGGTGGTGGAGCTCATGGTGACCTGCAAAACAAAAGCAAACGCAACACACAAACACAGACAAAACAGGCTGCTGGGCTGTTCGTCTCCCCTCCAGATCTGCTCTTCTCATTCTGTCCTTCTTCGATTTTTCTCTTCTCTTCTTCTCCTTCTTCTTCTTAGCCGGTAAGGGTGTTCCACAATGACCTGCACACACACAACACACAGCAAACACACAAACATAAAAGGCACAAAATCAATTTGTTCTCGGGTCTGTCAAATCTCAGTTTTGTTCTCCTCCTTCTTCTTCAAGGGGTGGTCGAACTGTCTATGGTGGCCGATCGGAGTGTGTTTGGTGGCTGAGGAGGGGAGAGCGGGCTGGTCTGAGGCTGAAATGGTGGTCTGTTGGCTGGAGGGGAAGGCTGGTGTGAGGGAGAGCTGTCTCGGCTGGAGAAGAGGCCACAAGGAGGTTAACTAGATGGAGGGAGCAGAGGAGGCAAAGCGGAAGAGAGATCGTGGCTGAGGTTTGGTGGGGAAGGAGAGGCGAACGGAAAAAGGTTTGAAGGGAGGGCAGGATGGCCGGACGGAAGTGGAGAGGAAGGAGGAGGGGCTGCAGCTGTGTGGCTGATCGGGGAAGGCACGCTGGAATGAAAAGAAAGGGAAATGAGGGCTGATGTCGGACAGAGAAGTGAAGGAAATTTGGGGAAAATGTTGTGGGGACTGCAGCGGCGGCTGCAGCCCGAGAGGAAGAAAAGTCTAGGTTTTTTTTTTAGGTTTAGGGTTTTTTTGGGTGTATGTTTTTTTTTGGTTTTTTTTTCTTGTGGCCATGCACTTTATTTATAGAGTTTTCCATGGGCAAAATTCAAAATCAGCCTTTAGCTTGCGTGCTTGTTTCAATTTGGTCCTTCATTTCCAATTTGTGCGATTTGACCCTGCATTGACTGTTAAATTCTCAATTTATTCAATTTTGCCCCTGTAACAAGATATTTTTGGATTTTTGTCTTTTTTCTATTTTTTTTCTTTTTCTTCCGAAACATAAAAATAAGTAGGTCAAAATTTGGGTAGCAACACTAATGATGTCCCTCCTGCAACTCAAAGGGATAAAACTGTTTGTTAAAGGTCAGTCCTCGGGTTCCCCCTTTATTTTATATTATTCTAATGATAGTTGCAACTTGGAATGTTAGGGGTGCTGGTAAGGTTAAATGTGCTTCCACCATCAAGGATTTTAAAAAAGTATATGCCATTGATGTGTTTGCTGTGCTTGAGCCTAGAATTAGCTACTCCAAAGCCCTTAATGTCGCCACTAATTTGGGCTTCTCCCATTATCATATTGTTGATGCCACCGGTTTCTCTGGAGGTGTTTGGTTATTTTGGAATGGTAGCTATGTTTCTCTTCAGGTCATTGCCCATGCCAGCCAATCTATTACTACTCTTGTTCATGTTCGTAATAAATGTTGGCTCTTTACTGTGGTATATGCCAATCCTAATCCTAGGATTCATGAATCCTTATGGACTTATTTTGATGGTCTTGCTAAAGCTTCTAATCTGCCTTGGCTAGTCATGGGAGACTTTAATGACATCAGTTGTGCTAGTGAAAAATGTGGTGGCAACTTTGATTCTGGGGGCTC
Source organism: Salix purpurea (assembly GCA_027405865.1). Classification (NCBI taxonomy): domain Eukaryota; kingdom Viridiplantae; phylum Streptophyta; class Magnoliopsida; order Malpighiales; family Salicaceae; genus Salix; species Salix purpurea. Next base: position 14,631,731 of record JAOWLH010000013.1, on the reverse strand, counting down.
AGCCTTTGTTGATTGGATCAGTCGTAATCAACTTATCTATCTTGGCTTTTCTGGTTCTAAATTTACTTGGTGCAATAAAAGGAATGCAGAGGGTATTATTTGGAAGAGGATTGACAGGGGTCTTAGTAATATTGCTTGGCGCTTTATGTTTCCTGAAGCCCATCTCTCTCATTTGCCCAGAATTAATTCTGATCACTGCCCCATCATGCTCCGGTTGGATTCTAACCATTTTGTTAACAGAGATTGTATTCCTTTTCGGTTCCAAGCTATGTGGTTATCTCATCCAGACTTTGCTACGGTTATTAGGGATTTTTGGAACTCGGGCACAGATCATGTTGTTCAGAAAACTACTAATCTGGTCTCCCCTCTTATCCAATGGAACAAGACTGTCTTTGGCTGTATTTTTCAGAGGAAGAGAAGTATCTTGGCAAGACTTGCTGGTATTCAAAAACATTTATGTATTGCTCCAAACTCGTTTCTTAGTCACCTTGACACAGAGCTTTCTAGGGAATATAATCTCCTCTTGGATCAAGAAGAGCTTTTCTGGAAGCAGAAATCTAGGAACACTTGGCTCAAGAAAGGTGATAGAAATACTCACTTTTTTCATCTCTCAACTATTATTATTAGAAGAAGGAACAAGATTGAAGGCTTACAAAATGCTAATGGAGATTGGGTCACTGATATGTGTGGCATGAAAGATGTAGTAGTGAATTACTTTCATTAGCTGTTTTCCAATTCTGGAATGTCAGACGACTACAATCTTACCCCACAGCTGTTTCCTAAACTTGAAGAGGCAAATTTGGATGGGTTAAGTAGTGATGTGTCTAATGAGGAAATTCACCAAAGCTTATTCTCCACAGGATGAGGGGATTACCTGCCACTGCCACCGGGTAGAGGATGTCGAGTTGGTTCTCCCTGTCTTGGTGGTGTCGAAAATGGTGGCCCGTGGTGGCCGGTAGGGGCGTCGGAAGGGGGCCGGTCTGTGCTGGAATTCGTGGCTGTTGGCTGCCGTTGTTGCTGTGACGTCGCCGGAGCTGGAGAGGGAGAGCTTAGCTTGCTATTGGGGAGCTTCTGGAGGTGCTGCCGGAGATGAAGAGTGTAGAGCTAGGTGGTCGGAGTTGGTTGACCAAGAGGGAGAGAGAGAGCTGCAGCTGCTGGTTTAGAGAGAGAGGGAACTTGCAGACCGAGAGGGATGGCTGAGGCTGAGACTGAGGAAGATGAAGGTGATCGTTTATTTTTGCTTGATATTTCCTTGTTCTTCTTCGCCAGAACTTCTGCCAATTTTCCTGGAATTTTCTCTTCCTTTTCTTCTTCTTTTTTCTGCGTTTTTTCCTCTGTTTCTCTTCTCCTCCCCCACGTAACTCTACTCCTCTGTTTTCTGCGTAATTCCCCCTTTTTCTCCTTTGTATGCAACATGCATGGCTTTAAATATAGGAGAACTTTGCCTGCCACGGTGGCTGAAACACTATGGCTGTCGTCGGTGTGGTGGCTTGCTTTCGGCTGGTGGCTGCTGCTGGTGGGCTGTCGGCGGCGTGGTGGCTGGTCGGTAGGCGCAGATAAAGGCAGCGGCTGGTTGTTGTTTTGGAAGGAAATAAAAATGCAATTTGGTCATTTGATTTGTAATTGTTCTAATTTCACCCCCAATTGGTTTTAAACTTTTAATTGTGTGCAATTGTACCCGTTTCTGAAGCTCAATGTTGGCCTTAAATGCGCGCGCCTGTTTTATTATGGTCCCTGGCTTTTGATTTATGCACTTTGACCCTCAATTGACCATTAAACTTCAATTTGACCCTTAATTTTGCACAATTAGCTTGGAAAAATTCAATTGGGTCTCCAAAAATTTCAATCTTCTCAATTGAGCCCGAATTAAGCCCAAGAATTTGATCTTCCATCAATTAAGCCCTTAATAAAATTAATTTGACCAATTTGAAGCATAATTAAGTCCTTGCACTTAATTAAATTCTTCTATTGGATCCTAAATTAATTCTCAAACATAATAATATTTTAAATTAGGCCATGATTAAATCAAATTGGCCTATAAAAATATAATTATAATTTTTGACTTAATTTTTACCTTGAATTTGTATTTTCTCTCATTTTGGGGGCACAAAAGAGATATGATTCAGCTCAGGAAATATTCAAAATTTTCACCGTGATTTTCCACTGACGCCAAAACCTTTTTTATTTTATTATTTTTATTTTTATTTTATTTTGGGGAGTAACCCAAAAATTGGGTTAGGACAGTCACTCTTTTAACTTCTGCTACAGTTTCAACTCACCCTCTATACAGTATCATATCCTGCTGCAAAATGAAGATTCATGATCATTGGCGTTGTATAATTGAGCACATTTACCGTGAACAAAATGAAGCTGCTGATGAGAGGGCTACCAGAAGTTATAATCTTGACTCTAGCCTCCATGTCTACGATGAGGCTCCTGATTTTCTTAAAGATATTCTTATTGCGGATGCTAGAGATTTTTTGAGGTCCCGTTCTGTTGTTTTGTAGTTTGTTGTTTTGTTTGGGCTTTCAGCTCCCCTTTTACCAAAAAAAAAAAACAAAGAAAGCGGGCAGCTTTCAGGTTATTTTCATTCCAGAAGGTAATAGCTGTACTTTGTGGATTTTTCCCAAAAGTGAAAATTAGAAAGACAATAATGTTACAATGGTCTAAATCTGTGATTAAAAAAAAAAAACATAAAAAAAAAAGAAAATCGTGAAGAAGAAGATAAGTTAAGAGCATAAGCATAAGAAATAACGATCCAAAGTAGCGTCGGTCAATTCATCTCGTTTAAGTTTTTGCATGATATAATTTATATTAATCTTTAATATATATTTTTATATAAAAGTTCTTTGCATTTAAAGTTTGCACACAATTTTATACTTAATTTTTATTAAATAGAATAAAAATAATGAAATTAATACTTATAATCAATCTTTGACTGATTAAGCTTGATAATGAACAGAATAATATTCAACATAGACATCGAACTTATCCCCGCGATTTTTTGTCTTCCAGATATCATCTCCCTGGTTACGACCTTGCTTAGCATCTTCTCCTTATGAAGCAAGAGAGGGATTGAAGTTTGCTAGCCTTCGCCAAGAAAAGCTAGCCACTGGCACGTAGAGCCCAGCCTTGATATATCAGATATGGCTAGCATGGCTTGGATAGTGTTCAGTAGTACTCTAGCCTTGATTGCAGCACTTTCTTTCTTCCTCCTAGAATGGCTGTGGACAAGACTGATCCGGGATCGCAAATTACCTCCTGGTCCGACAGGGTGGCCTGTATTCGGCAGCTTACACTTGCTAGGGAAGCTCCCTCACCAAGATTTGCATCAGCTAGCAGAGAAGTACGGCCCGATCATGTATATGCGTTTAGGCCTGGTGCCTACTGTAGTTGTCTCGTCGCCTCGGGCTGCCGAGTCGATTCTCAAGACCCATGACCTCGTGTTTGCTAACCGGCAACCAAATGAGGCAGCGAAGTATATCAGCTATGAGCAGAAGAACGTATCATTTGCTCCATATGGCTCTTACTGGCGCAACGTGCGCAAGATGTGCACCCTCGAGCTGCTTAGCAACCATAAAATAAATTCTTTCATGTCAACGAGGAAAGAAGAGCTTGCCCTTTTGATCGGCAGCATTAAGGATGCTTCTCGTGAGCGTGCTGAAGTCGATCTCAGTGCCAAGGTCTCGTCTCTAAGCGCTGACATCAGTTGCAGGATGGTTTTTGGAAAGAAATACCTGGAAAAGGAATTTGATGAGAAGGGGTTCACGCCAGTGATTCACGAGGCCATGCGTTTAGCAGCAAGTTTTAACTTGGGTGATTACATCCCTCCGATTGCTCCACTTGACCTTCAGGGTCTTACAAAGCGCATGAAGGCCGTAGGGAAGGTTTTTGATGACTTCTTTGAGAAGATTATTGAGGAGCACATTCAATTAAAGGATGAAACCAGAACCAGGGATTTTGTTGATGTGATGTTGGACTTCCTGGGATCTGAAGAAACTGAGTATCGTATTGGTCGAGACAACATCAAAGCCATAATGTTGGTAAGATTGCTTAGAATTAAAATAAATGTTAGTAGTCAACACATAAATGATCACATGATTATCCTTGCATCTGTACCTCTCTTTCAGGACATGCTTGTAGGCTCGATGGACACCTCAGCCACAGCAATTGAGTGGACTCTCTCCGAGCTCATCAAGCATCCGAGAGTAATGAAGAAAGTCCAGAAAGAGCTGGAAGAGAAAATCGGCATGGATAGAATGGTGGAAGAATCAGACGTGGAGGGTCTGGAGTACTTGGACATGGTTATAAAGGAAGCTTTCAGGCTCCATCCAGTGGCACCTCTACTCATCCCTCACGAGTCAATGGAAGATTGCACTATAGATGGCCTCCTCATCCCACAAAAAACACGTATAATTGTAAACGTCTGGGCAATTGGGCGCGACCAAAGTGCCTGGACTGATGCAAGCAAGTTCATTCCAGAGAGATTTGCTGGGAGTGACATAGATGTTCGTGGACGCGATTTCCAGCTTCTCCCCTTTGGATCAGGGCGAAGGGGCTGCCCTGGAATCCATTTGGGACTAACCATGGTTCGTCAAACTGTGGCCCAACTGGTGCATTGCTTTGATTGGGAGCTTCCTGACAGTATGTTGCCGGAGGAACTGGACATGACGGAGGCGTTTGGTCTTGTAACCCCGAGAGCAAACCATCTGTGCGCCGCTCCGACTTATCGCCTTAACCTTTGATTATGACTGGAGCAATGTTTTGATTTCTAGTTAATTAATACTCTGTTGGAAGCGTGATCGTGTATGGAATCGATTGGAGAATCTTAACATACGTATTTGTATGTGAATACGAGATATGTGTGGATATTTAAGTACATATTTGAAAGTATTTTATAAATAATATTAGTCATTTACTCGTGCTTTGTCGAGGCCAGAACCATATATATATATATATATATATATATATATATATATTGTAATTAACTAATTGTTTTGCCACTTATATATTTTTTTGGTTTTGTTTTTATAACCAGGGTGTTCGGGTCAACTTACACGCACCGCTAATTAACTTCTACACGCCAAACATTGGTTAGCATTGGTTGGTTGATCAGTCCATTGTGGCATTGCTACCATTGGCACTCCTAAGCTCAATGCCTCGAGTGTTGAGTTCCACTCACAATGAGTCACGAAGTGATTCGTGAGCCAGAACTTGTAGTTGAGGCACCATTTTATGAGGCATAATGAGCTTGTAACCCTCGAAATACTTATCAATGTTTGCTGCCATTTCACCTTCCTTGGATCCATCAAAAAATGGTTCCAAAGTGATGGAACTGTGTTGGCCTTGCATAGACTTGGCAATATAAGGGGTGATGATGAGCGTGACCTTGAGGCCTTTTGATTCTAGAAGCTTGGAAAATTGCAGCATTGGGTTTATATGACCCTGCAGAGGCAAAGGGAGCACTAGGACATGACTTTCCCTAGCTCTTTTTTCCTTGTCCATTGTTTTCCAATTCTCGTCTCACACACACAATAGAGAGGCATTATACATGTGAAGAGATTGGAATCAGAAGTTATCTTCCATCTTAGCTGATACATCACCTCATCAGTTATGTAGCATGTTAACGAGTTTCATTTTTATTTTTTTTCCAACTCTAATATTTTAGGAAAAAAAAAAAACAAATGCATTGTGCATAAGAGGACTTGATTCAAATCATTTGGTGCTTCTCAACACAGCTACTAGTTCATTAATGTTAGTATCAGAGGTTCCACCCTCGCTCGTAGCCTCGATAGCCAGCTCTTTCCATTTCTTGGAGTTCATTTTCATTTCTCTACCTCTATCTCCCTCCATCACTTCTTTTATGCAGATGGCAATCTCTTCTCTTTTCACAATTCCATGCTCGTCAACCTTAGCTCTGATTCCCACCTTCCAAGCATCTTCAACAAGTTTAGAATTCGTTGGTTGATCACTCCATCCTGGCATTGTCACCATTGGCACACCCAAGCTCAATGCCTCAATTGTCGAGTTCCAACCGCAATGTGTGAAAAAACATCCCACAGCCTTGTTTGCTAGCACTTTCACTTGAGGACTCCAATTCACTAGCAACCCCTTATTCTCCGCTTCTTCCACGAACCCTTCTGGGATCTTCCCTTTGTCAGAATCCCCCACCACCCACAAGAAGTGAAAATTGCTCCTCTTTAAGCCCCATGCAATCTCCTCCATTTGCTCGTTGCTTAGAGTAGCACAGCTACCAAAGGACACATATACAACTGATCCAGTGGGCTTAGTGCTGAGCCAATTGATACAAAGAGATGCGTCTATTTCACAGAGACTAATACCGTAGTCATCCTCATCTTCAATACGCTCGTCCAAGTAGATTGATGGGATTGTTGGTCCAATTGTCAATAATGGGCAAGCTTTCGACATTGTATCCACCACCTGAAATGTTGAAACAGAAGAACAACAAAATATTTGTGGAGATTTTGACCCTTAATTTGCATAGCATAAAAACACAACAAGTTCAAAATATTCATAATTCTGCTACGTTCACTACTGAGAGTTTCAAGTTTTAATCATTTGCAATTGACAATGTCTTGATCTTGATAGGATTGCCTACCAACATATAAACAAGACAAACAATGATATTTTCTTATTTTTTGACACTGGTGCTCAGAAGATCGGACTTTCCTGCCCATAATGCCATATGTACTATTCAATCTCCTTAGCATTCAAATGCTTGGCTCAAATTACATCAGACTTTTTTTTTTTTTTGCTTTGCTGTAAGTAGACCCAAGCGTCCTGTGTACAACGACAAGCGCCTGGAGTTGGTGTCCCTTTTGTGGATTCAATCAAGGACTCAAATGAAGAAAATCAAAGTTTAAGGGTTAAATTAAAGAAATTCGAAATCAAAAACCATGAGAGGGCTTGGTTCTGTTGCCACTTTCCAAGCCCGAAATCGCCTTCATCTCTTCCCTAAACAAGCAATTTGTCATTGCTGAAAAGTTCTTACAACTAACTAGCTAGCTACAAGTATTCAAACTTTAGGGGATAAATCATAAATTCTGATTTTCTCCGGCTGTAATTCTTTGAAATACAAGTATATTAACTTTTAATGTTTCTAATAAAGTCGTGTAGGCCGATGTGGACAAGGTTGAAACACACTTTGTCCGGATATTTCTACTTAATTAATGTCTAGAAATGATGGCAACTTACCTCATTTTCCAGCTTGTAGAAAGTGTTGATAAGGACCCTATCAGCCTTGTCCAAGTTTGCAAACTGGCTCATGGTCATCTTAACATTAGCAGGATAAGAATCTGGCACAGCAACAAATGATGGCAAGTCTTGAAGCTCAAGTAGTAGTGGTAATCCCTCGATCAGCACAGGGGTTGAAGAAACTGGCAGCTTTAACACTTCATGGTAGACGTTATAAAAAATGTAATCAACAGCACATGCATGAGTAAAAAAGGCAGCTGCAAATAACCCACAATCCTTTGCCACTTCCAGAGCCCAAGCCAAGAAAGGCTCGTATATCACAGCATGAAGAGGGCTTGAAGAGGTTTGGTGTCTCTTTATGAGGTCTGATAGGTTTTTCGGACCAACGTCATGTAGTCTTGAAAGATAAGCTTCCATGCTACCAGCTTGAGCAAATCCACCATCATCATAGCCGTCTGATATAGTATCAAGTTGAATAGAATCAATTGATGAGCCAAGGTTCCTGGACTTGGATATGAACTTGGTGATTACGAAGGTGACGTTGAGCCCTTTGGAGACCAAACGCCTTGAGAATTGCAGCATGGGATTGATGTGGCCTGCACCTGGGAATGGAGCTACTAGTACATGGCTCCTAGTGGCCATCTTTTACATCTGTGAAAGAGTCTTTCAGTAGTGAAAGAGTCTTTTGGAAGGGCGTGGATGGTGAGCAATTCTCTGGATTTTTTTTATGGTATTCAAAATTGTGGGGTAGCCTAGTAAGATTCCACTTGTCTATAGAATAGATTGTTGTTTTTCGCAGACATGAAAATTCCGAATGCATCCAAATCTCTCACTTACATGGTCACTCGAAATCTGAGGAATTTTCAACGCTAAGATATGCTCTGTGTTTGAAAATAAAAATAAAAAGAACTATTGACATGGTTTCAATCTGCAATTTTGTGGACAGAGAAGTGGCTACGTGCTGGGTTCAACGTGGATAACGCTTTGGCAGAGGCTTGTTTGATAGTAGATAGTACGATGTACCATGTAGGCCAAAAGGCAATAATTCTGCCATTTTACATTTCGAGACTTGCACGAGAGATTTTTTAGTCTTAATGAGAGTTTTCAAATCCACCCATCATGTGGCGATGTCAATAAATAATTCTTTATTTTTAAAAGAATATAATTTACCTTTAGACAATAATACTAGTTTTATTTTAGAAAAACAGAGAAAAAAGTAGCAACTTTGGATTGATAAGAATCTCTCTGACCGGCCCTTTTGCATCTTTACAACGACAACAAGAAATTTAATCAATTCGTAATTAAAAAAAATGGCCAACAATGATATATTGTTTTTATGTGGAGCTGTACGGTTTTTTCTCAAAAAGAAAAAATGATTTTGATAAATCAGCTGAAAATAGGATATCATATTAAAAAGACAATTATGAAGTCCAAAACACGTGCCGAGAGAAAAATCCTCGAAACCTTAATCTCTTTCTTGGCTTTTCATCTCATCTTATTAATACTGACAACACTCCACAAACGAGGGGTGGAGGTGGTAGCAGTAAAAGCTTGGCTCCTCAATCGGCCCTGTCCATCTTGATGTAATTTCTGACGGTTTTGATGAAGAAGGCTTTCCTAAAGGTGGTTCTAGCGAACTCTATCTTGAAAACCTAGAGGCAGCAGGTTCAAAAACCCTAGCTGAACTTACTGTCAAGTATCGAAGCACACCATACCCTATTGACTGTGTTATATACGAGCCTTTCTTGCACTGGGCCTTGGATGTTGCGAAGGATTCCGGGGTCATGGGAGCTGCCTTTTTCACTCAACCTTGTGTTGTTGATTATATTTATTACAACATTCAGCATGGATTATTGAGTTTGCCAATCACTTCAGCACCTGTTTCCATTCCTGGATTGCCTTTGCTCGAGTCTCGAGACATGCCATCCTTCATTGGCGTCCTTGATTACTATTTCTTGGGGCTTAAAGAACAGTGATTACTATTTCATGTGGGTAATAAAGGAATCTGGGCAAGTCAATCTCCCCAAAACATTTTTGGAGGACTTGGGTGAAAAAGGTTGTGTAGTGGGGTGGAGTCCTCAAGTTAGAATACTGTCAAATGAAGCCGTGGGATGTTTTCTTACACAATGTGGGTGGAACTCAACGATTGAGGCGTTGAGTCTTGGCATGCCAATGGTGGCAATGCCACAATGGACTGACCAACCACCAAATACGAAGCTGGTAGAGGATGTTTGGAAGGTGGGAGTTAGAGTCAAGGTTGATGAGAAAGGAATTGTGCCCAGAGATGAGATTGAGTGTTGTATCAAGGAAGTGATGGAGGGAGAGAAAGGCAGTGAGATGAAAAAGAATGCTAAGAAATGGAGAGAGTTAGCTATTGAGGCTGTTAGTGAAGGTGGTTCTTCTGACAAGAACATTGATGAATTGGTATCTAAAATTCTAAAATTGAGGAATTGAATTGTAGCTGGTGTGTCAAACATGAAACTGGGGCTTGCATTTTAATATTTAGTTGTTTTCGATTATGAAAATATCTTAGGTAAACATAAGAAAAAATATATTTATATGTTTTGTCATTTATTTATTTATTTCGAACATGAATGTTCGGGCAAGTTTACGAGCACCTTGATTAATTTAACTGGCCCTAAAGTTAACAAGCACTTAAAATCTCCATTAATCCTGATTAATATAAAACCCGAACTAGTGATCTCTAGAAAGCAAAATCAAGGTCTCAGTAATGAGTCACGCCTCTCAGGGTTTGTTTTGTCATTTACATATTCTATTTTTCTCTGTTCATATATGGATGCTATATTATTAATTTAGGTATTTAGTTAGTGTTTGAAAATAGAAATGATAGATATAGTTGAAATCATAGAATGATAAATATTTTAAAACTGAAATGTGTTTGGTTAAAGATGTATAAATAAAAACATAAAATGATTTTTTATGCTCTTAAGGTACATGAAAACATGTCTATATTATCTTTTTATTTCTTTTTTATCTCAATATAATAATGAAATAGATTTTAAATTCTTGGCCCACACTTTTTGTGCATTAATGATGAATTAAAAGTGCGTGATTTATTCAATATTACTTGTGATGATTATCAAGAAATTATGTGATGCCGTTTAATTAAACAAATGAGGATTGCCAATGAAGAAGTAATGTCCAAATTAGAAACTCCAATTATAATCAACTAAATATTAAAAAGCTAAAATTAAAAAATAATATTCAATTAAAAAATACAAAAAATTAATCAAGTGGACATAAAAGAAAAGAGAAGGGTCATGTAAGGACTAATGTGGTGCTCTCTAGTGGAAATAACAATTGTCTTGTCGATCCCATGATGTATCTTCCATATGTTTCTTTGCCTTAGTCAAACAAAATAATAACTACTACTACTACGTAAGAAATAAGTTGGGTTGATGTTCATAACTCATGTCTTTTCTGGTCTAAGCTTCTTCTATTTCTATTTCATAAGTTGTAAAATAATGTTTTTAACCTAAAAGATAGACCTAGACAAAGGGAATATTTTGTAAAATAAATTTTTATTGAATTTTTAAAAATAAAAAAAAAAATCATTTTAGTATATTTCTAGAAAAAAAAACTTTAAAAAACAGCCTCAATCATATATTTATATAAATTTGCTAAAAAAGAAAAGAAAAAACTCAAGAGTCCAAATAAATAATAAGAGTGTCGGGCACCATCGGTGTCTCTCGTTTTAGGCAAACTTCATGGGAATATCATTGTCAACATAGGAGCTTTAATGCAATCTTCATGGAAAATTCGAAAACAAAGACACCCTGTCGTCTTCTACTGAATTGGTACAGTGCTCCGAGCATGAACTAGCCTTCTATGCTCTCTGTTTCTTTCCTCCCTGTCTGCTTATTCTTGTGCCACACAGGACCCCTTTTAGCTGCTTCTCATTTCCTTTCTTTCTCTATCAGCAACACACTATACTATGAAATAACCCACTACTTCTTTGAGCAAATCACATTTCTTTTATGCCCACATGATCAAGAAGGCATCATTCAGTTTCTCTCTATTTTTTTTTTTTTTTAAAAAAACAAAATATTAGTGTGCTGAAGATTACCTTTGAAGAAAAAGTATTGAAGATCACGGAAGTGTATATGTAAGTATTATACAGTAAAACTTTGCAAAAGATAAGCAAGTCTTCCAGCATATAAAGGTATGGCACATTCTTTTTTGTCGATGGGCCAGGGACTTCCCAAAGTTTATGGCTATTTTAATTTTAATTGAATTTCAAACTGTGACAACCCCAATTTTTTTTAAAAAAGATAATTGGAGCATAAATTTTTTTTTTCTCTCTCTCGCCAAAATTTCTGATGAAATTTCAACAAAGTCTCCCCTATATCAGGAGATTCCAAGTTATCGACAATGTAACATGTACACAGTTCAAATCATACCTCATCCACAATCACATCCATATTTAATACAATCAACTGCATGATTCATTCCAGAATATGCTTAGGACCATATTCATTCCCAAACTCCATCTTACATCACACGCATAAGATAAAAATTCAAAGAGTCAATTAGCACATGAAAATTTCATATATATATATATATATATATATATATATATATATATATATATATATATATATAACATAACACAATTCCATATTCTAATATAATCTAGTACTTTCTAATATCCCGAACGTAGGTTGATACATTTAATATTCTAGAAACAAAATTTACAAATATATTATTCTATATAATTTACATGTTTTTCTACATAACCAAAAGTACACCACAACTCTCTAAGTTCTTAATTTATACAAAAAAGGATTAAGGGCTTAAAATCTATTCCTGACGAGAATGGGAGGAACTTGCAAAATATAGATTTTTCATATAAGTAAAAAAACAATTAAGTAAATACTAGCAATTTATAAAAGAGATTTAAACAACATATCCATCAATCTACTTAAATCATATGAGATTTTAAACACAACCATATACACCCTTTTTAAGGTTATATAAAAGAAAATTTATTTTCTTTGACCACTCTTAAAGAAAATTTATTTTCTTTGACCACCCCCCCCCCCCCCCCCTTCATATTGAAAAGTCTATAGCCGACACTAATTAGTGTCTTTAGTTGTCCGTCCTAGGAACAACTAATCAGTTTCATGAAAATGCCAACACGAACATAACAGTTTGTGTCATTAACTATTCCGAAACCGAATAGCTAATCACGTCTATAAATTTGTCGATATCGACGTCACCCACCGATATCACAACTATTCTGAAACCGAATAGTTAATCAAGTTTATAAATGTTGTCGATATCGACGTCACTTGCCGATATCATTAACTATTCTGAAACTGAATAGTTAATCAAGTTTATAAATTGTGCCAATATCAATGTCACCCACCGATATCATTAACTATTCTTAAACTGAATAGTTTGTTAGGGTTTATATTTCACCTCCCACGTACCGGTAATGCCAATGCCAACCAGCTTGTTTCTTATATATATATATATATATATATATATTTCCATCCCTTACCCTTTCCTTTACCTCTTTTATTGTCCTCATCAATAAGCACCAAATTGTTTCTTATAGTTCAATAATTAGTAAATATAATTATTGGCTAGAGGAGATATAGATATCAAGTACCTACCTGATGTGAACGCTCGACTTGCATTCCCCTGTTGTTGTTGTCCTCCTCCTGCGGTTCCTCCTGAAACCACGAACACCCACCATTATTCCATATTAATCTACATATCACACACAACAACAATAACACTGGTAATAGTATTCATTTCTCTTTTACCAAATCTTTTTTTCTCACTTACATTCCTTATTATTATCCTTTAACTTTTCAACTCATTTGCAGTCCAAGTGGACACCATAAATTCAATTTTTAATCACCGTTTATTCTCTTCTTTTATTTTCTAAGGATCAAGACACACTTTATGAAGGGCAAGAAAATAAATTCTACCCTTAACATGGTTAAATTTTGCTATTTTCTCAACTTGGCTGAATCTGCCAACAGAGATGATAACTTGACCTCTCCTCAAATTTTATCCATATATGGAGTTTTATAATTCCAAATTAGACAGGGTCAGACTCGTTGGAAAGATAACACTCCCAGATACAACTTCTATGAAGGGAACCTCACCGAATTATGTATTTTTCAGGTCCAAATTCCACTAAGAAATAGGGAAACGAATCTGCCATGTTTTTTAAAAATAGAGAAAGTATCTCCAATTCATCTTCATTCCTTGCTTTATCATCAATAACAGCCATGTCTTTCCTTTATTCATGAAACCTTACTCATTTATGCATTTTCCTAACAATTTGTGTTAAAAACCCTAATTCTCAATTCAAGAAGAATCATGAACTTCTAATCAAATTGAAGTTAATTTCATTTAAATTGGAATTAGAACTCCTTACTTGGATGGAATCTAACAATTTTGAAAGAATCTTAGCCTTCTTCTCCTTGAAAATAACCAGCCACTCTTCTCCCTCCTTTCTTCCCCAAATTCTTCACTTTCTTCTTATTAATTCTCCACCTAATTGCGTTCTTCCACTTTAGAATTTCAAGGCTTGTATGAGTTTATAATTTTTTGGTTGGGTGTTTACTCTTACTTTTTATGAAGTGAAATTTGAAATTATCCCTCCCCTCTTTGTTCTAATTTCCAGTCAATTATGGCTGGGAGAAGAGATGGGTATTTATAGTCTCATCTCTTCTTAATTATTATTTTTGATCCTGTTTTTCTTTTCTTTTCTTTTCTTTTCATAAACTTTGTATTATAACAACATTTTAAATTATTATAAACCTCCTACCTCTTTTTATACTTTATTCACGGGTTTCACAGAAACAATCATAAATGATCTTGATTTAAATCATATCACATAAAAGGCAAAAAAGCTCATAGCCCACCCTTGATTCCTAAGTCATTGGCCCAGCCCTACAAGCCCATTAAAATTTTTAATCCATGTGCTATAAGTAAGATTTTATATACAGTTTATGTGTTATCGACTAGTGGATCTACACATGCCTAATTTAACCATTAAAATTGGAATCCTGTAAATTCAACTTTTTGGGAAACATTGGCACTAGCCATGGTATATGGTGGATGTCATCTTGAGAAGAAGTGGTCTAAGAAAAAAAAAATACTTCTAAGTGGAATTTCTTCCGGTTCCAATAAGGAAAAGGTTTTTCATCATAGTCTGATGTAAAGCTTGAGTCTAGCAGCTTGTTTTGCAAAATGTATGTTTGTAAACCAATTGCTTTTGGAGATGGAATGAGGGCTGTTGAAATGATATTTACTGTCATGGATTTAATTTAGTAATCAGATGGTCTTGCTGTTTCTGGACCTTCTTTCTTAATTTTCTTTTTCTCAAACCAATACTCATATACGAAGTCGTGATTCATAATATGTGATCCAAGTTTTACATTATCTGGTACAAGATGTAAAACTTGTACCAGATAATGTAGTTCAGCTTCACAAAATGGAATTTGAGTCTTACTTCTTTTAAGAGAAAACAAGAGAGGTTGCGGAAAATAGAAGAGAGAAAATCATACTTGCAACTGATAAAATCACAAGGGCACTTGTGAAGCGGGGATTGGTAGAGAGCTTTTGGAAGATGCGAAGGGCGCCAAATGTTGCTATCCCCGAGACGGGACAAATTCATTCCGGTGTTTATCGCTACATTTCAAAATTGTTTTTTTTTTAATTAATTTTTTTATTTATTATTTCAAATGTCAAAAACAATTTTTTAAATATTATTTTCATATATTTTTAAATAAAAAACATTTATTTCCAACACATTCATTTATGGCAAAACTTGCAATTTCAGGACATGGGCCTAAAGTTATAAGCGATGGTGATTTGTGGGACCAATGAGGCCTTGACATCACTTACATCTTCATCATTGTTTGGCTTTTTGGAAGAAGAAAAAACAGGAACAGAATAAACTTAAATAAACTTAATTATTGGGTACCTTTCTCTACTATTCCTATTCCATGGAGTTTTAATTAGGCAGACAACTCGTTTCTCTAGATATTAACTATGCTTCAGTGGTTCCAGATACCACACGGTTTTGCCAGTCAACAGGACCCCATGCTTTTGCTTTCCTTTTATTTATTACTAGTAACTTGCCCGCGCGTTGCCGCGGGTATTTTTTTGTATATAATTTAACATAATTAAATCTACAATGATAAATTTCTATGATATAAGTAAATAAAAATTATAGATTAAAAGATATAATGCTGAAAATTTTGAGTTGAGTTTATCACGTAAACATAGATCCATCTTTTAGAATATAGGTATTGCGTCATAAACGATAACAAAAGAGTGCGCACTAACATTAGAAAAAAGAGCAACATATTTGAATAAGAAATTTTTTTTTACTGAAATCATTATTGTGCAGATAATAAAATTACAAAAATCAATTAATAGAAAGATCAAATTAAAAAAAAAAAGGAAAAGGAAGCACTATTAATTTAAAATATTATAAAAATATGAGAAAGAGTAAGCGAGAAAAACAATTAAATTATTATTATTATATTAGAAAACCAATTATTATTATGTTAGTAATGAAACAATAACAATCTGATTGCGTTTTTACATATGTAAGTAAAAGAAACAATTAAATTTTCAATATTATTATTATTATTATTATTTTAATTATTTGAATTATTATTATTATTATTATTATTATTATTATTATTATTATTATTATCATTATTATTATCATTATCATTATTATTATCATTATTATTATTATTATTATTATTATTATTATTATTATTATTATTATTATTATTATTATGTTAGTAATGAAAGGAACAAAAATAAATGAAATACTAAAAATATCCAAGAAACTTTAACAAAAGATAAAAAAATTAAAAAGAACTAAAAATTATCATTGCTATTACTGTCAAAACAGTAAAAATTAATAAATTATCAAGAGGAAAAAAAACATTAACAAAAGAGTAAGCAAGCAAAACAATTAAATTATCATTATTATAATTATAATTATAATCATAACTATTATTAATATTAGTATTAATAATTAACAATATACAATATAAAATAACAAAATAAAAAGAATAAGGACCACAATGAAAAATAACATATATGATTAATTCCAATTGAAGGATACAATTGAAAAGAAAACAAATCTTGGGACCAAAATAAATCATGAAATAATAAGTTTAATTGCTGTGTAATGTCACAAAAAAATTAGAAGAAGAGGGACTGAAATGAAACGGTGTATATATGACTAATTTTAATTAAAGGACCAAATTAAAAGCAATTCAAACATCTGTACCGAATAAATTCAAGGAACGGAAAAGAAATCAGAAATCCAAACATCAGGAACCACAATAAACTTTGTACAAACATCGAGGACCGAAGTAGAGTTTCCGGCGGCAGGAGAGAGAAACGCGGCCGCCGGTGAAAAACCGTCCACCGGCGCTCACCTGCGCATACATGACGGGAACGCGCCGCGACGGACGATAGAGGACCTTCAGGCGCATCTTTCTGCACGGCGTCCGTTCATTTCTGACGCCGGGAAGACGCCGCACGCGCCGCCTGCAGGGCGCGTTCGCCTGGAACGCCGCTGGCGCGGCCAGGCGACGCGCCAGCTGTCCCCCTGGCTAATGACCACACGAACCCTGTCCCCACTGGTATTTACGAAAATACCGGGGGGGAAAAGACGCCGCAGCCCATGTTTACTGTGCAATTTTTTGTCGTTTTCGGGGGCTTGTTTCGTCAGTGCACTGTGCACAAAAATGTGAAAATCCGCCAGAGCCCCTCGCCACTGTGCTGTGTTTTGTCTTTTTCGGGGGTTAGATGCGTCAATCCACTGTGCACATTGCGGCTATTAAAAAAAAAAAAGCCAAAAACCGAAAACACCCCCATAAAATACACACAAACCGCCGGAGCACCAAGGCCATTTTCGCCTGTGCACTGCCGCAATCCACAATGGATTGTGAGGCAATGCACAATGGTTTCTACAGTGATTTCTCAACGCCTAATGTATATTGTTAATATAGTTCAGAAAATAATATCGAAAACTAATTAACTTCTATTCTCCTTTACTTTTTATTCGTTTATTCTGATTTCCATGTTGGAATTATGAGAGAAGACAAATGAAACTTGCGATGAAGGTTCTGTTTTGCCATGCACAATATTTATAGGAATTGTTTGTTTTAATATTGTTTTTGAAAAAGTTTTAAAAAGTATTTTTTTTTATTTTAAATTAAAAAAATAATCTTTGTAGATAATTTTCATGTAATGATATAAAAAAATTATTTAAAAAATAAAAATATATAATATTTAAATATATTTTTGAATAAATTTTTTTTTAAAAAATAATTTCATGTAATGTTAACATGTATTCTCTTATTGCCCTGCTGGTCATCTATTGACTTTGGAAAATTCAAAAATGAAGACTTCCTACCGTGTGTTCTACTGACTTGGTACAGTGGTCCGAGCATCTTTAGTAATTTACCTTGGTTTCCATCTGCAAAAATATCAAGCGGATCGAAGAGCAATATTGTTCATTTTCATTTCATTGTATTAATTTTCGGCAATAAAAAGCTTGTTTTATATAAAAACATTTTAGGCAATCTGATAAACTCATTTATGGTTTCAAAACCCAAAAAATCAACCTAAACCACAAAATTTATTGAGCTCGTATTTGATTTTCTAGGCAATTTCAATTTAAAAATACATGTAATATGAAATCTCCTTATCAAATACAATATTTTAAAACCAAATTTGACCATTTTTGTGGCTAAAAGTAGTGCCAATAAAAAAAATTAACAAGTAAAACAAGTTGATGAATTTCATGAAACTTAATAAAGGAAGAGAGTGTCCAAGGCTGATCTTACATAATATTAATTGTGTTTCTATTTGTTTTCATTCTCTTCACGTATTTATTTGGCAGGGAACGAACTTCATAATAAGACTATCTATTATGATTTTCTAATCTTTCTCATAATTTTGCTCATTACCCTACCTGGACTACTTGTTCTCATCGGTAAGTTTTTCTACACTTTACTGTTTGCATCATAAGAACTTCAATTTTTATAATCTTGATATTTTCTTAAATTCACCCATTTATATTAAGCACATAAAATATATACCCTTGATAATTTCTTAATGTGGTCTCTTAGTTATGATTCTATAAATTTTTCTTTTAAATATGGACAAGCATAAAAAACAACATAGAACTTCAAGCTCTAAACTTATCAAGGATACAAGAAATATTAAAAAAAAAAAAACTACTAAAAACTTTATACCATATTAAAAACTGGAAAAATAAATAAATTGAAAAGCTTCTAGAAAAAAAAAAAGAAATGGTGTTTAAAAATTTATTAAAAAGTAAAAAATGTCAATAAATATCAATGACATAACATATTCTTATTTTTCTCTACTATGAAAACTAATATTTACAATATTCCATGGTGTTTCTTTTTATAATGGTTGATTTATCAATTTCAGTTTTCAATCCATTTTTTTCAAATTTATTTAAATTTTCAAAATTTGGGTTTTTTATAATATTTCACATTCTTTTATTTTATGCATTTTTTAATTATTAAAAAAACAATTATGCATAAAATTCTATATTCTTGACACACATTCACATTTAATGGAAAAATGATCAAATCACAATAAAGGGATCTTATTTAAAATACATAGAGTAAAGGGAATGTATAAAAACTTTAAAAAATATCCCGAATAGAGGTATTGATTACTCGTATTTATGACTATTCTAACAAATAAATATGGAGTGATTATATGGTAATGAATAAACTAACAAATCAATAAAATGACAAAAAATGAAAACAATATAGGCAGAAATACTAGATATTGTTTTTTTTGTTTTACATTTTCCCTAAAATCAATGAAATCTCAGTTAAATTTTATTTGGTGATAAGAATTTCAAACTTGAAGAAATTTTATGCTTTGAACTAAGAATCATAATTTCATTTATAAAATAAAAACAATTACATGGAAATCTAATAAAAAATAATATATTTCCATAATTGATTAATGTTCTTATAATATCTTTATACAGTGATATATCATACATTATTATTCCTTTGTGGGCTTCCATTTGTCATAACCTTATTGGTCTATAAATGGAGAAGAAGGCATTTATCAATGTATGATAACATTGAAGAATTCTTGCAAAGTGATGATCATAATCTCATACCTATAAGGTATTCTTACTCGGAGATTAAAAAGATAACCAATGGATTCAATGACAAGTTAGGTCAGGGAGGTTATGGCTCAGTGTACAAAGGAAAACTTCGTAGTGGTCGTTTTGCGGCAGTAAAACTCTTGCGCCAAGAAAAAACTAAAGGGCAAGATTTTATCAATGAAGTTGCCACCATTGGAAGAATTCACCATTGCAATGTGGTGCAACTCATAGGCTTTAGTGCTGAGGGCTCAAAGCGTGCCCTTGTACATGAGTTCATGCCGAATGGATCTCTTGAAAAGTATATTTTTTCCAGGCAAGGTAGCATCCCACTAAGCAACCATAAACTATTTGAAATTTCTCTTGGGGTGGCCTGTGGTATTGAGTATCTACATCAAGGTTGTGATATGCAGATTTTGCATTTTGACATCAAGCCTCACAACATTCTTCTCGATGAAAACTTCACTCCAAAAGTTACAGATTTTGGACTTGCAAAATTATATCCAGCTAATAATAGCATTGTGTCCCTCACTATGGCTAGATGAACAATGGGATACATGGCTCCTGAATTATTTTACAAAAGCATCAGAGGCGTCTCTTACAAAGCCGATGTCTATAGTTTTAGGATGTTGTTAATGGAAATGGTTGGGAGAAGAAAAAACTGGAATACATTGGCAGATCATTCAAGCCAAATACACTTCCCTTCATGGATTTATGACCAAGTTAGTGAAAGAAAGGATATACTAGAAGATGAAGCCACAGAGCAAGAAAAGATAACGACAAAAAAAATGACTATAGTGGCATTTTGGTGCATACAATTGAAGCCTATTGATCGTCCCTCAATGCTCAAAGTTGTACAGATGCTTGTAGCAGATATTGAATCTCTACAAATGCCTCCTAAGCCTTTTCTCATTCCGCAACAGACATCAAATGATGATAGGATCAATAAGGCTAATCCAGCAAGTATAAGAGATGCATCGAACAATTGTAGCATCGATTCTTCATATCAGTTTGGTCGTTGATACAAATGCTCTCGTTTGTTTGTTGATTTAAATAATATATTAATTTGGCATGCCTTAACTATGTGAAACTTTGATGATAGTTGAAATCATATGGAAGTTTGTTAAAACTTGCAATTAACTGGCTTACAAAGCATCCAATTCTCATGAGTCATGTATTGACCTCGCAATAAAATATGTCTATATTATCTTTTTCTTTCTTTGTTATCTCGGTATAATAATTCATTTTAATAGTGAAATAGATTTCAAATTCTTGGCCCATACTTTTTTGTGCATAAATGATGAATTACAATGCTTGATTTATTCAATAAATAACATTCATACGATGTTACTTTTGATGATTATCAAGAAACTTTATGTTATTGTTTAATTAATCAAACGAGGATTACCAATTAAGAAGTAGTATTCAAATTTGAAAGTCCAATTATAATCAACTCAATATTAAAAGTTAAAAATAAAAATAATATTCAATTAAAAAAATACAAAAAAATTAATCATGTTGTTTCTACCGAATTTTTGACCAACTTGTTTTTCTATTTTGAAAAGTAAAAAAAATACCAAAAAATCAAAAATCAAAAAATATCTTGACACAAGGACCATAATTGAAAAAGACATGCAGGGAAAGAAAAAATATATTTTTTGCTATATATACGTGTCAAGACATGTAAAAAGAAGGAGGAAAAAAATAAAAGAAAAATTTTACACAATCCCACACCAAAAAAAACCAAAACCCTAAAAAAAATACCTCTCTATCTCTCTCCACTATCACCCAACTCTCCTTTTTTTCTTATTTTTATGCAGCCGTTGGCCACTTACAGCCTCTCCTGCCCACTTCTCTCAGCCACAACCCCGGCCAACCAGCTGCACCTCCCAGCCATCCCTCTTCCTCTCCAGCTGCGTCGCCAACCCCCCTCATAGCCGTATTTTGTTTTCTTCTCCTGCAGCTTGCTGTCACCAGCCAGCCACACCTCCTCCCTTTGCTCTCCTTCTCTCGTTGGCTACCCCATTGTCTCCTCCTCTCCTCTCGCCTCCCTGTCAGATCTGAGCCCCAACCAATCAACTTCCTCCCATCGACCACCCTTGCTCGTCAACAGTTCTTCCCACCGTGGCAGCAAAGGAGAGCCAACAGGCGCCAGACGCTAGCAGCTCGACCGACGACAGCCTCTTCCACGGCAGGGCAACCCTTCCCCCAACAAATCAAACACGACAACTTTCTTTATTCACCGTGACTCGCAACGGCCTCCTCCACAGCACTCCCAACCACCGGAAGACAAAGAAGAAAATAAACCGAGAAAGGAAAATGCAAATCCAAAGGAAAGATATAGTGAACTGAAACAGAGCTTGCTTATGTTGTGTTTGTTGTTCTTTTTCAAGTCGCCATTGACGGCCACCACCGGCTAGAGAAGAAAGAAAAGGGGCAGACCATAATTGGAACCACGCACCGCCGGTGATTTGCATTGCCACTACTGTTCCTGCCACCACTGCACTGCTCAGCCATTGTTAGTTTTAGATTCTTTTTTCTTTTCTTTTTGGTTTTAATCTTTAATTATTTCATTTATTTAAATTAATGGATTTTACAATGTTGTGTAATTTGTAAACTGTAAATGAAATATAATAAATATAGTGGACGTTGCATTTTATTTATGTTGTTGTTTTGTTCAGAAAAAAATATAAAACTTAATAAAAAAATATGTTTTAGTTATATACGGCCACAACGTTTCAAAAAATTACTCTAGATTTAATAACCAATTTATTGATTCTTCAAGAATTTGGCCCATATTAAATAAATCGTGAACTTTTTTTTTTTTTTTGGTAAAAATCGGGGCTAATAAGCCCTTCTAAATTGAACGAGTAACAGTAGACCCAATCAGGTCATAATACAATAAGGGATAAAGCCCCGACGGTGGTTCTTCTAACACATCCAATCCCCTGTCTAATAAGTCCCTAGTTAGCCCATAATTCGCCAACCAATCAGCCACACAATTGGCCTCCCTATACACATGATATGTTGTTACTTCCCAATCCCTCCCTAACATACCTTTAATCTGCATAATTATATTATAATTCCTGTCCACTCTCACGCTATCCCCATTAATGAGACCCACAACAACTTTAGAATCAGATTCCAAATCCACCTTCCTAAACCCTCTATCCCATGCAAGTTGAAGTCCAACATAGACTGCCCATAACTCTGCATTAACTGACGAACAAATACCAATATTCCTTGCAAATCCTCCTATCCAAGCTCCCAAGTGGTCTCTAATCACTCCTCCAGCACCTGCCACTCCTGGATTTCCTTTGCTGCATCCATCCACGTTTAACTTGATCCGATCTTCTTTTGGGTATTTCCACCCAACCTGAGTATCTTCCTTGCTGCTTCTTCCCTCAGCATTACCATGCCTTTGAGTAAACTTAGTATCCCGGACCATTCTTTTTATAGCAAGAATAGTCTTAAACCAATTACCCTGATCTACTCCAAAAACTCTATTGCACCTTTCTTTCCAAATATACCATAGAGCTATTCCGAATTCCAACGGCCAATCCCCATGATCCGTGTTTCTATTTCTGGTGGACAGATTTCAGACCAACCATGCATACCAATTTTGAGTGAAGAAGAACTCTCTATTCTCTACCTTTGCGAACACCTCCCAAATTTTGCGAGCTTTAGGGCAATCGCGCAACACATGGGTTAATGTTTCCACTTCAGTACCACAATGATCACAAAATCTATTATCTGTTAAATGTCTCCGGTATCTCAGATCATTAGTCATAATAGAATTATGGGCTACCGTCCAAAGAAACACTTTGATACGCTCCATGCCTTGCCACTTTCCAATCAACCTCCAAATAGGGTCTTGCTCCTGAACTTAATTCATAAGAATTATTGATGTAAAATCAGATAATAAATGTTGGACCTACAAGTAAGCTAATATTTAGATATCTTGAAACAACCAAAAAATTTTCAAAGTTATTTTGAGCAGTAACCAATTTTTTAAATCAAAATATTTTTACGATGCATAAATTGCAGAACACCCATTCATTCTCCGGGATAGATGATCCTTTTAAGGCATCTACATGGATCTTTTTTCTGATATTTTATTTGGGTTCACGTGCCCATAATAAAATTTTAAAAGCTAGATTTATTCACATGAATAAATACTACTCACTGAAACTTTTAAAATTGCATCAAAATGCACAATGTAGCTTACCTTATGTAAGACATACTAGGGGTGCTAATACCTTCCCTTTACACAACCATTCCCCTACTTTTGAATCTTTGACTAGACTAGTGCAACCGGGTTTTCCTAACGACCCTCAATAGCCAAGTGGCGACTCCTCTCTCCCGACGAGACTCCTTGCCGCAACGTGCGACACAAGTAGACATAAAAGAAAAGAAAAGGGATGCTACCATTAGTTTTTTAATGAATCAATCAACATGTAAGGCCAAATGTGGGGCTCTCTAGTGGAAACAACCAATTTTCTTGTCGATTCACTACAGATATTCCCTCCATCTCATGATGCAACTCGCACATATTTCTTTGCCTTAGCCAAACAAAATGATAACTACCACTACGTAAGGAACAAGTTGTATTGATGTTCATCCCATGATGCAATTCCCACATATTCCTTTTGATTGCCTTAGTCTAAGCCTCTTCTATTTCTTTTTCTTAAGTTGAAAAACATGTAATATTGCTTTTTAACCTAAAAGATAGACCTAGACAAAGGGAATAAATAACTTCTCATTTACTTTCTTAAAGCCTTTACCACTTTTTATCCTTTGTCTAACACTAACTTTCTCTCTCCTCTGTCAAATCATAAGGTAAAGTTCTATACAAAAATTAAAATTTCATAAACCAAAGGGTCCAAAAATAAATAAAATAAAACATTGAAAGTATAAATACTAAATTGAATCTTTTTATGATAACTTTCAAATTGCCACCTATTTTATTTATTTGTTTCTACTTCGGTCTTCCATCTTTCAATCATGCTCTTTTTCAACAAATCAAGACTAATTGATCATCAATTCATCCACAAAGAATTTTAATCAATGAGAGAAAAAGTGATGATAAAAAAATTTATGGCAATCCATAGTCGAATTTTTCTATCAAGCCTAAAAATTGGTTCTCTTAAAGGAAAATGTTATAAGACTTGGTAATGCCATGATTAATGGAGGCCCTAAACAACTAATTATCATCATAGATTATTGGTGATCTTTCTTGGTGTTATCAAGATTTTTTCAACAGCAACAATGGTGTTATCATCAAAATTTTAGTGTATTTTTGAAGTTTTTTTCTCTCTCTTTCCTTGCCTTTTTTTTTATTGAATCTTATGTACAATAATTTTTTTAATTTGAAAAAGGTCGCACTTAACACATAAATCAGAAGTCACAAATATTCTCTAAACTATATTATTTTAAAAATATATTTTTCATATTATTTTATCAATATTTTTTTTAATCTAGCAAATATGGACCCAAGTGATGGGACTATGCTATGTACAGTTGGTCAGCTTTTGGCTCATGAATCTCATCAATCACATGTCTCTCATTTTCATTAAGAGGTCTCACTTTCATTTCAACTCCGTTTAGGTTTTTTAAATGTTTCAATATCATTTTGATATGGTATATCAAAAATAAAATTTTAAATTTTAAAAATATATATATTATTTTAATATATTTCTAAACATCACTAAAAGTTTATTCGATATTATAGTAGCGGTTGTTTTTTACTTAAAAATATATTAAAATAATATCTATCTATTATTATTATTATTATGATTTAAATTTATTTTTAAGATCAATATATCAAAATGATCTAAAAATAAAAAATATTTTTTTATAAGAAAATATTCTAAATTAACTATGTTGTTGTGATTTGTGTTTAATGTTGATAAAATATTAGACATTATGGTAGGTTGATATTTAGATATTATTGATTTATCTAAAAAATCTCAAAATTATGTTAAATATTTATCAACTTAAATTGAGAGCATTATGGCCTTAGTAATCATATCTCCTTGATACTAAACTTTGTAGAGTACCTATAGATAGATGCCCTCCAAATAAAATTTATTTTAGATTACAAGTTCACGACAAATTTAAAAAAAAAGATTTATTTATCCAAAACCAAAATCACTCATTAGAAACCATTCAATCTTTAAATCATATTAGAGCCTCTAAAAAGCTCTCTCTCTGTGAAATATAATATTTCACTTAAACCTACATTGGAACATAAATTTAGAATTTCCTAATAATCCTAACCAGACAAGTGAACACACTCAACAATTAAAGTTATCTACTGAATCAAACTCGTCTAAATTTGTTAAAAAACAAATAAGAAAAACTCAAAAGTCCAAATAAATAATAATAGTGTCGGGCACCATCTGTGTCCCTCGTTTTAAGCATACGTCTCTTCTATGCTCTCTGTTTCTTTCCTCTCTGTCCACTTATTCCTGTGCCGCACAGTACGCCTTTTAGCTTCTTCTCTATTCCTTTATGTCTCTATCAGCACACTATACTATGAAAAAAACCCACTACTTCTTTGAGCAAATCGCATTTCTTTTATGCCCACATGATCAAGAAGGCATCATTCAGCTTCTCTCTCTCTTTTTTTCGAAAAACAAAATACTGGGTTTGTAAGTTTTAAGTGAATTCTTTTGCTTGAAGATTAACCTTTGAAGAAAAAGTATTTAAGATCGTGAAAGTGTATATGTAAGTATTATACAGTAAAACTTTGCAGAAGATCAGCAAGTCTTCCAGCTTTTAAAGGTATGGTACATTACTTGGTTGCTAAGGAAATTCTAGTAAAAGAAAATGAAAAAGCAATTGTACAAGACTCTGAAGTTCATTTCTGATTGTTGTTATGGGTTTTTTTCAATGTATAATGCTTGATTTTTCTGTCCATATATGTTTTGTTTCTGTTTAATTTTATTCTATGTATGAGAAAAGGCAGGTTTTGGTTTTTTTCCTCTTATTTTCTGGTTTATGTAAGAATTGAAGTGCTTTAAACTTTAAAGCAAGGTTGAGTGAGCATTGAAAAGGTTTGGACTTTTTATTAAGAGAATGATGCTATTTTAATCATTTTTTTTTATTTATGCTGCTTTCTTTGTTCTTTTTACCTTTATTTTATGAACATGTTTATTCTTTATTCTATTATTATTATCTTTTGTACTTTGATGATCAAATGCTTTTCAATTTATGCATGTTTGTACCGAGCATAGAAAAATAAAAAGGTTCTGCATGTTAGTGACTCCTTGCGGTTTGTTCTTGTTACTTTATGAAGATTCCTGAGAATGGATTGTAATTAAAAAATGATTTCTGCAAAGTATTTCTGATTTTTCATCATAGGAAACTTTGTGAATGATCTACAAGTCCTTAAGGAAGGATTTCTGCAACTGATTCTTTTCCTTTTTGATAATGTACATTAAACTTTTGATTTGTATATTGTTTAGTTTGGCATTATTTGTGAAGCAATATTATTGGGTCAATGGTTCGATGTGTGACACCATCTTCAAACAAAACTCAGGCAATCCATGTATTTGGATTAGTTTCATACACGATTAATATTTATTGTAAATGCTGAATCCATTCTCTCTTGCTTTTTTTTTTATTGATTTTATGGATCCTTTTATGCATTTTCATCTTATTTGTTTTTGCTGTCCACTTGCTATTATACATTGGCTGATTGTTTCATTTAATTTGATGCAGATTTTCTAGCAAGACTTTACTTCTACATAGCAGAAACCACAGATACATCATGGCTTCACCAGATGTAGATTCTCCTTGGCTCTGTGCTGCTAGTGAATCTTTTGGTGGATGTTTCAATATACAATTGATGAGATCAAATCAACCAATAATGTAAATGTGCTGGAAGCTCCCACATCTTCTGTGTATGATACCCGTAACATCCCCAAGCCGCCACCTTATCCTGATACATCTAAAACAACCAGCCATTGTAAAAGGATCTCAGCGAGTTGCTCTGTTCCAAACGAAACAAAAGATACATGGGACAGGCTATTCAATGAAGCATATGGTTCAGATGTCTACATTATCACAGATGGATACTCGTATATTCCAGCTCACTGCAATGTTTTGGTGAGTTAATTACACTTCCCTGACATATCTATTTACCTGGAAGTATCACTGTTTTCATCTAAGATAACTGCTTGAGTAAAGGAATTTTACTTCATATATCGAAATGTAAAAGATAAAATGTGTTTGCTGTCTTCTTTAAACCCGATGCATTCATTAAGGCGTTTCAATATAGTTGCCTCTAGAATATAAAAAGATGTGTTTTTGCAAGTTTTCTTTGATAAATGGAGACAACGAGGGGCAGCATATGACAAAAATCATTACTTTTATCTCGAATAAACATCTGGAGTTGATTTATACTCACTAAGGAATATAGGTTCAATGTGGTGGCTGGGTGTAATATCTGTAACTTTTCCTCTTGCAGAGTATTGCATCGCCTGTGCTTGGGACTATCCTGCAGCAGTCGAAAGTTAAAAATGGAATTAGATACATCAGCATTCTTGGTGTACCTTGTGGAGCTGTCCATGTGTTCATTCGGTTTTTGTACTCATCCTGGTATCTTCAAATATCCTTTTCCATATATTCTTCATCGATAAATTTCTCTGGGACTGTATCACTGATGTAACAGTAAAAGTAATGCTTTCTCTTTAAATGCATCTTGTTATATTTTGTATGAAACAGATTCCAATGGAAATGTTTCCCTTTCTGCTCTTTCACTGTTCCAAGGTACTCTGATTTAAATAAAGATATTCATTCTTGATATTCTTATGCAGCTATGAAGAGGATGAGATGAAAATGTTTGCTCTCCATTAGTTGGTTTTATCACACTCATACTCTGTCTCTTCACTGAAAAGAGTTTGTATAGACTTTCTAGAGCATGATTGTCTGACCAAAGAAAATGTGATAGACATGCTTCGTATGGTTGTGAAGGACTTGAAATCTGTATCATCAACTGAAGGTTGGGAAGTCATGAGGCGAGCTAACCCTGCCCTTGAACAAGAGCTTGTAGAATCTGTTGTTGAAGCAGATTTTGTAGGTCAATTCCTGATCCTTATATCAAACAATAACGTAGAATATGCAGCACGATATTTTAAGCACGTGGAGAATTAAATGCAATTTAAGTTATTTTCATTTGTTTAGACTATAGATGACAAGCTACAAGCAAGCACATGAAAGGTTTTTTATTCTTTATTTTACGGTCCCCATTCAAGGTGAGGAAGTAGCAACTAGTGGATCTTCACATGCCTCATTTAGCCATTAATATTGGAATCATGTCAATTCAGCTTTTTTGGGAAACATTGGCGCTAGCCACGGTATATATGGTGGGTGTCACCTTGAGAAGAAGTGGTCTAAGAAAAAAATTGCTTCAAAGTGGAATAAATCAATCCGATAATTGGATTTTAATATTTGTTAAATCCGACCAAGTCATAGAAAATCAAAAATCCATCAGATGTAATACAAAGAAGCCTAATCATTTCATGTAAAACAGGCATACATATCGAAGGAAAGAAATTATTGAACAATGAGAGAAAGAGAGAGAGAATCGACGAGGTGAGAGAGAGAGAGGAGGAGGAGGAGGGGGGAGATGAAATAGTTGTGTTTGCTAGTTTGTCTTTTAAACAACAATTACCAGTGAAATCACCGATGAATAATGAAAAAATAATATTTTTAAACTATTTCCTTAGTGATTTTACTAGTAAAGTCAAATTTAGGCTGCTCATTTTTCTAGATATTGTCTTCTACTTTTTGGCAGGACCTTTGGTTTGCATCCATTTGGAAAATATTTAATAATACTATGATTGATTCTTTAATAACTTTCTTGTATAACCTTAAGGCTTCAAAAAAAACAGAAGATGAAAAACAAAGAGAAAATATAAAACTAGAACAAGAAATTGCTATATATTTTGGGTGCGATAGTTATATCTCATGCCTTTGGAAATAAAGTGCTCTGTGCAAGTTTATTCTTCAGATTGAAACCATGCTTCTACATATGGTGTCGATCTAGTTGAATTTGCTGCAAAAGTAGTTTATAACTGAGGTAAGATACATTGATAGAATCATTTCCAGGTTTCATGATGGAACTTCCTAGCAAGTTCTGCTGCAAATTCCGTGATATTCTTATCAGAGCTTCCACCTTCATCAGCTGCTGCTTGGGCTAGTTTCATCCATTTCTCAGAGTTCCTTCTTATCTCATTCCCTCTTTCACCCTCCATGACTTCCCTAATACACCCTTCTACCTCCTCTTTAGTGACGATCCCCTTCTCATTTGCCTTCACTCTAACCCCTACTTGCCAAACATCGGCAATGTACTTTGCATTTGTTGGCTGATCAGTCCACTGTGGCATGGCCACCATTGGCACTCCTAAGCTCAGCGCCTCGAGTGTTGAGTTCCACCCACAATGAGTCATGAAGCAACCTACAGACTTGTGAGCCAGAACCTCTAGCTGCTGGCTCCAGGTCACAATCACGCCCTTCCCTGATGACTCCTCCGCAAAGTTGATTGGAAGTTTTTTCCTTTCTGATTCTCTGACTACCCACAAAAAGCAGCAGCCGCTCCTCTTTAGGCCCCAAGCAATTTCTGCCATTTGCTCCCCTCCCAGCGCAGCCAAGCTTCCAAATGACACGTAAACCACTGAGCCAGTTTCCTTTGAATCTAGCCACTCATTGCAGCCGTCCAGGTTAGGTTTGAAGAGGCTGGGACCGTACTCTTTGTCGTCCTCTAGCTGTCTGTCCAAGTAAAACGAAGGAATCATTGGTCCGATTGGCTTTATTGACCTTTGGCTTGCCAACCAGTTTACCGCCTGATAGAAATGAGCAAAACTTTTAGTGCCACCAAAATAAAAGTAGCATATTAAGAAAATATGAACAAAGAAAAAATAGTTTAAATAGGAATTTGAAGCATATTTTGCTGCTCTCGTTTATGTTGCTTAGTTTGTAAATCAGTTGCTTGGTTGATTGCACATTGGCTTTATTTGTTAACATTCATATATATATATTCAGATCAAGACTTGCATTTCTTATATAGCTTACCTCTTCCTCCAGGGTGTTGAAAGTGTTGACAAAGATCCAATCAGCATCCTTGAAATTCGAAAACTGACCGACTACTTGGTTCAATAGAGATGGATATTCTGATTCTGATTCCATACCTTGCACGAATGATGGTAGATCGGCAATTTCTAGTGCTACAAGTGCTGGAAAACGTGAAACTGTTACCAGCAACTTCTCTGGTGGAATCTTCTTTTGCTGCATCTCATGAATGGTGTAGTAGACAGTGTCAACAGCACATGACTGTGTGAAGAGCGAAGCTCCAACGAGGCCAAGCTGTCTAGCTGTCTCTAGAACCCAAGGCATGTGCGAGTCATACAGAAGGCAACTTATTGGATGCCCAGAAGAAGTGCTTAGTTCTGCAACGAGTTCTGGCAATTTTCGTGTCACCGTAGCTCGGAATTGTTTTAGGTAGTCATCTAACGAAATCTTGCCTTCATAACCATCGAAATCGATGGTCACAACTTGGACCGAGCCAAGTCGGCGGGTATGCTTGACCACCTTGCTTGAGAATATTACTATGGTTACCTGGAGTTCTTTGGAGGCTAGGCGCTTGGAGAATTGCGCCATTGGGTTAATGTGACCTTGAGCTGGAATGGGTATGGCCAGTACATGACTCATTCTATTTTGCTTCTCCATTTCTCTCGGCATCCCATTCTCTTGAGCAGGACTACTACTGCGTATATATATATATATATGCATGCATGTTGTAACCAAATTGACCAAAAGACTTGGTTGACAAGGAAGGAACACACGTGGTCGCCAAGTTTACAAAGGTTGGAGGCCACTCCATTTTCTTTTCTTTATTTTTTCCAAGTGTAGGCGTCATCGTTGATAATTGAATTGGATTATTGTAAGGCATTAATTAGAATTAATTGTGTCAATGAACTCGGAATCAAAATCCGAGTTCTCCAACTTTTCTACCCCCATCTTTTCTCTTATTGGCCTGCCTGTTGCTCTTCTATTGACTTGGAAAATTCGGAAACGAAGACTCCCTGCCGTCTTCTACTGATTTGGTGCAGTGCTCCGAGCATCTTTACTAAACAGAATACAAATTCAAATTCTCTTCTCCCTGTCTTTTCTCTCTTCCCTTCTCTGCCGTATGTGTGATCATCATCTTCTTCCTTTCAATTACTCTACTTCTCTGCAAACCTTTATAATCCTAACATGGTATCAGATCACAAGTACTCGCGCAGATAAATTAATTGATCCAATCTTTGCTTCCACAAATCTGCTTCTTCAAACTTACTCTTCATATTACAAGAAATCCCAAATTCTCACTGTTCGAGCTTCTACCGAATCAATCTTGAAAAGATTATGTGATAATCTTCGTTGATCTAGACACTGTATTGATCTTAGTGTTTGATTAAAGATTTCTAAGAATTCTACTAAACCCGAGTTTGAATTTGAATTAGAAAAAAAAAATCTATTAGATGTGTTGAGCTTAGGGGGTGTTTTGCAGTTTGTTTCAAAAACAAATTAAAAAAATTTGATATTTTTAGATCATTTTCTTGTGCTGATGTCAAAAATATTTTTTTAAAAATAAAAAATATCATTTTAATATTTAGTGGTATCTAAAATTCTAAAATTTAACATCGATGAATTGGTATCTAAAACTCTAAAATTGAAGAATTGAATTGCGGCTGGTGTGTCAAACATGAAACTGGGCCTTGCATTTTAATATTTAGTTGTTTTCGATTATGAAAATATCTTAGGTAAACATAAGAAAAATTATATTTATATGTATTATATTTTATTGAATGAATAGTGTGCTGTCATTTATTTATTTTTTTCAACGTGAGTATTCAGGCCAGTTTATGTGCATCTTGCTTAATTTCACTGTCCCTAAAATTAGTCTAGTTAAAATCTCCAATGACCATGATTGATATGGAATTTGAACTGGTGACCTCTAAAGAGTAAAATCAAGATTTGACTAGTAAGTCAAACTCTCATGGTTTTTTTTTTGTCATTTGCTTATTCTATTTTTCTTGGTTCATATTATGGATGCTACATTATTAATTTAGGTATTTAGTTAGTGTTTGAAAATAGAAATGATAGATATAGTTGAAATCATAGAAATGATAAATATTTTAAAACATAAATGTGTTTGGTTAAAGATGTATAAATAAAAACATAAAATGATTTTTTTATGCTCTTAAGGTACATGAAAACATGTCTATATACTAATGAAATAGATTTTATGCTCTTTTTATTTCTTTGTTATCTCAATATAATAATGAGGTAGATTTTAAATTCTTGGCCCATACTTTTTGTGCATTAATGATGAATTAAGGGTGCGTGATTTATTCAATAAATAACATTCATATGATATTACTTGTGATGTTTATCAAGAAATTTTGTGATGTCTTTTAATTAAACAAATGAGGATTGCCAAAGAAGAAGTAGTGTCCAAATTAGAAACTCCAATAATATTAAGAAGCTAAAAATAAAAACAATATTCAATTAAAAAATACAAAAATTTAATCAAGTGGACATAAGAGATAAGAAAAAGGACATGTAAGGACAAATGTGGTGCTCTCTACTAGAAATAACAAGTTTCATCCATGTGCTATAAGTAAGATTTAGTATACAGTTTATAAATTATAAATTATAAATTAGAATCCGAAATCTTTTAAGCACTTTACCCCAAATTTGAAGTGATGTGGTAAACAAGATTGATGATTGTTTTTGAAAGCTAAAGAGTTAAGAAAACAATAATTATTCTAGTAATAATCATAATTAATTCCCGCAATATTAAACTTTGATTAATTACCATAAATCAAATAATAGATTGGAATATAGTGGCCTCAAATCTACATTTTAAGCTGAAAAGATTATTTAAATTTGCAACAAAAGCTTTTGGAAGAGACTGATAATATTTGTAAATAATATTAAACAAAATTTATTCGACATGCAACTAGAGACAAATGGGGTAGACACGTCACCATTTGTTTTTGCATTTTGATACAAATCATTCCGATAGGATTTCTGATATTTAATTATTTTAAAAAAAATAAAATAAAATAAAATAAAATAAAATGCTTACATATTTATTTATTTCTGAAATAACCATGTGATTATGGATGGGGCTCGTAATATGTTCCCCTCAGTGAAATTTCTATTTGGTGGTCTTGACATCAGTCTCTCACCCTTGTATTTTGAAGCCTAAAATTTGATTATGCTTTTGAACCCTGTTATTCTAAATGGTCAAAATGTATGTTTGTAAACCAATTGCTTTTGGAGATGGAATAAGGGTAGTTGAAATGATATTGACTGTCATGGATTAAATTTAGTAATTAGTTGGTCTTGCTGTTTCTGGACCTTCTTTCTTAATTTTCTTTTCCTTAAACCAATACTCATATACGAAGTCGTGATTCATAATATATGTCATCACACAATTTTGGGTCATTACCCAAAATTACCCGAAAATAACAAAAAAATAAAATAAAAAGGGCTGGTTTTGGTAGAAAAATCAAGGTAAAATTGTGGATGTTTTTCGAGAGCTCGATCATACCTCTTTTGTGCCAAAAAATGAAGGAAAATATAGATTTCAGGCTAACGTAATTTATTATCAGATAAATCTACGTAAAAATTAAGTCAAAAGATATGATTATACTCTTATGCGCCAGTTCGATTTAATCGTTGGCCAATTTAAAAGTGTAATTATGTTTGAGAATTAATTTAGGGTCCAATTGTAGAATTTAATTAAGCGCGATAACTTAAATGGGTCAAATTAATTTTATTAAGGGTTTAGTCAATGAAAAATCAAGTTTTTAAAATTATTTCAGGCTCAATTGATGAGAATAAAATTTTCAGAGGCCAATTTAATTTTATTCAAGCCAATTATGCGAAATCGGGGACCAATATGAATAAATTAAGAGTTTAATGTTCGATCGAGGGTTAAATCATGCAAATCAGAAATCAGGGACCGAAATAAAAAAGGCGCGCAAAGCTAAGGATGCTCTCGAAATGCTGATGGGGATACAATTGCACAAATTAAAAGGTTTAAAATTGATTAGGAATGCAATTGAAACAATTATAAGTTTAAGGACCAAATTGCACTTTACCCCCAATATTAAAATGGCATGTTTCCTGCACTGTTCCGACACCTGAACAGCGCAGGAAACACAGGGCTGCAACGACTCTTTGCAGCCCTCAACCCTCTACAATATACAGCCACATAACATGCAGCTCAGCCCTCTACAATATACAGCCACAACATGCAGCTCAGCCCCTTGCAAATGCCACAGGGCATGCGTCTCAGCCCTCTGCAAAATTCAGAGGGCAACAACCTCATGCAATGCATGTGCATGACAAAGGTTTGCCGCATTCCCCTATAAAATGGCACCGTTCATATGCAGAAGGGAAGAAAAAAAAAAGAGGCAGAAAAAGAGAAAAAACGAAATAGAGGAACAAGAGAGACGATATAGAGAAGAAAAGGCAGTCCCGAAACAGAGAAGAAAACTGTTGGAAATACTACAATAGAGTAGAAATTTATGTAACAAAATTGGCTCAATATCCCTCGGCAACCAGCTTCGTTCGTCTCTTTCGGTTTCAGGCTCCTTTCTCTTTCTAAGAAAACCAGCAACCACCCTTCCTCTCTCACCCTCGTTTAATCAACTCCGGCCACTAGTGCAAACCTCCCAGGACCACCAAAACATCACCATCATCTCCACCTCCACTCCAGTAGCTCAGCCACCTTCTTCGGTGAAGAAAACAGAGCAGCCCCGACGCCAGCAAGCACAGCCCGTCGCCTTCCAACCCCATTTCCGGCCACCACAGGCAACCATTTCTGACGCCACCACGACTGGAAGAACCACCTCGACGTCCTCTACCCAAAGGTGTTAACAAGTAAGCCTTTCATCACACTAAAAAATTCACCATATCACTGTACATCTTCTCCATTTTGCATGCGTAGGGAGTGAAATTCACTCCCCGCGCGGTCAAAAAGCCCGGCCTGACCACCGAAGAGGCCGGGCTTCCAGCCCGAGACTATTGGACCGAGAGCCCGGCCCGACAATAAATGGGCCGGAAATCAGGCCCAAGATTAAATGGTCCTCCAGCCCAATAGGAAACAATTTAGACCACGAGCCTGGGACAGCCCAGCCCCGCCCAGCCAGTAGGCGGGCTGATAGCCCAACCCAAGGAGTGGGCTGGCAGCCCAGCAAATGGGCTGACAGCCAGCCCACCCATAAATAAAAAATAAAAAAAATAAAAAATACAGAAAATTGCAAATAAAAAAATAGTTTTTAGAAAAAATACAAAAAATATGGTTTTGTGCATACGGCCAATACACTAGCATATTTTAAAAAATTCCTTGTCTTTCAAAAAAATATATATTATCTCGGATATTTAAGAAAAATGTATTTTAGCATGAATTTTGCAAAGAAAAATCATTTCTCGCATTTTTGGATTTTACAAGATGTTTGTAAAATCCAAAAGGTATTGGCCAATATTCCAAAAATTATAAAAACCTTTTGTTGGTGATTCATATTATTTACTGTTGGTATTTGGATAAATAAATTTTAAAATGGTTAATATCCAAAATATTCGGTGGGGATAATATGCTATTATTCACTGTCGGTGTTTGAATAAATAAATCCTAAGGGGTTAATATCCAAAATATTCGGTGGGGATAATACATCATCATCATTTAACCAATATATTTTTGAAAAATCAATATCATAGCAATCATAAGACAAACAAAAACACCAAGCAACTTACCTTAGGTAGGGCGTACTAGGGGTGCTAAAACCTTCTCTTTACGCAATCAGTCCCTTACCCTAGAATCTCTGAAAGACCAGTTTAGGTTTCCTAGTAACCATAATACTACGTGGCGACTCCTTTTTCTACAAAAATAAAGATAATGCCCCCGACATTTAATTCCCCCTCTCGCGGGGAGGGTCGTCAGGACAGTGCGCTCTCGCGATGGGGTGCGACAATATGTGATCCTAGTTTTACATTATCTGTTACAAGATGTAATATTTATTATAGTTCAACTTCACAAAATGGAATCTGAGTTTAACTTCTTTTCAGAGAAAACAAGAGAGGTTGCAGAAATAGAAGAGAGAAAATTATACTTGCAACTGTATGAAGCAATGGAGGCCCTCCTTCACATATGCAAGGATGGGTGTAGGACAATTGGACCTTGTGACAAAATGCTAAAAGGAAGCCAAGTTGCCTGCAACTTTCCTGCTTGCAAAGGACTTGAGTCCTTAGTTCGTCATTTCTCCAAATGCAACTCCCGGGTCCCAGGTGGTTGCATCCACTACAAACGCATGTGGCAGCTTCTAGAAGTGCATTCTGGTATGTGCGAAGAGCCTAGTTCCTGCAAGGTTCCGCTTTGCAGGTGAGAATGAAACTTACATTTATCATTTTGCCTCCATGCATTTATTTTCAGGGTTTCAAATCAATTTAAGTGAGTATGAAACTTGAACAAAAGGAAATACTAGAAACCAAAAAAAGAGATAGAGAGAGAGAGTGAGAGAGAGAGAGAGAGAGAGAGAGTTCAGAAGACATTTATAGGAATGCTATTTTGCTTGTTAGAGAATCTGAACATCCAAATATGTCATTCAATGTGGAATTCTGTTAAGGAGGTTTTTAAAGCATGGAAATCAATGAAAAATAGTTTACAAGCATTTTGCCAGATCTGCATTGGGTTTGTCTAACAGTACAGATTAGGCTCATTTGTTTTTATTAACTTTTTTATTTATTTTTTAGATTCATTACTATTCTGAAGAACGCATTAAAGCTCCTATGTTGACAATAATATTCCCATGAAGTTTTTTCACGGATTCTTCTATCTATATTTGAGGAGCTGATATGTTCAATCAGAACAGGAGAAAAAAAAATGCATGCTGCAGTATCTTGATGGTGTTCTCTCTCCTTGTCGATAGGCATTTCAAGGGAAAAATGCAGCAGCAAACAAAGAAAGAAGAAGCTAAGTGGGAACTGGTGGTCAGCAAAGTAATAGCAGCCAAGAACGCGTTGGGGCCATTCACAGCTCGGCGTATAGATTTATTCTGATCCCATTACTTCTTTTAACCTTGTATCTTCATCACAACATGCCATCAACACACCCAGGCCATTGTTTTGTATAATGTAATGGCAACTGTAAGATAGAGACAATAATTGTAAAAGTTTCTTGTACAAACTTTGTATCTTCTCTGCGTGTGATTAAAATAACAAGGGAATATGAAATATTAATATAAAATTTACTACAGGGACAAAATCATAGTATAGATTTTGAAACATTAAAGACCAAATCACAACAGGCCTGAAAACATGGAAGCCTAAAAACATATACTAAAATGTCGTGGACATCTTAGGACTTGAAAAGGAAGGGCTGCTGCATATGCACCAGAGAGATGCTTACTATTTCACTGAACATTGAGAGAGAGAACTTTCAGGGACATAAAATGATTCTCTGTCGCACCTAATCTGCACATAAATTAAGAACAATAAAAACACGCCATTACTATATATAAACAAATTCTGCAAAAATAACAAAGCAAATTAGATACAAAACTTAGCATTTCACAAACAGGTTTTACATTTCAGTTCCAGGATCAAAATAAACCACCAGAAATAGTTGAAGACAAGTGTGTACAAAACGCAAACCCAACCTGTACAAATGAACAAAAGAAAAACATAAATTTAACCTAAAAAAGGAGCACAAATGAAACAAATTACACAAACCCCATTAAAAAGAATCTCCAATTTTACTCCAGGGACCAAACTATATTTTTTCCAAAGTTCAGGGACTAAACTGTAATTCTCACAAAAAGGACCAAAATGAATTTTCGTCTTCTTCAACCTCAGCCCAGAATTCCAGCAAGGGATTTTCGAAATTTCTCAACATTATTTCACCAAACACATCAAATAACTTCAAAATCATCTACAATCAAACTAATTAAACCATTACCCAACACATTCAACCCTTAACATCTCTCTTAATTCATCAATCAAACCCAAATAAAATCCTCAAACCCTAACAATAAATACAAGCAAAAATCATAACTAAAACCACATTTATACATATTAAAACATACAGATTACCTTAACAGCTTATTTCTCCTTCTTCTTTTGTCCTCCTCTTCTCTTTCCCTCTTTTCTCTTCTTCTTCTTCTTTCTTTCTCTCTTCCCGATTCTCTCTCTCTCAATTTTCAGATTACTTCTCGTTTTCTTTTCTTTTCTTTTCTATTTATATTTACTAGCTTATACATTTACTACAATAACTTTTATTCATTAAAACTTAATTCTAAGCCACTAAGGGCACTCATGTATTTTCCTTTTTAAAATTTTCAAAACACTACAATAATAATAATAATAATAATAATATTTTAATTATTTTTCTTGCTTGCTATTTTGTTCATGCTTTTTATTTTTTTTCCTCGGTATAATTTGATAATTTTTATTGTTTTGATAGTAACAGCAATAGTAATTTTAGATGTTAAGACTCCGATGTTGCTATTGCTATAGTATTTTAAATTAATATTGCGTTCTTTTTCCCTTTTTTATTATTATTTTTATTTGCTCTTTGTATTAAATAATTTTTATAATTTTACTATCTGCACAATAATAATGATGATTTTAGTGATTAATTTTTTATTTTTTTCTTATAAAAATATTTTGCTCTTTTTTTTAATGTTAGTTCGCCGTGGCAACGCGCGGGCAATATAGCTAGTAACATATAAAATAAATCATCAGACGATTAAAAAAATATATAAAAACATTAATAATATATTAATATTTTTTTATATTGAAATAAATGAATGAAAAGAAGACGCGCATCATTTTACAGACCAATGATATAGTGTGGATAAAAAACACGCACAGCATGACTATGCTCCAGTCACTGTCCTCCGGATTGGACCGTCAGAACTTCTGTAAGTTTTGTAATTCCAGAGGCTAGTTTTGCAACTTCACTGCTAAGCACATCCGAATCCATTGCAGCAGCTTTCTTTACATTCATAAGCTCTCCACACAAACCTGAAACTACTTGCAGACCAAACTTCCTAAATTCAACTTCATCCTGGAATGCAGATATTGGGGTTTTCTCGGCTGTTTGATTCTGGTTCGTACCAAAAAGACAAGAGCCTTCCAATCTGATAATTTCCTGAACAACAAAATGCAAGAGAGTGGTTTTCCCATCAGTGCCTTTAATATCTACAAGCTTAAGGAGCGTGTCAAGCTTGAAGGCGTGCGCATCACCACGATTGGTGCCAACATTCATACGGTTCCCAGTCTTGAGAACTGCTTCCAGAAGTTTCAGGAACATTCTGCTGTTCCTTAATTCTGCAAGCTGCCTGTAGAACAAGGAAGATATATGAGCAGCAGCTGG
This sequence comes from Salix purpurea, assembly GCA_027405865.1. Lineage (NCBI taxonomy): Eukaryota > Viridiplantae > Streptophyta > Magnoliopsida > Malpighiales > Salicaceae > Salix > Salix purpurea. The sequence continues at coordinate 14,591,898 of JAOWLH010000013.1, read as the reverse complement.
AAGATTGCAGCAATAGGAAATGATCATGTGCTCAAGAGAATAGATAATGAACTGCAAGAGAAGCCCCTTAAATGGTATCCAAGTCAAGAAACACGTGCAAAAAGAACACTCTGAAAAACACAATTTGACCCTTGTCATTCTACATTTGAAGCCAGCTAAATGTCAGTACAGTATTTGGGAAAAAACTGGGTCATGTCAGCATTGCTACAGTGTTATAAATTTCTCCCCTATCAAACCAAATTGCTGGATCTTAGCGAGACTTGGGGACTCCTGGAAAATAAGGAAGTGATATTGTTATTTTGCAGCTATTTAGAGAGAGAGCATGAAAAAATCATAATGAATGAATGTTGAGCTGAATTCATGGAATTCTGCTTCTATCTCCCTTTTCCCCTTCTATTTTCTCACTACCTGTAAACACCATGACTGGAAACTTGGCTACCAGCCATTTCCATCACTATGGCACCTCTGGATGTTATCCAGATTGGTTCCCACCCAATCAGACACGTAACAAGGTAGCACTCCATCCCCAGGGATCTCAGTGAAGGAAGTCGCAGTCCTCTGGTATGATATCAAGAAAGTTTACCTGCCCAGGTGGCTGGCAATGTTGCTGCCTTTAGAAAGTCATGCCCAATTGAGAAGTTATCTAGATTGAATTCAGGCCACTCGATAAATGTGAACTACAAACTACCATGCAAGTTACAGACCTCGCATCCAAATTCTTCAATGGTGTTTTATGCAGAAGTTCATTTAGTCATGCATTCCAGAAGCTCCTTGAACATCAGGGCATGAAATATCAGGACTAAGAACATGAAGTCAGTCCTGTGGTTTGAACTGAAATGACCATCACAGAAAGATGGTACAAACATCAGGCACCAGCACAACCTTAAACACCCAATTCGTGATCAAGGCAGAAGGGAAGGGACAGATTCTACACAGAGCTACTGGTATGAAAAACTCAAAGAAAAAAGGTATAAAAGTGAGAGAGAGGGTAACTAAAACGCATCGAGAAATTTATAATGTTTGAAGGATTATCTTGATTTTTGGCAGAACAAGAGTGACGCAGCCCTTTTGATCACCACCATACACGATTAAAAGTAAAAATGAAATTTATGATGACAAGAAAAGGATGCAAGAATGACAGCATGAAACAGAACAGAACACCTGCTTTTCAATATCAGCTACATTACCACGTAAGATATAAATAAAGAAAATAAAATCTACAAGCCAAATGAAGAATTACCTCCAGTGTTTCAAAAGACCTCTTCAGGTGACTTCAGAATCAAAATTAGTAATATAAAGCATTGCATCAACCCTTTTAAATGCAAAGGGAACATCAAGCACTTCCTTGAGGAATTTCTCTGCAGGACCTAGCTTGAATGGTGATTCATCCTTGAAGTCTTTTAATTTGTATTCTTCTTTAGTTGGAGCCATCCTTAACAAGCTTTCAAGAAGCTCTGTCCCCAGAGTATCTAAATTTCCTGTTCACATCAGTGAAAGGTTTAGCAACTGCATTGCTCTATCTCACCAATAATGCGCGCACAAAAACACACTCATCATTGTTATTAGTACTCTTAGTAGCAGAGAGAGACATTATCTAAGTAGACAAAGATTGACCCTTTGGACTAACAAGGGGAACATTGTCATGCGAAAAATAAGATCCCTCTACGAGCAGAGGTTCTACATGTGCACAACGTTACCATGTTAGATAAAGAGAGATTATTCTTTTCTCAACTATTGCAAATGTATCCAACAAAGTAGGGACTATATAGAATTATAATTAACACAGTCAATTAAAAGCACTCAGAATTTTGAATTGCTTTATGGCAGGCAAAAAGCTTTTGTCTGAAAGGCATCCCTCCACCTCCTTAATTTAAGACTCTTTCTCGAAAGAGCACCACCACTGCCAAAGGTTTTGTCGCTGTTGCTAGTCGTAGAAATGTGGCACACATCATCACATTACAAAGTCAAAAGAACCCTTAAAATGTGCCAACTTCAAGCCTAGACATTTTGAAAATTTGGCTTGGGTAGCAATTTCAAGCCAATCTGGAGGGAAACTATAGGAAGCAAACATTATTTAAGGTAATAAAGCAGGCATTTAACAGTAAGACTGACTCCAATGCTGCAGACAGCACAAGCATTAACAAATTTGCAATGCATTGTAGGGATAATTTCAAACAATCCAAAAAAAGCTCGTCTATATTTCAGTTTTTACCTTCCAAAAGGGCTTCACAGACTTCTTCGATGGTCACATTAAGAGCCCTCAACAATATTGCAATATTCTGGGACTTCTTTGGATCAAGCACTCTATTCTCCTGGTTCAGCAAAGGAAGGGAGTGGCGCCTTCCATTGTGATCTTCACATTTAAATTGGCATTACTTGCCATAAAAAGTGTCTCGATCATTTCCTCATTTAACTTGCATTTTTTGTAGTCTACACTGTGCTTGTGAATTTTTGCGGGGATAGAAAATGAGGGGACGTGAGGGAAGAAAATAGGCTTTCTTATTTGTGATTAGCTATATCTTTTTTGGGTTAGAGGATGGAATTTTGTTGTTAGATTATGGCTATATCTTTTGTTATAGAATTTAATTAAATATATAATTATAAATTAGAATCCGAAATCTTTTAAGCACTTTACCCCAAATTTGAAGTCATATGGTAAACAAGATTGATGGTTGATTTTCAAAGCTAAACAGTTAAAAAAATAAATTATTCTAGTAATAATCATAATTGATTCCCACAATATTAACCTTTGATTAACTACCATAAATGAAATAATAAACTTGAATATAGTGGCCTTAAATCTACATTTTAACCTGAAAAAATTATTTAAATTTGCAACAGAAGCTTTTGAAAGAGACTGATAATATTTATAGATAATATTCAACAAAATCTACATTTTTTTTTAATGTAGGATAATGTTTTTAAAAAGATTTTGGATTTCACCAAAAAAAAAAAAATCAACTAAGTGTTTGTTTAGAACAATTTCTTGTTCATATGTAATTTATTTAAATAATATTAATGTTCTATGTTAAAAAACATTTATTAATTTTTAAATGTTAAAAAACATTTAATATTAAATTATTTAAATAATATTAATGTTTTATGTCCCAAACAGTTAGAAAACATTTTAGGCAACCTGATAAACTCATTTATGGTCTCAAAAGCCCAAAAAATCAACCTAAAACGAAAACAATTATTCAGCTCATATTTGATTTCCTAGGCAATTTCAATGTAAAAATACATGTGATATGAAATCTCCTTATCAAATACAATATTTTGAAACCAAAATTTACCATTTTTGTGGCTAAAATTAGTGCCAATAAAAAATTTACCTTTTTCTTTTTTTTTTATTATATAGTTCAGAAAATAATATCGAAAACTAGTTAACATCTATTCTCCTTTACTTTTTATTCGTTTCGTATGATTTCCATGTTGGAATTATGAGAGAGAAGACAAATGAAACTTGCGATGAGTGTTCTAATTCAATGAAGGTTCTGTTTTGTCATGCAGAATATTTACAGGAATTGTTTGGCGATTGTTTTTTAGAAAATTTAAAAAATATATATTTTTATTTTTTATTTTAAATTTAAAAAATTAGTATTTATAAATGATTTTCATGTGCTACTATCAAAAATAATTTAAAAAAAATAAAAATATATATTATTTTAATATATTTCTAAACAAAAAATATTTTTAAAAACATCTTCAATTACTCTCAGTAACGTAATGTTGACATGTATTCTCTTATTGGCCTGCTGGTCATCTATTGACTTAGAAAATTCGAAAACGAAGACTTCCTACGGTGTGTTCTACTGAGCATCTTTTGTGTTTTAATTAATCAATTAAACACTTTTAAATTTATAATTAAAAAAACACAAACCACACAATATACAAAACCTTACAGCTTGAATGGAACATCTAAGCCACACTTATTTGGTGAGGCGTTGTGTTGATAAAAATTTTTAATTAGGCTGCTCGTTTCTCTAGATATTATTGTCTTCTACTTGTTGCCGGGGCCGTGAGGTTTGCGTGATGCCACCTTCCCATCTTTTCTACCCTCATCTTTATTCTTATTGACTTGGAAAATTCGAAAAAGACTCCCTGCCGTCTTCTACTGACTTGGTACACATTTATCGTAAAATTACAGGAAATAATTTTAATGTAATTTTCTAATGAAAAATAGATTTAATTCAATTTTAAAGACTTTGAATTTTTTTTAAAAAAAAAGAAGAAAAGAAAACAATGGATTCATATGAAGTTCTTTTAACTTTGTATAGATTTAGATTATATGAAAGAATTTTAGTATGAAAACTTTATTTTATTGTGATATTTTAATTATTTATTTAATGTTGAATAATTATTTCTAATTTAGGTTTGTTATAACACACTAAACATTATTTAAAAATTTATTTTAATTATTAGATTTATGTTAGTTAATTACTAGTTTCGACTCTACATTAGCTTACAACCTAAAATAGTTCCATTGAGATTTGTCATGATAGGAACAACTAAATTTGTTCCAAAAAAAAGATAGGAACAACTAGGTTGTCACCTGATTTTTGTGTATTTTCTACCATTCAGTGATTGTATTATATTAGAAAGCTTTATTTTAAAATATTTTATTTCTTCATATAATTTTTTTCTTTAATTTATATTATATATCTAGATTACTCATTGATTATATATAATATTGTTGAGTTTATTTATTATATTTTAATGTAATTTAATTTATTGGCTGAAATTTATTAGTTAAAAAAAATTAATTTTTGTGTGGTGTAGAAAAATGATTTTAACAACTTTAGTTGGGTGTCTAACATATATTCAATGAGAATGGGTCATGCAGATGAGCCTTTCGTATTGAATGAGGATGGACCCAGTAGCCAGATAGTTTTTATAAAAAGAGTATTGCTCTCAAGAACAACCTGTTATTTCATTTCCCTGGAAGTTATCTCTCAATGTTGAGTGGAATGTTAGAGCAGCTTCTTGGTGCGTACTCAGCCCTTCTTTTTCTAGTCATCCTAGCCGGCCACCATAGCTGCAGTGCTACAACTAACTGTGCTCCCTCTTCTTGTGGTGATATCACTAATATTAGCTACCCTTTTCGATTACAAACCGATCCAAAAAGTTGTGGCCGCAAAGAATATGAACTTGGTTGTGAAAACAACCGCACAACTTTATACTTGCAGAGGGTAAAATACTATGTTCAGGCAATCAATTATTACCCTGGATTCGGAATTCGACTAGTGGAGGCTGATTTTCAAAAGGATGATTGCCTCTCCATCCCTCGTCATTCTGTTCAGCAGGGTAGTGCCTACGACTATTATCCGTTTAGTTATGCCTCTTCCTCCTTTTCATTAACTTTTATTAGCTGCCCAAGTCCAATACAGAGTCCTCCTTTTAATTTCATAAATACTTGTTCCTGCAAAAATGGGAGTATTTATTCTCCCAGCTTCCGCCATATGGAAGGTTATTCCTATGTGATGGTCGGTTACTATTGGATGCTTGATGATCACTATGTGATGGTTGATGAAATTGCTGAAGTGCCGGACTTATGCCGTATAGATTTGATTTATAAACCACCTTTAAATTTGCCACCAGTCAATATTACCAATATGTCTTTGATAGAAGTCCATGATATTTTGGCATATGGCTTTGAGCTTTCATGGTCAGAGGCTGCTTGTGATTATATCAAAGAGAACCACCTCAACCTTGATTATGGCTGCGAGACACCCAGTACGTTACTCTCTCTCTCTCTCTCTCTCCAAATCACCTTATCTGAATGTATAAAATGTACTATTAGTAATTAATTGATTAATTAAAACCTCAACCTTTTGGTATTTGATTAATTAATTGCATTACATGGGATGGTTACCACTCGCATAAACATCCAACAAATCTCTCCATTCCATGTAAGTCAAACCATCCTTGTTCATCGATCTTAAAGCCCGTGCCTATACCCTCCTAAGGAGATGACTCGTATAACACTAGTTTTAATTTATAATTACATAAGTAATCCAGCAGCAGTAGGTAACTGACAACACGAAGTGCCATATCCCTATTTAGGATGAGGAAAGCCTCCTAGCTATTCCCTCTTTACCAGCTGAAAAATAGATGGTTCATAAAACGGTGAAATGAGTTTTTTAATTGAAAATATATCAAGATTATATTTTTATTTTCAGATATCAACACCATTATAAAAAATAAAAAGAAAACCACTTAAATAAGCATTAATTACGAAAAAAACCATTCTAAAAATCAAAAAGTACTACAATGCGAAGCATATCGTTAACCTCTGGCTATTTCGATCATATCTTTGCAATCAATCTGTATACATCTAAATTATTTAAATTACATAAGTTAATTCAATTTAAATAATTTCTTTATTTATAAAAAATCAATTCTAGTTAGGACAGAGTCTATTGGATATGAAATTTACAGGTAGAGCTGGGTTTAATAATTGTGTTACACATAACATAGCTTTAAGTTTTCTGCACACATGCATGACGATTAATAATATCTTTAAGGGATTTCACTTAATTTTATTCATTTGACTCTTTCTTTCTTTGTTTTTCTTCTTCTTTTTCTAAATGAACACAGGAACCAGAGGTCCCATCAGAGCTATAATAGGTGAGCAGCTCCTTCGAATCGTTAATTACAGCTCCTCAACTTTTTTACTCTACTGGTATCTTGCAGAATTATTCTATAAGCCATGATGGCCACCTGGTCTCTTTGACAGCTGTTTGTTTTTCTTGCAGATTTTCTGGCTAATCAATTCCTCGCTAACCTTCGTAAGAACACTTCTTCTGGTTAGATAAAATGTTAAACATGAAACCTAAACAAGGTGTACGACATTGAAGGTGTGGATTGGAGAGAGATAGATCCTTAATTAGAAACTTCAAAATTCAAGAATACAACGTAATCTTTCTATCTATAACTTAAAGGTTGAGTACGAAGTAAGTATATATATACACTCTACCCATTTCAATGAGCATGTCAAATGAGAAAGAAATTAGAGATGTCTACGCACTTCATACGCTAAATCCAAAAGAACAAAAAAAAATAACGTTATTTGAATATCAAAAAAGACTTGCGTGCTCTTTCCTTCAGATAATTTCACGAATCAGTAATCTTATAATAATATTCTGAACATTGACACAACATTTTCTTTTCCTTGAAATGTAGCAACATGGCGGCTAAAGAGGTATTTACCAGGTGAGGACTATTTTTTATCATGTCTTATTTATCATGGTTCAATTTTGCGAAAAAAATATATATATGTCTTGAATTTGATACGTATAGCATAGGCTTTTCCTTTAATTTTTTTATACCATGGTTTGTTCTTTATACATCACAATTATAGACGCTGACAATATCTTTTTGTTGTTGTTGAATATAGATGGCTACTGGATACAGTATAACTGCTTCGGTGAGTTTTTTTTTCCGGTGAACTTAAAAGGTGGCCAAATAAATTTATATATGGTGTGAGTTGTGATATATGAGAACAAAGCCTATATGTCTTAGTATCACACATATACATAATTATACATATACACACATATACATAATTATACAAACATACATACTTACATATACACATATACATAATTATACATACATACATACATACTTACATATGTATGCATGTATGTATTATGTATGTATGTATCCTACAATATTTCACATATTTATTTAACTCCTTTTCTGTTAATGTAGGAAAACCACAACTGGAATTCTACATTAATAAAGGTGAGGATTAGTTCATACATGCATGTTGTAGTAGGCTCACTTACAATCTTCTTCTTACGAAAATGGATGCGAATTTCAGGACGTTAAATTCTCAATCTTAGTTTCTCTCTTCACATTAGAAGAGGTTAACAAGTAAAACAAGTTGATCTTATGTAATATTGTTTGTGTTTCTTATGTAACTTTCCAAGTGGGTATTCATTTGGCAGGAGACGGAAGTTTTACTACCAAGACTATCTATTCAGATTTTCCAATCATTCTCATAGTTTTGCTTATTACCCTACCTGTGCTCCTTGTTCTCATCGGTAAGTTTTTCTAAGCTTTATTATTTGTATCATAGAGACACATAGAAACTGACATAAATTTATTTTTAAAAGATATTTCTTTTCTATACTCTTGATATTTTCTTAAATTCACCCATTTATTTTAAACACATAAAATATCTACTCTTGATAATTTCTTAATGTGATCTCTTTTTATGATTCTATCAATTTCTCTTTTAAATATGTACAAGCATAAAAAACATAAAACTTCAAGCTCAAAACCTATCAAGGATACAAGAAATATCAAATAAACCACTAAAAACTTTATATCATATTAAAAACTAAAATAAATAAATTGACAAGCTTCTAGAAAAAAAGAAGAAATGGTGTTTAAAAATTTATTAAAAAGTAAAAAATGTCAATAAATATCAATGACTTAACATATTCTTATTTTTCTCTACTATGAAAAATAATATATACAATACTCCATGGTGTTTCTTTTTATAATAGTTAATTTATCAATTTCAGTTTTCAATATGTTTTTTTTTTCAAATTTTGGATTTTTTCTAATATTCATAATTTGTTTTATACATTTTTTTAAAAATAATTGTGAGTACAATTCTATATTCTTGACACACGTTCACGTTTAATGGAAAATTGATCAAATTGCAATACAGGGATCTTATTTAAAATCCCTTGAGTAAAGGGACTTTATAAAAACATTAAAAAATATCCCAAATAGAGGGATTAATGACTCATATTTATGACTGCTCTAACAAATAAACAGGGAGAAATTATATGGTAATTAATAAACTAACAAATCAATAAAATGATAAATATTGAAAACAATATAGGTAGAAAAACTAGATTTAGTTTTTTTTTTGTTTTTCATTTTCCCTAAAATCAATGAAATCTCAGTTAAATTTTATTTGGTGATAAGAATTCCAAATTTGAAGGAATTTTATGCTTTTGAACTAACAATCATAATTTTATTTATAAAATAAAATAAAAAATACATGGAAATCTAATAAAAAATAATATATTTCTATAATTGATTAATGTTCTTGTAATATCTTTATGCAGTGATATATCATACATTATTATTCCTTTGTGGGCTTCCATTTTTCATAACCTTATTGGTCTATATATGGCGAAGAAGGCATTTATCAATGTATGATAACATTGAAGAATTCTTGCAAAGTGATGATCATAATCTCATGCCTATAAGGTATTCTTACTCGGAGATTAAGAAGATAACCAATGGATTCAGTGACAAGTTAGGTGTGGGAGGTTATGGCTCGGTGTACAAAGGAAAGCTTCGTAGTGGCCGTTTTGCGGCAGTAAAACTTTTGCGCCAAGAAAAAACTAAAGGGGACGATTTTATCAATGAAGTTGCCACCATTGGAAGAATTCACCATTGCAATGTGGTGCAACTCATAGGCTTTACTGCCGAGGGCTCAAAGCGTGCCCTTGTATATGAGTTCATGCCTAATGGATCTCTTGAGAAGTATATTTTTTCCAGACAAGGTAGCATCCCACTAAGCAACCATAAACTATATGAAATTTCTCTTGGGGTGGCCCGTGGTATAGAATATCTACATCAAGGTTGTGACATGCAGATTTTGCATTTTGACATCAAGCCTCATAACATCCTTCTTGATGAAAACTTCACTCCAAAAGTTTCAGATTTTGGACTTGCAAAATTGTATCCAGCTAATAAGAGCATTGTGCCCCTCACTATGGTTAGAGGAACAATTGGATACATGACTCCTGAATTATTTTACAAAAGCATCGGAGGCATCTCTTACAAAGCCGATGTATATAGTTTTGGGATGTTGTTAATGGAAATGGTTGGGAGAAGAAAAAACTTGAATGCATTGGCAGATCATTCGAGCCAAATGTACTTCCCTTCATGGATTTATGACCAAGTTAGTGAAGGAAAGGATATACTAGAGGATGAAGCCACAGAGCAGGAAAAGATAACAACAAAAAAGATGACTATAGTGGCATTATGGTGCATACAATTGAAGCCTATTGATCGTCCCTCAATGCACAAAGTTGTACAGATGCTTGTAGCAGATATTGAATCTCTACAAATGCCTCCTAAGCCTTTTCTAGTTCCACAACAGACATTAAATGATGATAGGATCAATATGGCTGATCCAGCAAGTATAAGAGATTCATCGAATGACTGTAGCATCGATTCATCTTATCAGTTTGGTCGTTGATACAAATGCTCTCGTCTGTTTGTTGATTTAAATAATATGTTAATTTTGTATGCCTTAGCTAGTCGTGTAACGACCTCACAATAAAATATGAATCTTCTTAAACTACTTAATGTTTGTTCCATGATGACAATGTTTCCTTCATTTCATTTTAATTATATAAGAAATTTCGAAAGGTATGTAAGCTATATGTTGCATATGCAGCCCTCTTATTCTAGTGACCATCTTATCCACCCACTATAGTGCTAGAAAGAACAGCAACCACTGGATCCATAATATTTGATACCCTTTTCGAATAAACACCGATCCCTAGAAGCTGGGCCATAAAAAATATGAACTTGCTTGTGAAAAAAACCGTCCACCTTTATACTTGAAGAAGGTAAAATATTATGTTGAGGCAATCAAATGTTTTCTTTTTCTGGATCTGTTTCATATGGTGATCTCTCGGGTCCCTACTTTTTGCCTCCTTTACCTATATTTCTTGTCAAAAAAGAAGAAGGAATTATTAGCCATCTGATTGTGGCCGGTTCGATGACTGGCAAAGGCACTTTTTTTTATTAATTTTCATAACTGGCGTAAATCCAATATTGAATCCTCCGTTTTTTTGTTGTGGATACTTCTGCTTGCGAAAATGGCTCTGTAAATTATAATTATACGTCTAATATTTCTACGTCATGGATAAAGCTGACTTATGCCGTATAAATTTAATATATCCTGCGCGTGGGTCTTTTTAAATTTGCTAGAAAATATAACCAATATGTTCTATGTCCATGATCTTCCATAGACAAGTGACACCGAGGGCTTCAGCTTGGCTCAGATATGAGCTCCAATAAGCAGTGTGGCATCGTTGCCTTGTAACTCTCAAAATATTTGTGAAGGTTCGCTGTCATTTCTCTTTCTCTGGATCCATAAAAAATGGTTCTGCATTTCGTACAATATATTTAAGTGAGGAATCTATTCAGTATGAGATTTGAATTTAGATTAGTTGAAAAAAAACAGAAAGTTAAATCATGCCAAAAAAAGAAAAAGAAAAGATAAAACAAAGAAGCTCAATAATGTCGACTAGCTTCACTTTCCTAACTGGAAGCCATAAAGCTGCCCACCGATCTTCTTAATTTGGTAGGAGCTCTTCATGTAATTTACTAAAACATATGCTTTCAGTGAAGCATGTAGTATATAACAAGGAAAACCACATGATCATTCCAGGAAGTAGATAATTAAACTAACTAAATAAATACATGATCTGTGGTTTCATTTTTATTTTATTTTCATTTTTTTTCACAGAGACTAACACCGTAGTAGATTGATGGGATTGTGGGTCCAATTGTCAATAATGGGCAAGCTTTTGACATTGTATCCACCACTTGAAGTGTTGAAACAGAAGATCAACAAAATATTTGTGGAGAATAAAAACAAAATATTCATAATTCTGCTACCTTCACTTTCCAGGACTTCCCTTATGCGCCTTTCTACCTCTTCTCTGGTGACAATCCCCTTTTCATTTGCTTTCACTCTAACTCCTACACGCCAAACATCAGTGATATACTTTGCATTGGTTGGTTGATCAGTCCACTGTGGCATTGCTACCATTGGCACTCCTAAACTCAATGCCTCTAGTGTTTGTTATAACATATGAAGAACTGTGATTGAATTGTGAAATAAGCTAAGAACATATTGGTATTTAGGGATTCGAGAGAGAAGAATGAGAGAGAGAGAGAGAGATGAGGGAAAATGAATTTGAATACTCATTATTAACAAAATTACACAAGTGTTATGTATGTATTCCAAGTACCCACTATTTATACCCATTGTATAATACATATACTACCTGTTATATATACTTCTATCAGTGTTGAGTTCCACCCACAATGAGTCACGAAGCATCCAACTGATATGTGAGCAAGAACTTGTAGTTGAGGACACCATTTTATGATTAGGCCTGTGTCTGATGTCTCCTTTACAAGGTCCATTGTTTTCCAATTCTCGTCTCACAAACACAATAGAGAGGCATTATATATAGAGATGAAGTCAGGGCAGGCGCAACCTACAATCAACAAAATAATCACGAATAGTTTTATTAAATATCACTCTGCATTGATGGATTTCTGTCTGTCTCCTTGAAATATTTTTTTCTGAGCATGTGGGTCTTTTCTCATGTATATCCACATAAACCATATCCTTCTGACTTGAGGATATAGATCTTTTAGTGAAGCCTGGGGTTTCAAATTTCAACTGGTCTGTGTATAACAAGGAAACCACATGATCATTCCAGGAAGTAGATAATTAAACTAAATAAATGTGTTCAAAATTTATGCCCAAGAAAATACTAGCGCGATACATGTGAAGAGATTAGAATCGAAAGATATCTTCCATCTTAGTTGATAAATCACCACATCAGTTCTGTAGCATGTTAACGAGTTTCATTTTTTTTCCAACTCTAACTTTTTAGAAAAATAAAAACAAATGCAATGTGCATAAGGTGACTTGATTCAAATCATTTGGTGCTTCTCAACACAGCTACTAGTTCATTAATGTTAGTATCAGAGGTTCCACCCTCGCTCGTAGCCTCGATAGCCAGCTCTTTCCATTTCTTGGAGTTCATTTTCATTTCTCTACCTCTATCTCCCTCCATCACTTCTTTTATGCAGATGGCAATCTCTTCTCTTTTCACAATTCCATGCTCGTCAACCTTAGCTCTGATTCCCACCTTCCAAGCATCTTCAACAAGTTTAGAATTCGTTGGTTGATCACTCCATCCTGGCATTGTCACCATTGGCACACCCAAGCTCAATGCCTCAATTGTCGAGTTCCAACCGCAATGTGTGAAAAAACATCCCACAGCCTTGTTTGCTAGCACTTTCACTTGAGGACTCCAATTCACTAGCAACCCCTTATTCTCCGCTTCTTCCACGAACCCTTCTGGGATCTTCCCTTTGTCAGAATCCCCCACCACCCACAAGAAGTGAAAATTGCTCCTCTTTAAGCCCCATGCAATCTCCTCCATTTGCTCGTTGCTTACAGTAGCACAGCTACCAAAGGACACATATACAACTGATCCAGGGGGCTTAGTGCTGAGCCAATTGATACAAAGAGATGCGTCTATTTCACAGAGACTAATACCGTAGTCATCCTCATCCTCAATACGCTCGTCCAAGTAGATTGATGGGATTGTTGGTCCAATTGTCAATAATGGGCAAGCTTTCGACATTGTATCCACCACCTGAAATGTTGAAACAGAACAACAACAAAATATTTGTGGAGATTTTGACCCTTAATTTGCATAACATAAAAACACGACAAGTTCAAAATATTCATAATTCTGCTACGTTCACTACTGAGAGTTTCAAGTTTTAATCATTTACAATTCACAATGTCTTGATCTTGATAGGATTGCCTACCAGCATATAAACAAGACAAACAATGGTATTTTCTCATTTTTTGACACTGGTGCTCAGAAGATCGGACTTTCCTGCCCATAATGCCATATGTACTATTCAATCTCCTTAGCATTCAAATGCTTGGCTCAAATTACATCAGACTTCTTTTTTTTTGCTTTACTGTAAGTAGACCCAAGCGTCCTGTGTACAACGACAAGCGCCTGGAGTTGGTGTCCCTTTTGTGGATTCAATCAAGGACTCAAATGAAGAAAATCAAAGTTTAAGGGTTAAATTAAAGAAATTCGAAATCATAAACCATGAGAAGGCTTGGTTCTGTTGCCACTTTCCAAGCCCGAAATCGCCTTCATCTCTTCCCTAAACAAGCAATTTGTCATTGCTGAAAAGTTCTAACAACTAACTAGCTAGCTACAAGTATTCAAACTTCACGGGATAAATCATAAATTCTGATTTTCTCCGGCTGTAATTCTTTGAAATACAAGTACATTAACTTTTAATGTTTTTAATAAAGTCGTGTAGGCCGACGTGGACAAGGTTGAAACACACTTTGTCCGGATATTTATACTTAATTAATGTCTAGAAATGATGGCAATTTACCTCATTTTCCAGCTTGTAGAAAGTGTTGATAAGGACCCTATCAGCCTTGTCCAAGTTTGCAAACTGACTCATGGTCATCTTAACATTAGCAGGATAAGAATCTGGCACAGCAACAAATGATGGCAAGTCTTGAAGCTCAAGGAGTAGTGGTAATCCCTCGATCAACACAGGGGTTGAAGAAACCGGCAGCTTTAACACTTCATGGTAGACGCTATAAAAAATGTAATCAACAGCACATGCATGAGTAAAAAAGGCAGCTGCAAATAATCCACAATCCTTTGCCACTTCCAGAGCCCAAGCCAAGAAAGGCTCGTATATGACAGCATGAAGAGGGCTTGAAGAGGTTTGGTGTCTCTTTATGAGGTCTGATAGGTTTTTTGGACCAACGTCATGTAGTCTTGAAAGATAAGCTTCCATGCTACCAGCTTGAGCAAATCCACCATCATCATAGCCGTCTGATATAGTATCAAGTTGAATAGAACCAATTGATGAGCCAAGGTTCCTGGACTTGGATATGAACTTGGTGATTACGAAGGTGACTTTGATCCCTTTGGAGACCAAACGCCTTGAGAATTGCAGCATGGGATTTATGTGGCCTGCACCTGGGAGTGGAGCTACTAGTACATGGCTCCTATTGGCCATCTCTTACATCTGTGAAAGAGTCTTCTGGAAGTGCGTGGATGGTGAGCAATTCTCTGGATGGTGAGCAAGTCTTACTTTCATGATTACATACAGCAATCACGTCCACCGAACAAAAAAAATATCTATGTTAAAAAACCAAAAAGAAGTCCTCTCTCCATAAATCAAGTGGTCTCGGACATGAGATATTCTGCTAAAAAATGTAATGATGTCGATAGCATCTTTTTATGTGGTGAAAAATGGACCACCTTCTATGCCCTTATTGCGGGCCACATCTAATGCCCCATGTTGTGACAGAATCACATATGAGAAACTTAACAGGATATTCACTGCCATTATATCTATCAATGAGGTTGGATAAGCTGTGAGGCATAACGTGCTTAATAAATACACAGAGAAGCTGTAAGAACTAATATTTAATAAATACAATATCGAATGATAAATTATTTTAAATATTATTCTTATGATTGAAGGTAAAAAAAATATTATTATCAGCATAAAAAATTAGTATTTGATTTGAAGAACAAATTAAAATAGTTAAAGGACAAAATTAAAGGTCGACTAAAATTCGTATTATTATCATTATGAATATGAAAGGTTATTCCTATTTGATGGTTGGTGATGTAAAAATTGCTGAAGTATAGATTTGATTTATGAAGCACCTTCAATTATTACCAATATGTCTTTGATAGTAGTCTATGATATTTTGGGGTATGGCTTGTGATTATGCCAAAGAGAACCACATCAACCTTGATAACGCCACCACACGCCGCCGCCACCACCACCACCACCACTACTACTACTACTACTGTGGTCATACACGCAGTACGTTACTCTCTCTCTCTCTCTCTCTCTCTCTCAAATCACCTCATTTGAATGCATAAGAAGTAAATGTTACTATGTTTTTGTGGTATTAGAATCGTCCTTTGGTATTTGATTAATTAACTGCATTTACGGGTACATTTTAAAAAGTTAAGCACTTCACTTGCTAATCTCTCTCTCTCTCTCTCTCTCTCTCTCTCTCTCTCTCTCTCTCTCTCTCTCTCTCTATATATATATATATATATATATATATATATATATATATATATAATTGTGTTACACATAGCATAGCTTTAAGTTTTCTGCATGTATGCCGATTAATTTTATTCAATTGACTATTTCTTTCTTTGTTTTTCTTCTTCTTTTTCTAAATGAGCACACGAAATTGTGCTCCCATCAGAGCTGCAATAGGTAAGTAGCTCCTTCAAATCGTTAATTTTTTTTCCAGGTTCACCCACTGGATAGAACTAGGTAATTTGCAATAATTGTGATCAAATTGCTTTCAAAGAAATAACTCTGTAAACTTTTTATTTTCTTATTTGATCCTTTTCTTTCTTTTGAAATGTAGAATTAATGACATTGCAAATGTTAGAAACAACATATTTTGTTTCCTTTCTCCATGCACGACTTGATTCTATATTAATATCTCTTCCATTTCATGTCAACTCCTCAACTATTTTACTCTACTGGTATCATGCAGAATTATTCTATAAGCCCTAGTAAACAGTACCATGAAGGCCACCTGGTCTCTTTAACAACTGTTTGTTTTTCTTGCAGATTTTTTGGTTAATCTTATAATCGCTTACCTTTGTAAGAACACTTATTTTAGTTACAATTATATATATATAAAAAAAAAAAAACATAAGCTTAAACTTCTAGGTGAGATGATTTTTTGACAACTATACTATAAAAAGAATATGCGCGGACATGTGTATATATATATATATATATGTAAAACAGTAGAGAAGATTTGAAAATAAATTACAAATACGAACACAAGTGGTATTTGATCAAATTAAAAAAGAATAGGAACAAGAATGAATAATTGAAAAAAAAATACAGGGTTAAATTTAAGAAGTTTTGCCGATAAAAACATATGAATTGGTCTCAAAATGATGATCAATAATCAACCAAAATGAGATATATTCGTCATTATCTTTAATTAGTACATATCTTCTTAACTTTGCTTTAAACTCTACTATTCTACCCTAGCTAGCTAGCTATCATGTTATTTGATTATCAAAAAACACTTGCGTGCTCTCTAATTAATTTCACAAATCAGTAATCTTATAATTATATTCTGAATATTAACACAACGTTTTCTTTTCCTTGAAATGTAGCAGTATGGCCGCTAAAGAGGTATTTACCAAGTGAGGACTATTTTTTATCATGTCTTATTTATCATGGTTCAATTTTGCAAAAAGAATATATATATGTCTTTTCCTTTAACTTTTTTTATATCATGGCTTGTTCTTCTTTCATCACATTTTTAGACGCTGACAATACCTTTTTTTGTTGAATATAGATGGCTCTTGGATACGATATGACAACTTCGGTGAGGTTTTTTTTGAAGAACCTAAAATATGGCCAAATAAATTTATATAAATGTGAGTTGTGAAATATGAGAACGAAGCCTATATATCTTAATATCCTACATGTGGTTCATGCTAGTTTTTTCACTTAATCCATAATGAATGTACGTACGTACATATGTATGTATGTATGTATGTATCCTTCAATATTTCACATATTTACTTCACTCCTTTTCTGTTAATGTAGGAAAACCACGATTGAAACTCCGAATTCATAAAGGTGAGGATTAGTTCATGCATGCATATTGTAGTAGGCTCACTTACAATCTTCCTCTTATGAAATGGATGTGAATTTTAGGAGGTTAAAATCACAATCTTAGTTTCTCTCTTCACAATAGAAATAATTAACAAGTAAAACAAGATGATGAATTTCCTGAAACCTAAGGCTTATTATAAAGGAAGGGAGTGCCCAAGGCAACTATCAAGAGCATTGTTGATCTTATGTAATATTGATTGTGTTTCTATTTGTTTTCTTTCTCTTCATGTATTTATTTGGAAGGAAACAGACGTTATATTACCAAGACTCTCTTCAGATTTTCCAAGCATTCTCATAGTTTTGCTCAATGACTTATAATGCAATTGAATGGATATCTTTTAATCATGTAAAATATCAGTGTTTTTATTTATTTATTATAAACTTTATTGTTTGTATCATAGAGGTGCATAAAAACTAGCATAAATTCATTCTTAAAAGGTGTTTACTGGATCAATCAAATATTTCATTTTATACTCTTGATAATTTCTTAAAGTCACCCATTTATATTAAGCACATAAAATATCTACTCTTGATAATTTCTTAATGTGGTCTCTTATTTATGATTCTGTCACTTTTTCTTTTAAATATGGACAAGCATAAAAAACATAGAACTTCAAGCTCAAAACTTATCAAGGATATAAGAAATATTAAATAAATTACTAAAAAGTTTATATCATATAAAAAAAAATAAAAAGCTTCTAGAAAAAAAAAGAAATGGTGTTTAAAGTTTTATTAGAAAGTAAAAAAATGTCACTAAATATCAATGACTTAACATATTCTTCTTTTTCTCTACTATGAAAAATAATATATACAATAATCCATGGTGTTTCTTTTTTATAATGATTGATTTATCAATTTTAGTTTTCAATCTATTTTTTTTTCAAATTTATTTGAATTTTCCAATTTTGGGTTTTTTTTTCTAATATTTCACATTTTTTTATTTTATACATTTTTTTAATTATTTAAAAAAAAAATTGTGCATACAATTCTATATTCTTAGTGAGGGAGGTTATGACTCGGTGTACAAAGGAAAGCTTCGTAGTGGCTGTTTTGTGGTAGTAAAACTTTTGCGCCAAGAAAAAACTAAAGGGCTAAATTTTATCAATGAAGTTGTCAGAATTCACTATTGCAATGTGGTGCAACTCATAGATTGTACTATTGAGGGCTCAAAGTGTGCCCTTGTATATGAGTTCATGCCTAATGGATCTCTTTAAAAGTATATTTACTTTTTCTGGATAAGATAGCATCCCGCTAAGCAACCATAAATTATATGAAATTTCTCTTGGGATGGCCCGTTGTATTGAATATCTACATTAAGGTTCTGAAATGCAGATTTTGCATTTTAACATCAAGCCCCACTCATTCTTCTCGATGAAAACTTCTCTCCAAAAGTTTTATATTTTGGACTTGCAAAATTGCATTCAGCTAATAATAGCGCTATGCCCTTTATTATGGCTAGAGGAACAATGGGATACATGGCTCCTGAATTATTTTACAAAAGCATCGGAGGCGTCTCTTACAAAGTCGATGTCTATAGTTTTGGGATGTTGTTAATGGAAATGGTTGGGAGAAGAAAAAACTTGAATGCATTAGCAGATCATTCGAGCCAAATGTACTTCCCTTCATGAATTTATGACCAAGTTAGTGAAGGAAAGGATATACTAAAAGATGAAGCCACAGAGCAGGAAAAGATAACAAAAAAAAAGATGACTATGGTGGCATTATGGTGTATACAATTGAAGCCTATTGATTGTCCCTCAATGCACAAAGTTATATAGATGCTTGTACCAGTTATTGAATCTCTATAAATGCCTCCTAAGCTTTTTCTCGTTCCACAACAGACATCAAATAATGGCTGATCCAACAAGTTTAAGAGATCCATCGAATGATTATAGCATCAATTCTTCATATGAGTTTGGTCGTTGATACAAATGCTTCGTTTGTTTCTTGATGTAAATAATATGTTAATTTTGTATGCCTTAACTATTTGAAACTTTGATGATAGTTGAAATCATATGAAAGTTTGTTAAAACTTGCAACTAACTAGCTTTTAAATCATCCAATATACACTAGAAATAGAGAAATTAGAGAGAGAGAAGAGATGATTCTATTGAGAGAGAAGAAGAGGAGAATTTGAAATCGAATTCTTGCCTTCTATTATTCATCAAATGTTCATGTTCAATTCTCAGTTATTTATACACAATCACTATCTCATGTATGCATACACTACACTTTCATACACTATCATCTCCCTTCAACCTCAGGCTTAAAAGAACCCAACATGAGATTGCGATAGTGAGTAAGAAATAAGGGAGAGCTCAATCCTTTTGTAAGAATATCAACAAGCTACTCTTGTGACGAAACAAATTGAACAACAAGTTGATTGTTGACCACCCTTTCACGAACAAAATGAACATCAATTTCAATGTGCTTGGTGCGTTGATGTTGCACAGGATTGAAAGAAAGGCAATGTCAGAAAATTGTCACAGAAGAGAACTGGTGGTTGATGGATTGGAACACATAAAAATTCCAACAACTGCTTGATCCAGTCAAGCTCAACAGATGTAGTAGACAAGGCCCTATACTCAACTTCAGTGGAGGATTTGGACACCATTTGTTGTTTCTTTGAGGACCAGGAAACTAGATTGGAACCTAGAAACACAACCAAACTTGTTGTTGATCGTCGATCATTAGGATCGTCAACCTAATCAACATCACTAAATGCTGTGAGGTCTAAGGACCATTTCTGATATGTAATCCTAACATGAAGAGTGCCCTTGAGGTACCTGAGAATTTGTTTGACAGCCACAAAATGATCCACTATAGGATGTTGCATAAATTGGCACACTTGATGAACAGAAAATGCAATGTCAGGCCTGGTAAACATGAGATATTGCAGAGCTCCTACAATGCTGCGATACAAGGATGGATTATCAATAGACTCTCCATCATCCTTCAGTAGTCATTGATAGGGAAGACATGGTGTAACACACGTCTTAGCAGCAAGCATATCAGTCTACAGGTATCGGACTTATGTACCCGACTTATGCCATATAAATTTGATGTATTCAGCCCCTTGACCTGTTTTGCCAGAAAACATGACCAATATTTCCTACAGATATGTCCATGATATTTTGTTATATGGATTCGAGCTTTCATGGTACTCAGTTTGTTGTGATTCTGTCAATGAGATCCAAAACTTCAACTATGATTGTACATATTGTGATTCATACGGTGCGTTATTTTCTCTCTATCTCTCTTAGCTTACCTTAATTAATTTGAATATAGATTCCATAACAACACAAATCTCTCTATTTTATATTTTATATTTTTCCTACCCTTGTAGTCATCTACAAAATGCTCGACATCTTTTCTCTTACCTTCGAAGCACTTTTTCTCCATAGGTGCAAAATTTCGACCACTTCTAATTCCTTGCTCTATTCACTCAGCAACGGCTACAACATCCGTGAATTGTTATGCTAAACTGCCCATCACATGTTTATAATAGGGCATTCTCAACAAGTTTGCGAATAATATCACAATCTCTTTATCTAGAAGTGGTGGATGTACCTGTGCAGTGAGATCTCTCCATTTCTGAGCATATTACCTTATGCTTTCTTTGTCCTTCTTCTCCAAGTTGGACAAACTTGTTCTGTCAGGAGCAATATTCATGTTGTACTTATATTGATTGATGAAAGCATCTACTAGATTTTTCCAACTACGGATCCTAGTGTTGTCTAGTCTTATGTACCAATTCAAAGGTGCCCCACTTAAACTATCTTGGAAAAACATCATAAGCAATTATCGGGTAGTATAGGGGTTAACAAGAAATGGTTGGGGCACGATGTGACCACCATTATTGGGTAAACACTCAGCTCATAATTAGACGTTTCACGAATTTGAACCCCGACTGAAAGTCATGAGGCAGACCGCTACTCCCAACCTAACTTAGAATTGGGTTTATTTATGAATTTAAAATGCATGAAATGTTAATTTATACCCAATGTTATGCGTGAATTGAAAGTAAAATGCATGCTGAAGCAGTAAAAATACATGCTGAAAATAAACTAAAGAACAAACAATCAAACAAAGAAAGCTTGGTCCATCAATGTCCCCAGCGTTGTCGCCATCATATATTGGGAGGAGAAAATGAAATAATACTAATAAAACTAGGGTAGACAACAAAAACAACACACACATGAGGAAAATTAGTAGAAAAAACAAAGGAGAGGAAAATTTGTAGAAAAACAAAGGAGAGGAAAATGAAGACACAATGGTAGCCACTATCATCTTCTTCGATGCCAGTAGGATACTGGCACTCACAACAACATCCTGCAGCAGCAAGTCACCATAGGCTGGCATCCCTCTCTCTCTCTCCTCCAGCAATAGCTCCCGGCGAGCACTAGCCTCTTCTCCCTCTACACCGGTGGCTTCTCCCAACGCTAGCCACTCCCACGGCAAGCTCAATTTGTCTTTTATAGCGCCAACAACACAGCGATAGCAGCGATAGCGGTAACACAACCCAGCAGCCCCTTTTGGAGCTCCTCCCGGCCACCACAGGAAGAACCACCTCGACCTCTTCTACCCAATAACAGTAGCAAGTAAGCCTCTCGTCATCGTCAGCCGACCACCCTGTTACTGTTCACGTAACACGTGACAATGCACCAACATAATTTTTTTTGTATTAACTCTTGGGCTGGACCTGCTCACAGCCCTGCCCAGTTAGCTGGGTCGGGTCCAGCCCAAGTCCAGCATATTTGGCCCACCTTGGTTGGGCTGACCCACTTAGGTGGGCCAAGCCCAATTCATTTTTTTTAAAATATAATATAAAACAATCGCATTGGAAAAAACAAAAAAAAAAGTTATTTTTTCGTATATACAGCCAAATTCCAAGGTTTTTCTAAGCATATTTTTCGTTAAAAAATATATGTTGCATCTTTCACATGTTTTGAATGAAAATCGGGTATCATAACCAGTTTATAATTATCCGTTAGAATTTGGCCAAAATATCAAAAAAAGTTAATAATTATTTTGTTTTAGCTATTAGGGTGTAAAATTACATTATAATGTACACCCATATATAGTAAAAAAAGAAATTAATCTAAAAAATCATGACCACAGTCATGAGACCAGGTTACTTCATAGAAGGCAAACTCAAAAATATTAAGAAGTAAAATTCTCAACCATCTAAAATTGAAAAACAAAAAAAAATCAAAATCAAAATCAAAATAATGAGGATCAAACTTGATTTAAAAATAAAACAATAAGGGATAGAATTGAAAAATAAATTAAATAAATAAGATAAAAGCAAAAAAATAGCAATTAAAAGAATAATGACCAAATCACGTATAAGAATTGAATGATATAAGAGAATGAGGTACATAACTGAAAAATAAAGTAAATAAAGAAAATGATAGAAAATATAGCAATTAAAAGAATGAAGACTAAATATGGTCGATAAAAAAATTGAAAGGATGATAAAATTGAAAACAAATTTTAATTTTATAAATTATTTAAAATAAAAGAAATAATAAAAAAAGATAAATAATTGAGCGACTACTTGGAAAAAATGGAGGATTTGAAGTCGAAGAGGAAAGGCAAAAAAAGAGAAAAAAAGATCGTCCATTGACCATATGTGTCACTCATACATGGAGGGAATGTAGTGTATACGAGTGTTATTGCTCGTACGATGCGCTGAGTTTTTTTTTTATCTATGTAGAAAATTAATTGATTTTATATATGTTGTATTTTGTTATTTTAATATTTAATCAGTAAAATTATAATTGATAAAATCTATTAAAAATGGGTTTTTTCCCATCAAAAAGTGATTGAATGTTGCTACTGCTAAAACTCTTTTGATAAAATCTGTAAGAATTTTTTTTTCTATGTAAAAAACTGATTGTAAAATTTATTGCGCATATTATTATATTAAAAATATTTTAGAATAATAATAATAAATAGGTCATATATATATATATATATATATATATTAAGTTATTGATATTAAATAAATATCAAAATATATAATTAGTCTCACATATTGATAAGGAAAAAAACATTACAAATAATCATTATCATTATTTTGAATGTCTTATCTATAATAATAAGAAATTTTAAGACCTAACAATATTAACAAAAAAGCAACTAAAAAACTAAATAAATGACAAAATTAAAAAAAAAATATTATTAGATTTTAAAATATTATTTGAATGAAAGAATAAAAAAAAGAATAAAAAATATAAAATATCATTTTTGAAATGATCACGAACAGAAATTAAAATGTAAACATCTAAAAAACAATAACCTTAATAACAGTGGAAATAATAAAAATTGGTGAGACCATAATTATTGTTAAAGAAAAAAAATCCATAATTTGTTTTTACTTTCATATTATTATATTAAAAGTATTTCAGAAATATGATATTAATTTTGTTTTTTCAAAAAAACTTAGGTCATTTATATATATTAAGGCTGTAATATTAAATAAATATCAAAATATATAATTAGTCTGATATATTTAAAAGAAAATAAAACTTACAAATAATTATTATTATTATTTTGAATGTTTTATCTATAATTATTAGAAAATTCAATACCTAACAATATTAACAAAAAGTAAGTATTATTATATTTAAAGAAATTTCTTAACTTGAAGAATAAAAAAAAGAGAAATAATAACAAACATTATTTTTTAAATGATTACCAATACAAATTAAAATTTCATCATTAAAAAAAATCTTAATAACAGTGGAATTAAAAAAATTAGGAACAAAAACCAAGAAAATGTATATATAAACATGGACAGAAATAAGAATTATGTAAGAAATATATAAAAAAAAAGGTTTTTTTTTCAAATAGTAATGAAAAGTGAAAACCACAGTTGAAATTACTGTTTGATTTTGCGATCTCCTTTAGCCATTCTATAAAATAATAGTCGTGGTGCCCGTAAACTGACTCGGACACCCTGGTTATAAAAGAAAAAATTATAAGTGGGAAAAAGAAACAGAAAAAAAAATGGTTCGAGAGATTATTCATGGTGCTCGGTAGCTGTTCTGGACACTCTGGTTATCAAAAAATAATGTATACGCGGGGAAAAAAATAGAAAAAAATGTAAAAAAAAACATGGGTCCAGAGATAAAAAAAAAATATACGTGGGAAAAAAATTGTGGTGCCCGTAACCTAGCCTGAACACTCCGGTTATAAAAAAAAATAGAAGCCCGGTTTATAAGAAAAAGAAATCACTTTTTCAAATTGTAATGAAAAAAAAATTGTGGTGCGCGTAAACTGACCGAGACACCCTGGTCATGAAAAAAAATGTATAAGTGGAAAAAAATGTATAAGTGGAAAAAAATGTTAAAAAAAAAGTGGATCCGGAGATTTGTGGTGCAAGTAAGATACTACAGATATCGCTGTTAAAAAAACACAAAAAAAGAAGCTCGGTTATAAGAAGAAGAAAAAAAAAAGTTGACCTAGACACCCTGGTTATAAAAAAAAATAAAAAAGTCCCCGTTTATGAAAAAAAAAGCCCGGTTATAAAAAAAATAATGTATAAGTGGAAAAAAAAAGGGGAAAAATGTTAAAAAAAATTAGATCCGGGGATTAGTTTTGGTGCGCATAAGCTGCCACAGATACCCCAGTTTAAAAAAAATAAATAAATAATCCGGTTAAAAAAAAAAAAAAAACCTTTTCAAACAGTACTAAACAGCGAAAATTAGTGTTAAAAAAAAAAGAAATCCGGTTATAAAAAAAAGTGCAAGGGGAAATGAGAAAAAAAATATTGTGCGCGTAAACTAACCTAGACACCCCGGTAATGAGAAAAAAAAACAAAAAAAAATGTATAAGTGGAAAAAAAATTATTAAAAAAAAATCCGGAGATTAGTCGTGGTGCGTGTAAGCTGCCATGGATACCCTGGTTAAAAAAAAAACAAAAAAGAAGCCTGAAAAAAAAAAAAACAAGCACAGCAGATCACGCACCCCAGTCCATAGTGGATATGGGTGTGCGTTAACAGTCCGTGAACAGGACATCACCGATCTCCAGTAGCGTTTTTATAGTTAATGAGCCAATATTTTTTGTAATTGTTGGGATTAAAATAATTAATAGATTTTGCTAGTTTACAAATTAAATATAATATCTATACATGCAAGGTTGATAAAACAATAAAAAAATAGTAAATTATTTCGAGGAGAAAAAAACTCAAAAATATTAATAAAAGAAAGCAAGAACAAAACTAATATTATTATTATATTTATGCATTATGCATGAATAATGGAAAAATAAATTTAATAAAAGAATAAAAAAGGCCAAAAACTTTAACAATAGAGCAAAAAGGTAAAAATTATTAGCTAAAAAATTATTTGACATGAAAATTAAAAAAAAAAAAAAAAAAAAAAAAAAAAAAAAAACATAGGAAAACAAATAAGAAATATCAATTTTTAAATGATCATAAACACAAACTAAAATTTAATTGCAACATTTTTGAACAAAAATGTTATCTCAACAAAAGAAAAAACAATAAAAATTAAAAAATCAAAACTAAAGGGGCGCGCGCGCGCACACACACACACATATATGTATATATATATATATATATATATATATATATATATATATAAACATAGATTAAAATAGGAGTTATTTAAGAACTATAAAATATTAAAGGAATTAAAATAAAAAAAATCAAAAGTATAAAGGCTGGAAACAGAACCAAATATATTATCAATTTCAATCAAATAAAAAAATTAAAAAAATCAAATAAAGTATAACATATATACATGCAGGGTTTTATAAAATGAAACAAATTAACACAACATATTATAACAACAGGAATATGGAAGCTCTATATTAAAGGAGGAGAAAGAGGCGCAAAGACCACCTCAATTCCATGTGCTTCAAGTGCACCACCATATTTCGAAAATCTATCCTCATTAGTGTTTTGATGGGAGAAAACAAAATTTTAAAAAGGTTCATTTTTATAGAAAAACCTAATTTTCTTGTCATTGACTTCATCAACATCAATTAATTTAATGACAGATAGGCCTGTCAACACACCAGTTTTACAGTCTTAGAATACCTTGACTAGTACTACTTGAAGCATTAGTAAGAGGTGATGCGCAAAATAAGAAACTAAGAACAAAGCAGGACTATATGTTGGGGGTGGTGGTGGGTGATTCAAAACAGCTAAAAAAGAACAGCAATGTACCTGAATTTTGGAATCACTGAAATCATCCATAGCTTTTGTTAAAGCAGGCAGAACTTTTTGATGATAGTGATTCTGCAATTCAGGGTGTAAATACTTGGATAATTCCTCAACTGCATACATAGCTCCCCAACGTACATGATGATGCATGTCGTCAACCATTTTCATAATTGGATCGGCCACAAGATCTACCTTGGACTTTAATGTCTGTAACGCAAACAAAAAAAGTGATTACTACATAAGGAGAGGAGGAGATCATTATGGGGAAATAAATGGCGGCCAGAGGAAAAGAAGTTTGAACCAGTAGATATAAACATCATATTTAAGGACTTCAAAAAAGGTTAGAGGCTGCAGAGCTGTGATTGAAGCTCGTTTATCTCTTTAAATGAACGCATCAAAAAGCGAAAAACTTGCATGTATGTCAAGCTTCCATACCTTTGAGCAATTCTTTGAAATAATGGAAAGCGAACTAACAGCTGCCCGGCGTCTTTGCCATTCCTCAGAATTAAAGCATGATTCAAATGGCTGAGGAAAGCCCTCCAGAAGAAATCTCCTGCCCAAAGCTCGTGAAAATCGAGCCATGCTCTTCATTCCCTGGTCAAGTAATATGCATTGCTCTTGATCACGATTATCCAATGCCGTGTTCTCGTTGACAGTCGCAATCATACATAACAGTTAAGAAAGCATCCTCTTGATATGCAAATCCCCTGTATTTACCAAAATCTGGCAACTTTTTTTATCTTCAACTAGAACTAGCACGAATTCTATCGCCAGAAACCTCGTTCTTTCTTCACATTTTGGATTCTCCATCATAATAAACGTAAATTTAAGTACCTTATCAACCTGGTTTCTCAAGAACCACGTGTCCGCCCGCGCCAATGCGACCAACTGATCAAGAATGAAACGCGCATATCCCTCTTGACTCATATGAAACTTTATTTCACCATTAAAGAAAACAGTATCCATTACTTTTCGCAAAAGATCCTGCAAGAATTCATCATTTACAGCATTCTTAAGGCGCAAGATACAACCAAAAGAGGCCTCAACAGCTGCTTCTTTCACCTTCAATGACACATCACTTGAACTTAATATTTTCTTAAGCTTGTCACACAAAGTTTCAAGACGTAGTTCTAATATATATTCAGTGCCATCAGCAAAGAACTTGTTAATCACTGAAAGCACGAATTCTAGCACTTTTTCCTAACACCGGAGCCATTTTTGCTGTGTAAAGCCAACAACATAAATTAGTCTGTCTTACCAACCCTTCAAGAGTTTAAAAGCATGTTTCCAAATTTTTGGAATATTGAAGAAGCTGGAAAAAGTCTACTTCTGCCTTATTACCTCCTCACGTTACCCTCAATTGAAGTTACAAGAAATAGTCTTTGAGCTAGCCACGTTGTTCGGATTGCAAAATGAAATCACTTTTCTGTACTTCTAGACCAAATTCAAATTACTTGGATTTAAACATCTCAGTATAAGAAGCAGGAGTAGAAATGTACCTCTTGAACTTCTGGTTCATCATCATTGCAAGCTTTAAATAGCAACAAGAGTTCACTCTCACAGAACCTGCTTTTATCAAATGGTATTATAGAGAATTAAATTACATTCACTAACCAAATTAGAAAGGACTAGGCTTACTTCAAAGCTTCTTCCCGGAATTCCTCTACAACATCAGTGAAAATTTTCAAGGCAATTTTTCTTTCTTTAACTGTTTTATCCTTGACCTGAGGCAAAACAATAAAGGGAGCAGAGCTCTCTCAATTTTCCAGTTCTCTGTCTCCCTGTTTCTGAGCCTCCATGGGCTCATATTCACAATATGTTATTCAAAGAGTAAAACAATGGGCACTGGTAATTTCCCTATTCTTTATAAGATGTAGCATTACAATCAACCTATACCTGCACCTTCTTCAACATATCCAGTACTCAAACAGTATGATCTAAGGAAAACAACTTTCAACACAATAGTCAAGATTTTTATGCCAGAAATTCCTCACCTAAGAATGGAATGGTATTAAAGCCTACATTACGGGAAAAGGCCAATTTTAAGCATGGAGATGGCCGTTCAACCCTTTTATACAGATGCAAATGCTGCTCGCTAAGCATGAGACATCAACATACCGATTGGTCACTAACAGGGGAATCACAGTAAACTGAGCTTATGTAAAAAAGGAAGAACTGAAATCTGGTGATGAAACTTACCCACATATGTTCCATAGGTGATAAAAGCTGGTCGAAGAATTGCAACAAGGAACCCCTGTAAATTTTCATGAAAATATTCAAGCAAGCACAAGCCTTTATCAAGAAACAAATATGTGTTAAGAATTAACACTAACTGAAATATCCGTACGTAAATGAAAGGAAGCCAAGCTGTTGCGGAGTGAATCATCCAGAGAAAAGTGATAAAATTATTTACTTTCTTCCTAACTTTTTCTCCTTGCTCCGATTCTTCATTACCCTTGGGAATCAATATGCTAGTGTCGAGAACGACCATTATCACAGACAAGAAGCGCTTGATCTGGTCTATATTTAAAACAGGTCCCGATAACTGAAGGAGAGAAGTTTGTGCTGATAAGATAAGACCATCAATTTTTCCCTAGAGGCCTAGATTATATATATATATATATATATATATATATATATATATATATATATATATATAATCTAGGCCTCTAGGGAAAACTTGATTATTTAAAAAAAAAACGCTACAGACCTCCAAGGAGTCCAGCATTACTGCACTAATTTTAATGACTTCTTCCTGCAAGAAAATACTACTAGTAGTTAAGGATTTCCCGTAATCACAACGTATCTAATATTAATTAGGAACTACAGGATAACCTTAACCAGTGCTTCCACCAAAGCTGGTATTATATCAAAACACAACTTTTCAAAAGGAGAATTCTGAAGAAGCCTTTTATCAATTGATGCTTTCGACGATTTCAGCATTTCTGGCATGGCTAATGACAAAGCAGAAAGGAAATTGTGATTATTGGAGATGGTTAAGAAATGCATAAAAGAAAATGATTGGAGACTACATTAGCTTTTAATTACCTAATGCAACAACTATTCTAACCTCAACATGCTGATAAAAATTGAGTAGTGGAACCTGCACAGATGCTCAGCCATTCAAAATTTTGGTTACATTTGCTCAGATAGGTCAAGCTATGGAAGCTATTATGTGTTATAAAATTAACCACCTCATCAATTCATAAATCAATGCCTTTTTTTCAGTTCACCAACGCATTCGCGCAACAATACACAAGTTGTGGCTTTCTCCTCCAAAATCTCAGTTTTGATTTGAATCATCCAGTTTCTTATCAGTGTTCCACACAGAAAATTGATACATCAGCCATGAAGCAATAATTATAATAATAAATAAATAAAGATCCTGTACCTGCTACTTGGGTTCCAGCATTATATGCAAAAATCAGAATGAAGACATAGTCATTATTTCAGAGTTAAGTCTATATATGAATATCATCATTTAATCCATCGCTTATGTGCAAAAATCAGAATTGTATGTACATTCATTTTCTGCCATTTATTTTACAGCTCGTCAATTTGTTTCTCTAGTAATTTCTTCAAATTCTATTTAGAAGACTCACCTTTCATCATCTGATTCTTCAATGTTAGCATCATCAGATTGAAGCAAACAAGGAATGGCTACCTCCATATAAGGCTGGAAGTTTTGGCCAAAACATTTGCAAAGTCTGCCCCATACCTGCAGTATCTTACATGTTTCAGTGATGAACAGGGTTGCTAGTAAAGAACCCTTTATATATATATATTGCAGTGGAAGCTGTACAACTACTATTAAAATACTTTTAACCCTTGAATTATCATTGGGTCATGTATATCCAGATTTGATATGGGTATGGAAGCAAGAAGTTGCACTGCCTTGCATGACAAAAAACAAGGTCAATAGTGCTACTGTATGAATGTGGTCCAACAAAAACATCATACTAAAAACTTACAAAATACATGAATCTACAACATCTTTGATTTGGGTGGAGACTTCTGAGCCCATCTGTGAATCCAAATTCAGTACAGTATGTCAGGAACTATAAACTAGGTTGTCCAATTCAGATTACTGTTTCCAGATGAGAGGAAAAAGGAAAGCAGTCACATATATTTGATTTTACAACTTTTTTGGTACAGCAAGCAGGGTTAACTAGTAGCTTGAGAGTCTTTCATATCAAAACTCCTTACTACCCTATGCGAAAGCCGCATCTTACATTTACAGTACTTATTATTACCTGTTGAGTATCGTCACTGAACTTGTCCTTTCCAATAACCGTCCAAATTGCTGTCATGCACGAAATTGTTGAGGAAAGGAGCAAGCCATTAGATTCCCCTCTTGCTTTCATCATCACAAAATTTAGGTAAGGCATAACTGTTCTGTAATACTCTAGAAACCTGTCCTGCAAACATACAATAATTAATATAAAAAACCAGAAAATTTAAAATAGGCCACAAGAAACTCTTGACTGGTACCTGTGATGACTTAGCAATCGCTGCTAATGCTGATAATGCCCATTGTTTCAATAGTTGTTTTCCTTTCTGGATTGTGCAAATGCAAAATCAACATAAAGACTGCAAATCAGAGACAAGATATATATTCTTTTTATACAATTATGCGCGTGCATGTGAGTTTTTATATTTATCAAGGAAAGCTCAGAATTAAAGAAAAGAACACATGCCATGAATGATCACATGCTACCTCACCTGTAGGCATCTGAGCAATTTACTGATAATCTCATCAAGGTAAGGTTCTAACATATTCGAAGTGCAATTCTCAACAAAGTGATAAGTTTCACTGCAGCAATTGATCAAGAACCACGCGTCCACCCGCGCCAATGCAACCAATTGATCAAGAATGAAACGCGCATATCCCTCTTGATTCATATCAAACTTTATTTCACCATCAAAGAAAACAGTATTCATTACTTTACGCAAAAGATCTTTCAAGAATTCATCATTTACAGCATTCTTAAGGCGCAAGATACAACCAAAAGAGGCCTCAACTGCTGCTTCTTTCACCTTCAATGACACATCACTTGAACTTAATATTTTCTCAAGTTTGTCACACAGTTTCAAGACGTAGTTCTAATATATATTCATTACCATCAGCAAACAACTTGTTGATCACTGAAAGCACGAATTCTAGCACTTTTTACTTTACCAGAGTTAGATGGTGATTCTGGTGGAGTTGAGGCCATTTGGCACGGGTGGTGAGAAATCTTGCAGAAATTGGGGTTTCTTGACGCTGAGAGGACGTGTGAATCTTGAGAGATGATAGGTTTTCTTGAATGAAAGGTCTTATGGTGATTTTCTTTTGGCAGAGAGAGAGAGAAGCAGTTCAATATTAGTTTCTCCTTCGGGAGGAGCTATTTGATATATATATATATATATATATATATATATATATATATACACACACACACACACACACACACACTAATTTAAATTTAACTGAATCAAATAATTTGCTAATAAATAAAAATGATTTGAAATAAAAAATAAAAATAATTTTTAAATTATCATATTAAAATTTTAAGACTAAATTAAATAAAAATATAGCCTCAACAAAAAAAATTAAAAACTAAAACTAAAAATATATACATGTAAACATGGATAAAAAAAAATAAAGACTATTTATAAAAAATTAAAGGAATCAAACAAATCAAAAACAAAAAATATCATATCATCTTAATAAAAATACATTTATTTATTTTTCTATGTCACTTATTTAATAAAAATGAAAACAAATTTCAAAAAAAACCTCATCCTCTATTGCATTAACTTTCCCCTTATTATCAATGCCTACAACCTCAATCAAGTGATAGTTCTCTGCAGGATTTTATAATGTGGTCTGATCAGAATTCAGCGAAGTGGGAGATCAATTACGTGAGGGACGGGTTTAGTTTGTGATTCATGAAACTATAACAAGCTACTGCATTAAAAAAATAAAATTGGTGTGGAATTGACTTTGTTAATATAAAATATTTAATACATTAATAAAAACTTATTTATCTTTAATTTTATCAAATATTTTCAATATTTAATTAATAAATCTAATGCAAGAAAATATATTTGAGACGAAAGTGTTTTACAGAAAAAATTATAAAGTTGTTATAGTTATTTGATTCCTATGGCATCAAAGAATTGATTCTAAAATTTTAAAATCAATGTTCTATTGAGACTAGATATTAATTAGAGTTATTGATGCTGATACATTTTATTTTATTTTATTTTGAAAAGAAATACTTGACTTATTTGAGAATTTCATATAGAGATCACTTGTGTTTATAGAAAACCTCACGTGGTGATTGTGTAAATAATCCTTGAGTTTAAGATAATTATATCTAATATTCATCGATTTGTTATCCTTGATCAGGAAAACATGTTGTAGGATCAAAATATAATACATATAAGATAATTTTATCTTATATGTATTATATTTTGATCCTACAACAAATTATCTTATATGTATTATATTTTGATCCTACAACATGTTTTCCTGATCAAGGATAACAAATCGATGAATATTAGATATAACATAAACTATATAAAAATATTTAATTAATCAAGCGAGAATTCATCACCCCAAATAAATTAGAAAAAAATAGTTTATATGTTATCAAATAGTATTGAGGAATGAGATTTAAAATTAAAAATCTTATTCAAAGAATCAATGATAATGGTGCTGAGAAGATGCATAATTTAATAGCTTTCTTTACCATAACTCCTAGGTCACGTCCCATGTAAAAGCAACTGCATCATGCATCGATTTTGAAACAGGAAACTAAAGTGGCATACATGAGAGCACAAGAATTGAAATCCCTTTCGATTGAAGAGCAAACTCAAAAACACTGTCAAATAATCAAGAGATTGGTTGTTCCTTTACAAGAAAATTTCCAGACAAAAAAAAAAAGAAGAAGTGATGATTAGCCCCAAAATCAGAAGGCTTCAAAACCAATTAATGAAAAAAATGGGGGAAATGGACAATTGGAGGGGGGGTCGAGGAATGACAAAAATTAATTCCAGGACACATGTACAAAATTTCAAACAGATATAGAGCAGAGATCACCAAAGACTTGTCTGATGTTAGGCCTCTCATTTAGAGGAAGAATACACCTGAGCGATATGGCAAGCAAATCATCCATTGCCTTCGTTGGTTCATCCCCACCTGCAATATCTCTATCAATACAGTCCATTCGTCTGCCTTCTCGATCACACAACCGAACCCAATCCGTAAGGTCGACCGCTCCGGATTGACCTGATATTATGTCCCCGGCACTTCTTCTGGTTAGCAATTCCATCAGGATAACTCCAAATGCATAAACATCAGCCTTGAATGAAGGTGCAGGTCTAGATGCAGTATCGAGTTCTGGAGCCCGGTACCCTAGTGCTCCCAGATTTAGTATCTGCTCTGCAATGCCAGCTGGGGTCATCAAGCGATTAAGTCCATAATCAGTGAGGCGAGCATTGTAATCAGGACCTTCAAGGAGTATATTTGTTGGCTTTAGATTTCCATGGAGCATGCCTCTATCATGAAGATACAGAAGACAACAAGCAACATCAACAGCAACTTTTAGTCTTTGGCTGAATGACAGCAAGGAGTACCTCCGAGGTGTTGATTCTGTGCAACACGAGTTCCAGAAGAAAAATTAGAAATAACAGCGACAGCAGCAAGCAGACATCTTAATGAAAATGTAAAATAATTGTGTATAAAACCCGACATGCAAGTCCCTGTTATTTAAGAGTTGAAGTTGAAGCAAGCTCATAGTTCCATGGACAACTGAAATTGTTGCCTCCCTTTTATGCACACTACAATCAATTTATCTGTTAACCACTAGACACTGGTAGACAATTTGTACATATCTGAAGACTATAAAACTAAAGTCAAAGCTCACATCTGTCAGATGAAAAGCAAAGGGAACTAATGAAGAATCGCTATAGTATTCCTATAGACCCCATACCATCTAAATTCCTGGGCACATGTGCAAGCTTGCACAAAAACAGAGAAGCTGACACCTTGCCTTGCACAGACATAAACCCACCTAGGTATATCCAGAAGCCAGGAATTTCATATTCCTCCAAACCATATAGCCATTCTAATTATCAAAAGTGGTTCACTTTAATCAGATGGCATTTGTGATAACAAAAAAAAAATCAGATTTCATCACCATTAACACACTCAACCAGCAATATTCATATTCTATTGTATTCGCCCACCCACTGGAAACATAGGCAATACCATAGACAAACCAACATAAATAGACAATGAGTGTCTAAAGTCAAGAAGATGTGAAAAGATTTGTCATGCAACTAAATGTTTCTCCGTCTATAAAATAGTTATTTCCTGCACCAAGAATATTTTAAATTCCCCAATCCACGAGGGGGGAAATTCATAGGCAAACCAGACCGTATGACCATAATCAAGTTCATAATTTTTCAGCTATAACATCACAAATATGGCAAAGCCAATCAAAACACCTGGGACTACAGCATGCAATGTGATGAATTATTATTAATGCAACTTAATGAGTGAAAATCATTGCAGTAATGTTGAGTAACATGTGCATTCTAAAACAAAACCCTCTCCTAACAAACTTAATGTCACTTGAACCCTCTCCTAACAAACTTAATGTCACTTGAACAATTAATGTTACTCCAAGCTTAGTTCCCATTTACTATAAATCAATCCTTTAAGAAGCCATCAGTCTTCAGTGATAAGGAAAAACAGTCAATCTCAAGACCTAGCATCGTTCACATTTGTAGATGGTCCTTTCTGCAAAACTGACAATCAATTTATGTTGTAATAGGGGAAATTTTGGAAGGGATAAGACCTAGGAATAAGAGCTGATCAATATATTCGAGTAAGCCCAGGTGATAAAATAGCCAATTGCAACCACAACTTTGGAGTACTTGCTTTTGAATCTACCCTAGTTGGTTTCCTCAAAGGAACAACTAATTAAAGCTAAAAATATTATACTTCTACATCCCAGTTTGCTAGTTTAGTTTCCATTTTTAACTGTCCCAAAAATCTTGTCTGATCAAACCATTTATAGTTCAAATAATCTATTACACCCCTAATTTAAAACCCACTTCTACATTTAATTCTTTTTTATTGGATTAACTATTTTGAACACTAAGGGCACTACATGATTGAACTTCGTAGTTTTGTGTAAAGTCAATAAGACTAACGACCTGTGATGGAGTGACAATTTATTTATCTGTGAAAAACTGCCAACGATAATGGTTATTATACTGCAGATCAGCATAGTTATCCATAGATGCAATGACATTCTTGCCAGTAGAATCACTAATAAACTAGAAGAGACATATAGCATGTACAGGAATATATTCCAAGTACCCTGTCCTATCATATTATATTTAACAGACACAAAATGGGCACTTTTGAAGTTTTGTAGATAAAAACATGACAGAAAAAACCTGGATTGCTGAAACAACTCTCAATTTTGAACGTTCAGGGAAAAAAAAGGGAGGGAGGGAGGGAGCAGCACCATTGTAATTTAATTATAATACAAAGCTCCCAGGATATGAGCTAATTTTCTACATAATAAACTGAAGGGTACAAAATTCCCTGATATATCTATATCTGGACATTGATAAAAGAAACCAGTACTATCCCAGATGCTTATATTCCAGATTAACGCAATTTTTTTCCAATGATAAACCAGGCCTAAATGCAGGACAACTGGCAGAATACAGATCAATTTGATGACACCATTGTCTACCTGAGGTTCATTGTATTAAAGAATGTTATTCTTGCAATTTTTGATGGTGCATTGTCTGCTTCAAATTCATTGCACTAAAGTACCCTATTTTTGCAAACCTCAATGGTGGGATAGTGGGGCTGTATTGTGCTTCTAGTCCTGAATAAGAGCCTCTCCAAAGTGGGGCTAAGACACTTGAAGGAAATATTCCTATTGTTTGTAGCAAGCTCAGAATGTGACATATCATAGCTTTTTATGTTCCAAGAACATACAAAAATCAATTTACAGAACATGTTTGAAAAAACTATTCAAGTTCAGAAACTTGGATCTGCACCACTGTCGACATGAGTGTTAAAATTGCCCACAATGATCAACAAGATGTCTAGCTTAAAATCAAACAATCAGCATGCAGCAGTAATGTGGCATTTTTTCAAACATCTATCGAAGTACCATAACAATTGTTGCAAAATAAAAAAATGACGAGAAATACACGAAGTTCAACATAATAAAATGTTTACCATATAGATGTAGGGCCAAGCTATCACCCTGGATATAGTCTGCCAAAAGAAGTCTCTCTTGCTCTCTAGGACCCCAATAAAATGCTCGTAGTGGAACAATATTTTGGTGTCTTAAAGAGCCTATTTTTTTAACTTCCTTGGCGAATTCTTTCTTATGCTTGACTAGTCCAGCCCGCAACCATTTCACAGTCAGCATATGTCCGCTGTCCAGAGTAGCCTTATACAAAGTTCCATGGCTACTTCTGCCAAGAACTTCAGCTGGGGCTCGAGATAATTCCTCTGCAGTAAATGCAAGTGAACTGTCAAGGAAGGACAGTTCCCCAGCCAACCTGTCTGGTGAATAGACATCCAATTTTGTAGGCTCAACAAAATGAGGTGAGGAAGATAATGGGGAACCCGGGGAGGACATCTTTCCAGATGTTGTGAGATGGTCATCTAGCAAATTAGGAATTGAAGATGAACTAGCTGCCATTCCTTCAGGAAAATCATGCTCAACAATTTCAGTTTCAAACTCTGCCTGCCCTGATAATGACCTTGAATTTGCAGTAAGCAGGTGATCATTTGAAAAACTCAAAGAAGTTTGAGGGCGGTGAGCATTCGAGTGGAAATTGAAAAGGGAGGTTTGGGAAGATCTTCCTTGCTTAGCATCCTCCCTTGTAGTTTGGCCACTAAAATCATTTTTCCCATGAAATTCTTTTCGTTGAGCCCGCTGATACGCCAGTACAACAAAAGCTATCATTGCAGCAGCCCCAACTGCAGCGACAATTACTGCTATTGTAATATTACGCTTTGAACGGTGATTTTTACCATGTACAGAAATCTGATCTGGAACAGAATTTGTTGATGACCCAACCCCGGCATTTGGGATGATTAATAAGGGATTCCCAGGACGAAATGAAGAAATATCAAATTTATTTCTCAAGTTTAGTGGAACATTTCCAGAGAGATTATTATTGGACATGTTCAATCCAATCAGACTGGATGGAAGCTTGTCAGTGATTTTACCCTGAAATTTGTTGGAAGACAAATCAAGGTACTGCAAGTGGGTTAGCTTGCTCAATTGAATAGGCAGCTGTCCTGATAAGTCATTACTTGAAAGATTCAATGATCTGAGATTGGCAAAGTTGCCTATGCCAGAAGGCAATATACCAGATAATGAATTTTTAGAGAGATCAAGAGACTCCATCAATGGATAAGAAGGTAAAACTAATAATTCCCCAGCATCTGAACCTTGAACTGGAATTGGCCCTGAAAACTGATTTCCTGAAAGATTCAGGTTCATCAACGTCAATGAAGTAAAAAATCCACGTGGAATGGGCCCATATAATTTATTTAAGCTGAGGTCAACTGAAGACAATGTTGAAAGGTCCCCCAATTGGGTAGGCAAATTTCCGTCTAGGGAATTATTCCTAAGATTAAGTTTACTTAACCTCACAAACCAAGTCAAGTTTGCCAAGCTTCCAGATAACTGGTTTGAACTCAAATCAAGGACCTCTACACTGGCTCCCCATTGTTGCATGACAGATAGACCACCAGTGATCATATTTCCACTCAAATCCACGACTGAACATCTTTGAAGAAAAGTGGGCAAGGTACCTGTTAAACCATTTGAAGAAAGATTCAAAATGTTCAAAGTTGTGGAGCGAGTTCCATGAATAGAACCTGCAGAGATAAAAAAAAAAAAAAGGAATTCAGATACACAGAATTCAGATTAAGAAGCTATGGAAGAAGAAAACAATGGTATACAACATCTGATTAAACTTCTACAATTTTATTTTCAACTGCTTTCTTTATACTCTGTATTCAAATCTTTCATCATAGACATCCAAAACAAATGCATTGATTTTCTGTTTGGATATGAAAAGCAAAAGGCTTAACTTAAGGGCACATGTACTTGTTCCAGCCAATTTTCCTACATCTCAACGTAAATGACTCAGCCCTAAAAGCTTGTGATGCTAGCTCAGATTCGACAGGTTGTACTTCATTTAACAAGAAAACAGCAATCTACCAATGCTCCTATAGCATCCAAATCAAGAAGGCCACATTTCACCTATACCTCTAGAGTCTGAATCTACAAAGTCACCACTCGCACCTTGAATACAATCTGTGCGTATTTCTACTATTTGTAGAAACCCTTACTTAGATAACCCAGGCAAAAATATATGTAATTGTTTTTAAAAAAAAAGTCAAAATTCAGGTACCAGCTAAATACTATGACACATGTAACCTCAGGTTTTAAGCGCTAAAACTGGATAAAAAAATCATCAGAATTATTACTTGCAGTTGACTATGCTCCCAAACAAATTTCTAACAAAAAGCAGAAAAATCCAAAAACATATCAATTAAAAATTAACAACAAATAATAA
Source organism: Salix purpurea (assembly GCA_027405865.1). Classification (NCBI taxonomy): domain Eukaryota; kingdom Viridiplantae; phylum Streptophyta; class Magnoliopsida; order Malpighiales; family Salicaceae; genus Salix; species Salix purpurea. The sequence goes on along the minus strand of JAOWLH010000013.1, from coordinate 14,552,545 downwards.
CCACAAAAAGAATAATCAAGAATCACTAGACCTGTAAATCCATTGCCACTAAGATCCAGTTCTTCAAGCGGTATCGACCCGTTGATCAATTCCTCGGGTATACCACCAAAAAGCTGATTATTCCCCAGCCTCAAAACCTTCAAATTCGTCAAAGACCCAAATGAAGGCATCTTTCCATTAATCCCATTATCCCCCAAATCCAAAACCTCCAAATTCCTAAACAACGCAATTACATCTGCTTTGAAAAAACCACTATTCAATTTATTCTTGCTCAAATTCACAAAATGCACTGTATTAGCCAAACCTGACACATTCTCTACACTTATCTCACTAAACCCACCAAAAAATTCATTATCACTCAAATCCACTCTTTCTAAATTAATCAATTCACTTAAAACTCCACCAATATCGCCCCAAAACCTATTAGAACGCAAATCCAAAACCCTCAATTGCTGCAAATTCCTAAACCCAACTGGTGACCCGACCGGGAACCCGCCTTCAAAACCATTCATTGACAAGTTCAAATACTTCAAATTCCACAACTCAGCGATCCGACCCGGGATCGGGCCTGAGAAGTTGTTATCAGACAGATCCAAGTACTGTAACGAGCTCATGGATCCCAATGCAGGTACAATCCGACCCGTAAACTGATTACCCGAAAATGAAATATTCTGCAGTGACTTGAGGTCTAGTAAAGTAGAGAACTTTAAGTTGCCGGTGAGACTAAGGTGGTCAAGGGTTATAGCAATGACGGAATCCGAATTGGGGTCGCAGGAGATGCCGGGCCATGAACTGGGGCAAGAATTAGGGTCGGGTATAGATGAGGGGTCCCATTTTGAGAGGATTTTGTCAAGTGGGTCGGATAGAATACCTTTTTTGAATTCGAGTAAGGATCGGAGGTCCGACCCGGAAGTGGATAGAAAGAGGAGGGAGAGAGTGGAAAAGAGGGTGAACAGAGTCATTTTAAAGAGGAGGAGAGTCTGTGCTAGTAACTCATTTGATTTGATTAGAGAGCTCGAATCCCTTGTAGAATGTGAAATCAAGAAGAGGAAAGGAATCTAGAGAGAGAGAGAGAGGAGGGTTAAGGATTTTATTTATTTTTTTGTAAGAGAGGGAGGAAGGACAGAGTGTTGTTAAAAATGGCGGTTTTAGGAGGTGGGGAGTGTTCGTTGATGGGGTGAGTTACGACAGACTGTAAAGGTCGTACACAACTTTTTTCTCTCTCTTACCTGTCTGCTTACCGGGTTTTTTTTTTTTTTTTTGAGAATATAGTGTAAAATATCTCTTGAAATTAATTTTTTTTTTTATTTTTTATATTATAATATCAAAATCATTTAAAAATATATTAATTTAATATTTTTTAAGAGAAAAATATTTTTAAAAATTATTTCCAAACAAAAATAGAAGATGTGCAAAACACCTCTAGTGAGGTTTAAGATAGCGGTTTGACTGTGTTTCTGAAAACAAATAAAACAAAAATTAATATATTTTCAAACAAAAAAAACATATTTAACATTTCTAAATGGACACTTACTATTTCTATATTTATGTATGTGTGTAAGCATGTATTATGTATGTATCTACTCTTTTTTGTATGATAAAAAAATCAGTAATAATCTTCAAGTAGGGTTATAATCGTGGGTCAGAACATTATTTATTTGATAAAAAAACATTCATTTATCATAAGTATATTTTTAATGAAATAAAAAAATGAATAGCTAGTATAATTTGATCAGATAACAAAAACATAATAATGAAAGGATCAATTTAAACAAAAGACAATCATAGGAACTTGCAAGAAAAAAAGGAAAAAATAGCAAAACAAAAAAGAAATTAATCTAAAATTTAAAACAATTGATGGGAAAAAAAGATGATTTGAGTCAACCTAAACAAAAATGTCAAATATACAAGTCAGATCAAGATATCACGAAAAACAAACATAAGACAAATAAAAAATATCAAAGTATAATTTCACACAAAATCCAATGAAAAGAAGTGCCAAACAATATTTTTACAATAGCCCAATATTCATATTCATTGTAGAGTTAAACTATGAAATTACATTTTTACCTCTTAAACCATAAACAATTGGCTGGCTAATGGGGGTATTAAGGTAATTTTCTTTTATCAATAGTGAAAAACAAAAATATCATTGGAGCACAAATTTAGTTTGACATATAAGGATGCTTACACCTTTCTCCTTTAAATGCACAATAATTTTAGTTTATTGCATTTGAAGTCAAAAATAAAATTAACATTGGTCCATGATCATTTTTTCTTTTTTATATTTGTTATTTTAGAAGGGACGAGGGGTAGGTATGCCTTTTAACATTTAAATAAAAAAATAGATGATATTTGCATTGCACGCATCAGTGCATGAAGTAACGTTGTGGTCTTTGGTGGCATGAGCAACGACACTCGAGAAATAAATGATAACTTTCATAATGACTTCTAAATAGTCTTGTAGAACCCTTTATCCACGGCTAGCATGTGTCTTAAGCAAACCTATTATTTAGCTATGATAGCCCTTTGTGTTTTTCTCTTATTCTCTCTCTTTCCTTTTTAGTTTTTGCATCTAACTCTACAAGTTTTCAAAGTCGCACCTCAATTTATTTTGCCTTCAAATCGCATCCTTGTTCTCTTAGTTTTTTTAATTTTCTCCTTTGGTTCTATGGTAAGGTTTTGGTTTTTTTTTTTCACTATTTAATTTGAATTTGTCATGTGTTGTTTTTGTCTATTTTGGTTTTTATTATTTTGATTTTTTTTCTTGATCTTTTGTGTATTTTTTTGTCAATTTCATATCTTTAATCAAGCCTGTATTAAATTAGTGTTTTTCAAATTAATTCTTATTTTTTCAATCATTACTTGTGAACATGGCTACAATAGTTTAACTATTCCTTTTTGGTTTTGTTAATTATTGACAATACTTTATGGCTAGAATTATGATGCATCATGTCTAAAATAAAGGGTTTTTCTAACATTTAACAACCTTTTAAAGATATATTCCTTACGACAAGGGTTGACAAAAAATTTAATTACAATTTTTTATAATGTCAAAACTAAGTTATTGTTAAAATAAAGTTTTCTATTTTTCTAAGATAGAAAAAATAAAAATGATTATGATTGAAAAAAATATATGTTTTTCCATTTTAAAAAAAATTACCTAAATTTATTTAAAAATTATTATCGAATACATATATATTTTATGATACCATGTTTATCCCCTAAATCAAAAACATTTTTATTTCTTTTATATATATCTCTCTTTCTTTTATTTTGCAACATTAACCAAAAATAAACTTAACAATCAAAGATTAAGATAAGATATGAGTGTGAAAATAAATAGTAGTTAGTAAATCGAATACAATGTAAAGATGCAATTTTATATAAATAAATAATCATGTAACCACGTGTCATATAAAGTTTTTTTGTTATTAGTATTATTAATCAAATTTTGACATTTATGAACTTCACACTAGTTATATGTAATAAAATTTATCACCACCTTATAAAATTAGAAATTAAAGTATAGTATTAATCCCAAGATAATAATTAGCAAAAAAAAAATTGAATTAAATAAAAACAAATACTTAAATGATCCAAGAAATGTTGGAAGTAAACTCTTTTTTTCTTGAAAAAATTATAATTTTTAATCTCTCTTGTCCATTTGTTAAATATCAAGCCATATTTTACCTCTCCATGTTAGTTTATTCTTTAATCAAGTAGGAAAATAGTTTAATATAATAATTTCTTTCTCTTTTTTATTAATAAATAATGATGACAACTAAAATCTCATTTTGTTAAACAAGATGTTATTTTTGAATTTTGATAAATTAAAAAAAATAATATATAGATCAATTAAACATTGTATATACACTCAAAAATTAGTGTTAAATCTCACCCCTAGTACACAATATATGTGTGTGTGTATATGTGTGTGTGAGTATATATATATATATATATATATATATATATATATATATATATATATATATATTCTTTCCATGCTATTAAGTTATGGATTTTTATTTTATTTTTTAAAACACACTAACTTTTTCTTAAACATAACTTTTTTACGTTGCAAAAAAATTAGCCTACCTACCTAGTCTATAACTAAACATTTCATCTATCCTTCTCATTAATAAATTATAAATGTAACAAATGGTTAGTTGTGGATTTTTGTTGTCAATAAACAGACTCTCTAATTCTGCATCATCCATGATTTTCCAAGCTTTGTTAAAGGAACTATTAGAGAGATTAAAATATATTTTTTTATGTTGAGATTTATAAATTCATGGAAATTGTTTCAGATTTTTCTATATACCAATAAAAACACATAATTTTTTTCTTCATCATTTTTTCCTATTCAAAATCTTTCTATTCGTGATTGTTTGAAAGTGTAGTTAAAATTAATTTTAAAAGTATTTTTTGTTCAGAAATATATCAAAATAATATTTTTTTTATTTTTTAACAATTACTTTTGATACCAACATATAAAATATCTAAAAACATTAATGTTTTTTATTTAAATATTTTTTTTTTCAAGAACATTTTTACAAAATACCAAACACAATCATGTTTCTTGCTGTGTGTTTCCTTGGAATATTGTTTCCCGGTAGGATTGAAGTGAGGGCCCCACTCACATGCTTCTCAAAGGATTTTACATCAACGTATACGTTGGTTTTTTTGTCTTTTGACCCGGATATATCTGTAAAATTAGTGGAGAGATTCAAGGGTCATCACTCATGGTTTTTTATTTTTATTTTATTTTTTTCATCAAAAGGTTTTAATAAAATAATGCTATATATATATATAAAATAAACAGGAGCTTTCTGCCCTTTTTATAAGCAAAGAAAAAATAGTATTTTTCCCTTTTAAAAAAATTAAAATCTAAACTCGAATCTATTTTATTAAAAAAAACCCTATTATATAGTCATCTATCCGATTTACTTGAAATATATAATCATGACATGAAGCATGATTTAGATTTTATCAAGTCTTAGAAGCAATCTCTTTATATTTTATAAATCTAGATAAATAAATAAAATATTGATTGTGTCAATTTTTTTTTTATAAAATATACAAATTTTAACTAAAATTCAAGACCTCATAATTTTTTTATTATTATATCACGTTTTTTAAGACGACAATCTCTCTCAATGGCAAGGAAAGTTTTATTTTTAAAAGAAAAAGTCAAAGGTTGCAGGTATATAATTGCAAAATATCTTTAGGAGTCAGCAAATTAAAATTTCCTAACGTGGAAATCTGATAGCAGCTTCACCAAAATAATGAAGAATCAGATATCGGGTCGCTTTCAAATATATTTGTGTTCTTGGAAAGTAATTAATTAGATAAAAGCTTCCCCTTTTTTATTAAAATTTTATAGATTATATTTTGGAAAGTATTTTTGGTTGCCATCTAAAATATTTCCAGATCAGAATAATTACCAATTAAAATTATTTTTATAGATTTTTTTTATTTATATCGAGAGATTTTCACTAAAATGCTAACTTTTCTTGGTGATCAGAAAAAGAGAAAAAGATATGGATTGATGTGTCACACAGCTGGATGTCAACACACAAGATAAAATGAGTATCTTATATTCCTCTTTTGTTTTTAGATAATTTTTTAAGCAAAGGCTGATGATGAAATAATTGTTTTTCACTGTCTTTCAATTGTATTTTAAAAAAAATAAAAAATTAAGAAAATTAAGAAAACTTTTTTTTTATTTTTTATAATTGTTTTTTAAAAAAATTAGATTATTATTAGTTACTGATGTCAAAAATAAAAATAACATTTTGATTTCAGCCAATTAATATTAGGGCAAGTCCAATGGTAAGAGCTATTTTGGAGAGCCAAATCTCTAAAATGGCTCTTTGAATATGATTTTTTTGTTGATGTGTGCTCCAATGGTAAAAGCCATTTTAGAGAACTATTTTTTTAATATTATTTAAATATAATACAGTTATTTTATATGTAGTTTAATTATGCAATTAATTATATAATTAATAGGATAAGTTATACAACTAAATAATTGCTTTTAATAAACCCTTCAACAATATAATTATTAAGAATAACCATCTTTATTTTATTTTGTTAAAGTTCATCATGAATCATTTTAATTTTTATGATGCTTTAATCAATGCTACTTATTATTGTTGAGTGTTAGAAGAATTTTAAAAAACAAATTGAATTAAAATCAATTTTATAATACAATAAAATATATTTAAAGCTAATTAAAAATAATTATTTTTTTACAATTAATATAAGTACTTTATATAATTAAATAACTACTTTTAAAAAACTCACATTATAACTATTAATTTTAATTATATTTAAATAAACAAATCAGATTTAAAAAAAAAAAAAAAACTAACCCTAAAAAGCACCCTAGCACCCCGCCCTCGTCTCTCTCTCTCTCTCTCTCATATGAAATAAAAAAACTAATTTTATAATTTATGGCTTTTTATTTACAGACTGCTATTAATAGCTCCTGACAAAGGAAGCAACCACTTTAGCTCTTAAAATGGCTGCTCCGTTGGAGTGAAAGAAAATTGATCAAATGAGTTAAAAGAACAATTTTTTGATTTTGTCTCTTCAAATACCTCACCCGTTAGACTTGCTCTTAGTAAATTTCAGTGCATGAAGTTTATTAATAATAATTTTAGCATATATTTTTTGAAGTATCAATTAATGGCTCATGACATTGTTTATTAGAGTTAACAAAAAAATCCATTAAAGAGATTAAATCTTTTATGAATTAAGCTCAATTTATTTTCATGGAAAAAATTAATTTTTTAACATTATAAAAAACAATAACTACAATAATGCTGCACGTGCTCAAAAGCGGGAAACGAAATGGTTTTCTCAGCCTGGCCCCGAAGCATGCAGTGTATTTTTGTAAGCTTATGTCAGTGAAAAGTGGTCTTGGACGGCTCAGAATTGCTCACAGTGAAGTCAAACATTACAGATAAAGTCAAATAGTGGGTGTTCATGAAGTGTCCTTGTAATGCTGCTGCTGATGATAGTGGTGAGGGTTCGATTTCAACACTTGTATTGGATTTGGAAAAGTTACCTTTTCAGTCCCTAAATAACATGGAGATTAATGTCATGTCCTTGTCGCCTCCCTCTCTTTTCACTTCCTACATAGTAATTGCCGGAGAGATTGATGGAGAGATTCTCTATGTTATTTTTAAGAGTATTTTTTATTTAAAAATATATTAAAATAATATATTTTTTAATTTTTAAAAATTATTTTTGATCTTAGCATATGAAAATGATATAAAAATACTCAATTTTTTTAATTTAAAATAAAAAATACTAAAAATATTTTTTTTCAAAAACATTTTTGAAATGCAATATCAAACGGACATATATATATATATATATATATATATATATATATATATATATATATATATATATATATATATGTGGGTGTCATCTGATTTTAGTGGTGAAATAGTTGAAAATTGGAAGTTTTTTTTTTCTCACCTTAGCACAATTGTCAAATTTATTTTTCAAATTAGGATAATTAATAAATTTAAATATTATTTAACATTATATTTCAAATAAAAAATTGAAAAAAAATTTAGAAAAAAATATTTTTATTTTTTACATTAAATTAATTTTTTTGGTGTTTTTAGATCATTTTCATGTACTGATGTTAAAAATAATTTTTAAAAAATAAAAAATATTATTTTGATATATTTAGAAATGAAAAACACTTTAAAAAACTTTGAGTGAAAAAAAACAAAAAAAAAACTATAAAAATAAAGTAAATACAAACAAACACCAAGAATGTAAATGCAATAACCCTCCACTCCCATTCCCATATGACAATATGTACGCATAGAGAAAGTGATGAGCTGCTTGCAATGGGACATCACGAGCGAAGGAGAAAAAATGTCTTCATCTTATCACTGCTTCTCTATTTATTTAAACAGTTAGAAGTTCACTGGATATGATGTGGACTGATTTAATTTTTCTTAAAAAAAATGTTAAGAAAATAATGTTATTTATTTAGTTGTATTTTATAAACTGATTAATTTATATAAAATGAGTAAAAAAAAATCTGACTAGAGCTCTTTGAGTTAACATCCTATATCTTGATCTTGTCATGATAATAAATAACCCAATTAAAAAAATCAATTATCAAACAACTCAACATTAAAAGAGAAACTCATAAAAAAAAAATAATTAAAAAAGCAAAAAATAAAATCTGAATCAAATCAGGTTAACTTATAACACCGTGACCGTAACACAAGATTAAGATAAATCCATACAAAAGAAATTAAAAATAAAACACGAAGATCAATTCTTAATAAATCAAATTTTTAGTGATAAAATTAGAAAAAATCAATTAAAAAAAAAGAGTCAATCATTGTTAACCTCTAACCCCTTAATCTTGTCATGAGTTCGAGACAAACTCTATAGATAGACAAACCCTAAAAAATAACAAAATAAAAATCATTAAAATATTAAGAGATGAAATTGAAAAATATATATAATAAAAAATCCAAAACAAAAGAAATAATAATTAAAAAAAAAAGATTAAATTTGATATAAAAATAATTTAAAATTAAATGGTGAGGGACAAAACTAAAAAAAAAATAATTAGAAGAGAATTAAAATATAAAAATCAAATTTAATATAAAAACTCAAATAGATACAAAATGACGGATTTAAAGTTTTTATGTAATATATAGAACACAACAACAAATACGTTAAATCTGCCACCCGTAGTGATGAAGAGTTGAATCCAATAAAATAAAACAAGCACGTTACATTTTAGAAAAAACAGCAGAGCAACATACCTTCCAATATTAACAAAAACACTAAAATACATTGGTGTTTTACTTTAACAAAAACACTAAAATGCATCGGTGTTTCACTGTATATGCACTGTTCACCGTGACTCATAGCCACTGTTCATTGACAATTTACGCCAGTGATTCGCGGGTGCACCTCTATCTTTGTTTTTTTTTTTTTTGCTTTTTGAACAGTGTATTAACAAAAAAAACCCCTCTAAAAAGATAAAAAAACGCCGCCAGTTTCAGGGGCTCCGCGGTAATTGACCATTTCCGGTCCGGTCCGACCCAGTTCGTCTGACCGGTTTTTTAATTTTTTAATTTTTTATTGAACAGTGCATTAACAATTATGTCCCTCAAAAACGACAAAAACACGCCTTTTGGGAGAGGGGCTTCACGGTAATTAGCTAATATTTTATTATTTTTTTCAGCAGATTATTGTTGGCGCGTCGTCGGACGCGTTGTTTGTCTTCGTGCTCACGCGTGTTTCGGACGGCGCGTTCGGCTTCATACGGCGTCCAAAAATGCTCCACCGGTGTCTAGAATGATTTTCCGGCATGTTCTCTTCCACCTAAGATGGCGCGTGTAACACATAAGTGTCCATAAACGTGTCAATGGTTGTTTGAATCCCCCCCCCCCCCTCCTAATTTCTCTCTCCTGCCTGCGCCACATGACGTCAGCTAAGCTGTTTTTTTGTCAAATTTCATATCGGTCCCTGAATGTTATAATTTGTTTTCCTGGCCCTTATTGCTATTATATAGATTTTGATTTGTTTCAATTTCGTCTTTCAATTGAAATTGATTATAGATTGAAGTTTCAATTCAGTCCCCATGCTTTTAATTTTGCGGGTTGGGCTAGAATTCTAAATATTTTTGGTATCAAAGTTTTGATTGATTTCAATTTCATCCTTCCATGCAAATTTATTATAAATCCTTAATATTTTCGGTTTCAAAGTTTGATTTCTTTCAATTTTATCCTTCTATGCAAGTTAATTATGGATTTTAGTTTCATTTTGGTCCAAAATCTTTTAATTCCAGGTTTTGTTTTAAATTATTTAATTTCAATTTTTTTATTTACTTCAATTTTATCATTTAAATTAAATATATTATTTAAAATATGTCAAATTGATTATGTATTTGTATATTTATGTCAAATTAAAATATGTGAAACCAATTATATGTTTTAATATTTATTGAATATTAACGCCTAATAATATATATAGAAAGAGAAAAATTACCTACGATTGTCCTTTAAATTAAATATATTATTGAAATTATGTCGAATTAATTATATATTTTTATATTTATGTCAAATTAAAGTATGTGAAACTAATTATATGTTTGAATATTTATTGAATATTATTGCCTAAAAATATGTAGAGAGAGAGGAAAAATTACCTAGGATTTTTTGAAGGACAAAAATTCAAAGCAGTATTCTTAAATACATTTAATATAATAATATGATGAATAAAAAAACAAATTGGCTTCAAATTTTTATTTTCTGCTCTTTTGTTTAAGTTTATTTCTAGAAATTTTTTTTAAGTGTTTTTATTTTTAATATTGTTGATATAATATTACTGGAAAAAAAATACATCTCAAAAAAATAGAAGGTTGACAAATTTACCTACATTATCTACAATTAAAAAATATGCGAGTCACTTCCCGTTTCGATTAAACTGTTCTTTTTATGCGGCAAATAAATAATTATAGCATGCAAAAAAATTAAGTTTAATTTTAAAAACAAATTACAATATTTTTATTTTTAATGTGTCAGGTCTAATATTACTGAGGAACCAAAGCAATTCATAAAAATAAATATTGACAAATTTACCTAGCTTATCTACAATTAAAAAATATACGAAACACTTCTCATTTCGATTACTCTATAAAGTATGTGAGACTAATTATATGTTTTAATATTTATTGAATATTATCGCCTAATAATATATAGAGAGAGAAAAAAATGACCTAGGATTTTTTTCTAAAAAAAAATTAATATCAATATTTTTAAATACATTTAATATAATAATATGATTAATAAATCTTATATAAAAAAAAATTGGCTTTGAATTTAAATTTGATACTCTTTTGTTTAAGTTTATTTCTTAAAAAAAAATTATAATATTTTCATTTTTAATATTGGAAATCTAATATTACTGGGAAAAGAAATAACTCAAAAAAAAATTATAAATTTACTTAGGTTATCTACAATTAAAAAATATGGGAGTCACTTCCTGTTTCGATTACACTGTTTCTTTTATACGGCAAATAAGTCATTATAGCACGCAAAAAAAATAAGTTTATTTCTTCAAAAATTTACAATATTTTTATTTTTAATGTGTCATGTGTAATATTACTGGGAAAAAAAACAACTAAAATTTTTTTTTGGCAAGTTTACCTAGGTTATCTACAATTAAAAAATATACGAATAACTTCCCATTTCGATTACACTATTCCTTTTAGGCGGGGAAAAAAATTATTTGTTACATATTTTATCTATTATAATGTTACTAATTAAATATTTAAACAACTACTTACATCATGTACAAACTCAATTAGTTTTCTACATAGAAAAAACCCTAACGCAATGCGCGAGCAAACATACTAATTATACAATGCAAAAAACTCATTTCTAACATATTTTATCTATTGCAATTTTAGTTATTGAACATTAAAATAACTAATTATAGCACGCAAAAAATAAAAGTTTATTTCTGGAATTTTTTTTATAATGTGTCAAATCTAATATTACTGAGAAAAAAATGCAACTCGGAAAAAAACAATTACCTGCGTTATCTGCAATTACAAAATATACGAACCACTTTCCATTTCGATTATACAGATTTTATTAATTATAATTATACTAATTAAATATTAAAATAATAAAATACAATACATATAAAAGCAATTAATTTTCTACATAGATAAAAAAACCCCGGCGTATCGTGCGGGCATAGCGCTCGTGTCATACATATTATTATTATTATTATTATTATTATTATTATTTGTTTTTATCAATTATTCTCTGTTTGCCCCTTTCGGTGTCACGTCCTTTAGTTTTGGCCATTAGCCAAATCTTATCCGACCAATGCCTCGTTGTCCAGCTTATTAAGAAAATTATAGGTTTCATCATGTTCCAGTGAAAGATTTTAATATAGGTTCCATGGATGGATTCATCAGTTCTTCTTTTTCCTTTTCTTTTCAAAAATTAAGTCTGACCTTTTTTCTTTTTTTTCATGGGTGTCATTGAATACACAATTTCCATGTATGGCTTATTCTTCAAGGGATTATAGGCTCTTCCGTGGGTTCTCCTCAATCTTGAAAATATTTCTAAGTATGACTTCTTTCATGGGTTCTCCTCAACCTCCTAGAAAACTTTTCTAAGTATGAGTTTCTCCAATAGGTTCTCCTCTATATTTTTATAAGTTTCTCTAAAGTTTGGATCATATCCAACTATTATTGTATGACATAAGTATTTTTTCAATTGTGTTAAACACTCATATATATGGATTCTTCAGTAAATTACCTTGAGTTTCCACCTGTTTTCTCATACAAAGAAAACACAATAATCTCATCAAAATAATCAAATATCTTTATAAGTATTTGTATGTCAATATCACAAAGACTAAGAAAGTTAAAGATGCATCAAGATTTATTAGTAGTTTTCGACACAGAAGTTGTTATTCTGAGCTCAAATGAATAGGCTTAAAGACCCTGGAAACAAAAAAAAAAAAAACTATGGACCCAGGCAACATACCTAAGCTTAAACAGATATAGGCTCTGGTGTCATATTTGTGCCCAACACCTATTGACCCAAACAATATGTTAGGTCCCGTTTTAGATGCCTATTGGGCTCTATAGAGCAACTTGAGGCTAACTCTTCAAGCCTAGTTTTTTGGACCCCACATGGTATCTTAGATATTTTTATTGACCCAATATGTGGGTGTTTGGCTCTGCGGTGCGGCCTGCAGTTGAGCTCACCATAGAGCCAAACGTGATGTTAACCAAACAACTGGTTAAATTTTAGTTGTGGGTCCCACCGAAAATAGCATTTCGGCCGCAGGTTTTGAGACGCATCTCACAGATGCTTTGCAAAAAACACAGCCACAGTTCACACTCCTGCCATGCATTGCATTAACTGACTTTAATCCTAAGTTCACACTCACGAGTGTTTAGAATAAAAAATAAACACCAGCTCGAGAAAGTTTGAGAAAATAACTAAAATCCACGAACTGCCTTACAATTTCGAGTTTAAATTCACAGACGTTAAAACCTACCCTGTTATCGTCTTCCCCAGCTCCGGTGACAGCAACACCAGCCACCAAGGTAGACAGTGGCAGCTCCTCCTTGGCTCTCCCCCAACAGCAACCATCTCTTCCTTCGCCATAATAGCAACAAGCTCTCTCTCTCCTCCAGCTCTCTCTCCTCGCCAACTACTATAATAGTTCCTGGCCGACAGCATAAGCTCCACCGTGAGCTCCAGAAGCATCCAGCCACCACCCAAGTTTCTTCTCCAGCTTCGGGAAGGCAGCAACGAATCAGCAGAGGTGAACGGCAGCACAACTTGATAACTTCCAACGCCCCATCCGGCCACCACAGACAACCATTTCAACGCCACCATAACAGGGAGAACCACCTCGACCTCCTCTACTCGTTGGTACCGGCCGTTTACCCCCTATTCACAGTCAACCATGTTACTATTCACTTGAATAGTAACATTGCAGAATAATTCATGCAAAAACAAAAGGAAAAACGCATCGTTTTGTGCCTGTTTTTTGAACAATTAGGCTGGGCTGCGCTGGTCTTTTGGCCCACCTTGGCTGAGTCGGCCCATTTAGTTTGGGATAGACCCAGTCTATTTTTTTTTAAATATATAAATTATATTTTTTTTAAAAATAAAAAATTATATAAATAGAGATCAACTCTGATGAAAGTGATGTAAAACAAGTGACAGAGGCGTAATTGCAAGTAATTTGATGGGAGAATAAAAATGAGTGTCTAATTTAATTTAATTATTAATAACATTTCATTATTATGATAATTAAATCTACAATATTTAAAAAATATATATGTGTGTATTTTAAAGTAATTTCACAAGTTGACAGCAATATGAAAAACATGGTAACCAAACACTCAAAAATACTTTTCATTAAACCTCAAATTCAACCACAGTTTTAACCAAACACTTCAATTTCAGTTTTGAACCGCAACTAAAAGCACTTTTCATGAAATTGCTTTTTCTCAACATCAACCATAACAACAACAGTTGTGCCAAACAGGCCCATTTTATTTTGGATCCTGCACCTTTGATGTATAGAATCTCTTATGACCTACCACCTTTTCATCCCATCAATACATTTAAGTGGAATACATCTCATAACTAACAATATTAATTTATAATGATAAATAATTTTTCACCCCTTTACTCATGTAAAATGACAAAATTCATGGGCTATAAATATTCTCATGAATATTAGGTAAAACAATTCATAGTCTCTCATTTTTCTATATGTTTTGAATACATGCTTTGAGAGTTTCACTATAAAACATCATTATACTCTCTCTAGAAATATATTTATTTTAACATGAAAGTCCTCAACTTTATCAAAGTAATTAAACCTTTTATATGTATTTTATTTTTAGGGATTCCGGCGTCTCTCCCGTTTCGCCTCGGCGTGGTCGTCATCCCGGCACGACGTGTTGTGGCAAAGGACGTCCGTAAACGTGGTGGTGGCTGGCTAAAGACGCTAACCACCTTTCTCTCTCTCCTGCACGTAGTCCCCTGGTTTTATGTAATGTTCACTTCAGTCCCTGGACTCTGCATTTTGTTTTTGGCCCTGATTTGTTTTATATAAGTTTTTATTTAGTTCGATTGGGTTCTTCGATTGCAATTAATTCAGTTTTAATGTTTCACTTTGGTCCTCCTTCTTTTAATTTCCGGATTGGGTTGAAACTAAATAATTTATTCGGTACAGTAGTTTCTATTTTTTTCAATTCTATCCTTTGATTGAAATTGATAATATATTTAATTTTCATTTCGGCCCTTATACTTTTAATTTTGGAATTTATTCCTTTTATATTTGATTTTCGTTTTGGATCTCATACTTTTAATTTTTTATTTTAATCCCTTGATTTCTTTTTATGGTTTTAATTTTGTTAAAGTTTTTATGATTTTTTTAGTCTTTAATTTATTCTATTTTTTTCATTATTAACACAACAACAACAACAACAACAACAACAACAATAATAATAATAATAATCATAATAATAATAATAATAATAATAATAATAATAATAATAATAATAGCAATAGCAATAGCAATAGCAATAGCAATAACAATAGTAATAGTAATAATAATTTAATTGTTTTTCTTGCTTACTCTTTTGTTAATATTTTTTAGTTTTTTTCCCTCAAGATAATTTGCTATTTTTTTTTTTGTTTTAAGAGTGATAACAATGATAATTTTTGTTTTCATTTTATTCTTTTGTTGAAGTTTTTAGAATTTTTATAGTCTTTCATTATTTTTGCATTCATTATTAACATAAAAATAAAATAACTAAATGATGATGATGATGATGATGATGATGATGATGATGATGATGATAATAATAATAATTTAATTGTTTTTTTTCTTACTCTTTTGTCAATGTTTTGGAGGTTATTTGTTTCTCAGAATAATTTGATCATTTCTATTGGTTTAACAATAATAACAATGATAATTTCAAGTTTTTATTGTTTTTTTAATCTTTTTTTGTATATAGTTTTTTTGAAAAAATTCTTTCAGCTATTTATTTATTCTTTCATAATCATAATAATAATAATGATATTTTTATTGTTTTTCTTGTTTACTATTTTGTTTATACTTTTTAATTTTTTTTCCTCGGTCTAATTTGATAATTTTTATTGTTTTGATAGTAATAGAAATAATAATTTTAGATGTTAAGACTCCGATGTTGCTATTGTTATATTATTTTGAATTAATATTGCTTTCTTTTTCCCTTTATTTTTTTCTGGTTTTCTGGTTTTTTTTCCTCTTTGGATTAAATGATTTTTATGGTTTTATTATTTGCACCATAATAACGATAACTTTAGTGATTAATTTTTTATTATTTCCTTATAAAAATATTTTGTTTTTTTTAAATGATTGTTCAAGTCAATTTTATTATTTTGATTTTTTGGCAGTAATGTTGATGATAATTTTAATTGTTATAACAATGATAACAACAATAACATGATGATGGATTTTCAATGTATGTTTTTGTTTTTTTATTGATATAAAATTAACTATTTATATTTGCTATTTGATTATTGTAGATTTTTATTTGGTCTTAATTCATATAGTTTTTTTTTTTAATTCTTGGATAATGTTTATTCTTTATTCGTCTATATGCATTTATGCTTTTGGTTTTTGTTATTTTATTGCGGTTTTATTTTTAATCGGTTGAGGCCTGGATTTTAATTTATGTTGGTAATTATTTTAAAATTCATATTACTCCCTTTTTCCCTTTATTCTTTTTTTTTGTTAATGCTGGTTATTTTCTTGAAAGCTGCTAAGCAGATAAATTTATAGAGATTTAAAATTCATATATTTTATAGATAACTTGCACTTAATAGGATTTCTACACAAATTTAATATTTTTGTTACATTTATAATACTATATAAAAAATATACATCATTAATATTTTTTACATTGAAAAAAATATGGTGTCGCCCGTGACGAGGTGCGGGGGCATTTAGCTAGTGTAATATATAGAACACAACAACAAATACGTTAAATCTGCCACCCGTAGTGATGAAGAGTTGAATCCAATAAAATAAAACAAGCACGTTACATTTTAGAAAAAACAGCAGAGCAACATACCTTCCAATAAGTTATTATTATTATTATTATTATTATTATTATTATTATTATTATTATTTATTTATTTGTTTTTATCAATTATTCTCTGTTTGCCCCTTTCGGTGTCACGTCCTTTAGTTTTGGCCATTAGCCAAATCTTATCCGACCAATGCCTCGTTGTCCAGCTTATTAAGAAAGTTATAGGTTTCATCATGTTCCTAATGGAAGATTTTAATATAGCAATGCCATGGATGGATTCATCAGTTCTTCTTTTTCCTTTTCTTTTCAAAAAATTAAGTCTGGCCTTTTTTCTTTTTTTTTCATGGGTGTCATTGAATACACAATTATGAAATAGTTTTTAAAATATTTGTTTAAAACTTTTTTAACGCTCCTATTTCGTTTAAAACTTGTTTTTAACGTTCCTGTTTCATTTAAAAACTAAGACACTTGGACTAGGATGCATGATGGATCTACTTGTTAGCGCCATTGCGAGCACTTTTACCTATCCAAACTTTCAACAACTTATTAATAAGACACAAGTCCTTAATTAGGCTGTGTTGGTAACTTAGATACAAAACCAAACACTATTACCTCAGCAAGTTTTAGAACTTTTAGAAAAACATAACACCCTAGAACGTAACACCCTAGAACATTCATGTTATTGCGATACTTTTATGAAGCTCATATGCCATTTCACTTTATTAGGGAGTTTAGGAAAAATGACATCCAATAGAGTATTTTGCCTCGATGTTCAAGTCCCATAATAGGTCATTCATGTTATTGCGATACTTTTATGAAAAGTGGGAACTCCAAATGCTCTCTCCTATATTTGTTTGATGAATATCATTTGTCAATCCCACTCTCATGTGCGCGCTTCGCGCCCCACCATCACCTCTTAATTCGAGGGAGACAACGACGCGCGGTGAAAAGGAGGTTGTTTATAGCCGTAAAATTTACGACTATAATTATTAGGAGTCGCCACCTAGTATTACGATCACTAGAAAACCTATTAGTCTACGAGAGTCTTGGGTAAGGGGACTTGTTGTGCAAGGGGAAGACGCATCACCTCTAGTGCACCCTACCTAAGGTAAGCTGCATTGTTATTTGATTGTTTTTCTAAGTTAAAATTTTTACACTGCATTTTTAAAAAAACATTTTTTTTTTCTGCGGGTGTACTTTACAATATAATTTTACACCGTAGTAAACATCTTTTTTTTTTTTTTATCTACGGGTGTACTTTACAAAGTAAATTTACACAGTAGTAAAATTTATTTTTTATCCGCGGGTGTACTTTACAATGTAAATTTACACCCTAATAGATGAAACAAAAATATTTATAATTATTTTTGATATTTTGGCCAAATTCCAACGGATAATCATAAACCGATTACGATATCCAATTTTCGTTTCAAAATATGAGAAAGATGCAACATAATTTTTACAAAAAATATGTATGAAAAAATCATGGAATTTGGCCGTATACATAAAAAACAAATACATTATTTTATATTTTTTTGTAATAATAATAGTAGTAAAAAAATAAAAATACTTTTTTTTGTCAATTTGTATTTTTTATTTTTTTCTGGGCTGGGCTGTGGCCACAGTGGGCTGGGCTTCCAGCCCTCACAGGCTGGAAGCCCAAAAGGGTCTGAGCTGGGCTTCCAGTCATCGTGGGCTGGAAGCCCAAACCCTGCATGAACAGTGGGACGATTACGTCCCACTGCATGCAAGGACTGGAGGTTGAAGGCGATGAATAGTAAGAATTTCAAATGTGGCGAAGGCGCACCTGTTGGTATGGTCGGGTAGCTGAGGTCGAGGTGGTTGAGGCGTTGTCAACGGTGGCCTGTGGTGGCCGGAGGAGGCGTTGGAAGTCGCCGGTCTACTACTGGTTTGAGCTCGCCGTTGCTGCTGGTGCACTCGTCGGAGCTGGAGAAGAAGCTAGACCTGATGGTGGTCACGGTGAGCTACAAGGGTGGCTTTCAGGCTGCTGATGGGGGACAGAGACGGTGGCTGCTTCACGGCTGTTTTTAGAGAGAGAGAGAAGCGATCGGGGAGACAGAGGAGCTGCAACGGGGAGCTATTACGTAAAACTTTTCACTCGTTTCTTCTCCTTCTTCTTTCACGTCACTCTTCGTTTTTCTCTTCAGTCTTTTTTCTTTTCCACTCTCAGTGTTCTCCTAGTTTTTCTTCTTCCTTTCACGCTACTCTCCGTTTTTCACTTCCGTCTTTTTTTCTTCCCCCTTCTGCGTAAAACTTCCCTTCTATTTATAGGGCAGCCTCCTCTGCAAATTCTGCAGAGGGTGCCTCTGCAAATTCATTGCAGAGGCTGCCTCTGCAAAGAATTCGCAGAGAGGCCGTGGGTTGCCATGGCTGTATTGTTTTTACAATTTAGTCCTTCAATGTTTGATTGGTTCAATTACACCCCCAATTAGTTTTAAACTTTTAATTTTATACAATTGTATCCCCGTCAAAATTTCAATACCAACCTTAAATGTGTGCGCCTTTTTTTTTTCGGTCTCTGGTTTCCGATTGCGCGATTTAACCTTCAATTGACTGTTAAATTCTCAATTCGTTCAATTTGGCCCCTGATTTTGCATTATTGACTTAAAAATTCAAATCGGTCTCCAAAAATTTCATTCTCATCAATTGAGCCCGAATTAAATTCAAGAAATTGATTTCTCATTGCTAAGCCCTTAATAAAATTAATTTGACCAATTTAAAGTATAATTAAGTCCTTGTACTTAATTAAATCCTTCAATTGGACCTTAAATTAATTCTCGATCATAATTAAACTTTAAATTTGTAGACGATTAAATCGAATCAACCCATAAAAATATAATTATTTTGTTTAACAGATTCATCCAACGATAAATAATTTTTGCCTTAAATCTGTATTTTTCTCTATTTTTGGAACCAAAGAGATACGATTGGACTCGCGAAAACAACCAAAATTGCCACATTGATTTTTCTACCCACGCTGGCTCTTTTTATTTTATTTTTTTATCATTTTATTTTATTTTAGGGAGTAACCCAAAATTGGGTTACGACATTTGCCCCCCTCTTTACAATGCTTACGATTAAAGTTTTGTAAAAGACTTTAGATAGTAAGCATTGTAAAGAAAAAGAAAAGTGGATTTATCAGATCAAGAGATGGTTGATCCATCCAGAAATGAGAATGGGGACTATAAAGTTGATTTCTATTAGATGTTTTAAATATAATAATTTAGAGTTAAGTTCTATTAGATGTTTTAATGACTTCTATTCCAAATTAGCAGTGCCTTTCATCATTAGTGTACCCACTAAAAATAGCTTTATAAAGCTATTTGGTGTTACCTAATTAGAGTGCGCTTTCAAGCAGGAATACTTAAAGATATTTAATAAAAAGATGTTTAAGGCTCCTTAGATGCCTTAATAATAGGGTAAGAGAGTGTTTTATGAAGAAAGTCTTACACCTTGTTAGATAGAAGCCTTAATAATAGGGTAAGAGAGTGTTTTATGAAGAATGTTTTACGCCTTGTTAGATAAAAGTTTGCTTAATGTGAAACAAATCATCAAAAATCATATATGAGTGAATGAAGCAAGTGTATTGTGACATAGACCTATCCATTTTTACAATCATAACAAATATGAAGGATCTTCCAAGAAAAATGATTATCCTAATATGAATGAAATCTCAAGAAAAAAACTAGGAGAGACCGTCCTTGGGTTTCCAAGCATAAACTCTTTTTAACCTCTCAAAAAGTTTTCCAAGCATGGGTTTCTCCTTGGGTTCCCCTCAATCTATTATAATTTTTTTAATTATGGGTTCCTCCATAGTTTTCCTTAACTTCTTCAGACGTTTTTTAAGTATGGGCTCCTCTATGAGTTTCCTTTAATCTTCTAGAAATTTTCAATGTATGATTTATTCTATAAGGGATTATAGGCTATTCCATGGGTTCTCCTTAATCTTGAAAATATTTCTAAGTATGAATTCTTTCATGGGTTCTCCTCAATCTTGAAAATATTTCTAAGTATGACTTCTTTCATGGGTTCTCCTCAAGCTCCTAGAAAACTTTTCTAAGTATGGGTTTCTCCTCTATATTTCTATAAGTTTCTATAAGTTTGGATCATATCCAACTTTTCTTATATGACATAAGTATTTTTTTCAATTATGCTCAGCACTCATATACATGGATTCTTCAGTAAATTACCCTAAGGTTTCCACCTGTTTTCTCATACAAAGAAAATACAATAATCTCATCAAAATAATCAAATAACTTTATAAGTATTTGTATGTCAATATCACAAAGACTAAGAGAGTTAAGGATGCATCAAGATTTATTAGTAGTTTCCGACACAAAAATTGTTGTTATTGTTCTGAGCTTAATTTAATGGGCCTAAAGACCTTGAAAACAAAAAACTATGGACCCAGACAACATGCCTAGGCTTAAACGGATATAGGCTCTGGTGTCGTATTTGTGACTAACACCTATTGGCCCAAACAATATGTCGGGTCGCCTATTAGGCTCTATTGAGTGACTTGAGGCCAACTCTTTAAGCCTAGTTTTTTGGACCCCACACGGTATCTTAGATATTTTTATTGTCCTAATATATTTTATTTTGGATCTTGCATCTCTGATGTATAAGAATCTCTTATGACCTACCACCTTTTCATCCCATTAATACATTTCAGTGGAATACATCTCATAACTAACAATATTAATTTATAAGGATAAATAATTTTTCACCCCTTTACTCATGTAAAATGACAAAATTCATGGGCTATAAATATTCTCATGAATATTAGGTAAAACAATTCATAGTCTCTCATTTTTCTATATGTTTTGAATACATGCTTTGAGAGTTTCACTATAAAACATCATTATACTCTCTCTAGAAATATATTTATTTTAACATGAAAGTCCTCAACTTTATCAAAGTAATTAAACCTTTTATATGTATTTTATTTTTATACCAAGCTAGTATCTATTTGGCTTTCCAAATCAAACTACCATTCATATTAATTTTAAAAAGTAAGTAAGTTCTTATGAACATGATGATCAACCAATTATCTAATTACATAAATTTTATTTATAAGCATTTATAGTTTTGAAACATCATCACCATTCATGTCAATTTGACTTTCATATTTTCAGAAAAATTATTGAGACTAGATATATATAGATAGGAACACTAGCGAAGACAAGCTGAACATAGAGACTAGTATCTTTTGGTCTTCCCGGGGCTAGTGCAACTGCTTTAGCTGAATAGGTCAAAGCTTTGACTTGGAAGGATTGAAAGTGGCAATGGATCGATAGAACTATTTCTAAAATAGGAAGCAAAAAATAAATAAAAATAATGCCTTTGTCCCACTCGGAGGAGGAATCAATGGGATATGGAATTATGGATGATCTTAGCCGGCAGCAAAAGCAAATCTAATTTGTTTATACATAAAGTATTTTTGAAGAAAATTGAAAAAAACAATTTAATTCTTTTATTAAATTATTCTGTATATATTTTTAGATATGGTGATGTTAAAAATATATTATTTTGATATATTTTTAAAAGATAACATTAACCACACTACTAAGTAGACTATTAATATAGGACGACATTGAGGTGATAAAAGTAAGGGTCAAACGTGTTAATGTTACAATATATTCTTCCATTTTACAACGGGCTCTGAGATTTTATTGTCATTCGATGAATTTTATAGTAATCAAGAGGTAAATACTAGCATTTTTTTAATTATTTACTGTGTTTTATTATAAAAAAAATAGAAATAAATAATCAGGGTAGAATAATTCTAGATAAATATATTTTTATTATTTTTAGTGGATTGGAAATTTTTTATTCTCTGTTCTCTCTCTCTATTTTTTTTTTCTCTAAGTGGTTCATATTTTAATAAAATTATATTTTATTTTGAGAAAAGTTAAAAATTGATTCGTTTTCCTTTCCCCCTTATTGTGCTTTTAGTTCTTATGTTTTAGGCCTATAAGAAAATAATCTGTTTCACTGATTTACTATATACAACTTAGTTAATTAATTAATTAGATTTTTATAAATGAAAAAGGCTATACATGTACACCATTATTATCAGAGAATAGGTTTTAATAAAGAAACAATATACAATCGAAACACTATATGACCCTCATTTTACATATTCACTATTTTCATTAACAATTTATGTTTGTAATGACTATCTATAATTCTTAATTTACAACGTATTAATATTATTTATTTATTTATAGTGAAATCCAACAAGATATATTATAAGCAAAATTTATAAATTAAAATAATTAAAGATAATTAACAAGATCCACAGCCTACTTATAAACTAATGGTTGTTTGAATTTTTCTAAATAAAATTCAATTAAGGGATTTTAAATAACTTTTATACTTGGAATTCCAGTTTTAAGAGTTGAATTTCAAATCTAAAAATACTAAAAAAATAAATGAAATGTCAACTTTCTAATTTACAATAATAAAACTAATATTTTTAAAATACCCATCTAGCCTCTCTTTTTTTAAGCCTTTTGAATAATATAGCTTTGTAGATGAGGCCTCAGCCATTAATAGAGAAGACGAAGACCTGTTTGAGTCTGAATGTTTGCTCCTTCCTATTTTCATGTTTCAACTGCGCAAAAGATCTAGAACGTAAAATTGGAAGATTCCGAGCTCTAATAGAAATCATAAATAAATAAAAAATCACTAACAGTAACAGGTTTGATTCCTGGAAAGAAGTCTATCTTGAAATCTTTTACATGCAATGGAATGACTATCTATGAGATAGATAATATTTTTCAGTCTAAGAAAATAAGTCAGGCGTCGAGGTGTATTTTAATATTCAAAACTCGAATTATAGACCAAACTAGATCAAACAAGTTAATATTATTTAATTACATTAAAAAAAGGCAACACCAATAAATCAACCAAATTATATCAAAATAAGTGTAAACAATAAAACTTTGCCAATTAGATGTGATGATGAATCTTCTAAATCAAAAAGGTTCGTTGAGAACTAAAGTGTTGGTTTGCATATAAAAAATCCTTTATTCCTTACAAGATCATGTTAAAAAGAATTGTTGGCTCGGTATCTATTTCTAGCAATTTACATAAAATTGTGTATGATAATAATAATAATTATTATTATTACAAGAGTATTGTGATAAATGCAATAAAAATAAATCATGTAGATTATTGTGGTTGTGGTTTTAATGAATAGTTGTTGAATAAGTTATGAATGCATCTATTGTTGCCACGTAATTAGGTTTGATATGAATTATATACCAATATATTAGAAAATAAATTTTGTGATAAAATCACCAACAACAATAAAAAATAAAATAAAATTATTAACTATATAACTTTGCCGATGTGATTACCAATGAACTATATAACTTTGCCCATTTAATGTTCCATTGGAGAATTATAGAGAGGTCAAAGAAGAATTCAAGAATGTACACCGATAAAGAATTTTTTTATTTCATGACAATTTTTCAGATGGAACATTAAATCATCAAAGAATTACGAAGAGCTTGCTAAAGAATTTAAGGGATTGGATTCACCGATGGATATGTTGACATATGAAGATTCATTGGTGAATTTGGAGGTTTTAAAAGAGTTTATAAATTCTTTAAATGACCAGTGCAATCATTGATGGTTTCAAAATTTTCATTGGTGACTCCATTGATGATGTGCTAATGTGGTTTATTATTTGATGATTCACCAATAAAAACTTTCTTATTGATTTTAAATCCATATATATCGAGGCAGTCCATATCTTCTCTGTATTTCCTCACCTCCCTCTATATCTTCTTCTTCATCTTTCTTTTTCATTCAACAATAATCATCACCGTTTTAGTTTTAAGTATTCTTCTTAAAATTTGATAAAGTTTAACTAGGGATTTATTTTTCAGATTGGGAAAGAGCAAACTCTAATGGAGGTATACATTGAACCACATTTATGGAGGGATGATAGATAAAAAGGGTGCAATAATTCATGGATAAACAAGCTAAGGTGTTTATTGTAAGTCAACTTTGAAACTTTTTGTATATTGTTTAGACTAAAATATATTTTTTACCCATATCCTTACTTGTTTATTTTGTTGTGAAGAAACAATTTAACATCGACATGCATGCCAAACACGGGGAAGACCCTTCAACCTATCAGGAATACAATAGAGTTGTGGTTGGAGATTGAAGAAGTGGATCTGATAGAAATTGAGTTTATGGTATCTCAATAGCTATAACTCGATATATTAGGTCAGACTATGTGTCGTGACTACAGACACTCTAAAATTCAATACTAGTGAGCTGTGCCATTTGAGGAATTGATTGAACAACAAATTGGTGTTTTAAGGGCTAAAATAAAGGCTAAGTATAAGGAAAATAATGGTCAACCATGAGAGGAGATGATTTCATATATTTCCAATCGTTATCCTGTTTTTATGGACCTCCATAAGATCTTTCTCCTCCTTAGTTAGTAGCCTCTTATTAATGTTTATAAATATATATTTTTATTGGTTTTTTTATAATTTAATTAATAATATTAAGTATATTCTTCAATTTAATTTTCTTTGTTTAGCTTTGTATAATTTCAAATTATTTTAGCATCATAAAACAATTAGTAAACCATCGTTTGAATCATCAACGAACATAAAACTCCATCGGTACAACATGTGTGCTAGTTTTCCTTGGAGAATTACAGATAGTTATTAAATGTTTTGATATGAAAAACAAAAACACCAACATAACCAATAAAGTAGTTATTAGTGATTCTGATAGGTATCCTATAAAAAGATATTATATATTACTATGATACACCGACAAGAATTAATCATCATATATTTTTATCATCAACAACAATATTTTATTGATGTAACTCTTGGTGATTAAATCAACTTTGAAATCATCATTAGATGTGAATCACCGACATGACTTTAGGTGAAGACATAGTTCTGTCGAAAAACTAATCAAAGATATCTTAACTGATGTATAAATAAATTTTCAATAGATAAAATAATTTTGTCCGTGTAATTCAATTACAGGCTTTCATTGCATTTATTGAAAATCAATTTTCTGCTCATATTAAAAATTCACGTTCTGACTCTGGGGGAATATGTGTCCAAAACATTTCAGGAATATCTCAAAAACAAAGGGATTCTCTCTCAAAGATCTTGTCCTTACACTCCTTAACAAAATAGAGTTGCTGAATGTACGAATCGTCATCTTTTAAATGTTGTTCGCACCTTATTAATTAATTCTTCAGTACCTCCTAGATTTTGGGTAGAAGTCCAGTCGACAGCTGTTCATCTCATTAATCGTTTGCCTTCCCAAGTTCTAAAATTTGCATCTCCATCCTCTATTTTATTTGGTGTTACTCCTAAGTATGATTCTCTCCATGTTTTTGGGTGTGTTTGTTTTATTCACTTACCATTAACTGAACATAATAAAATTTTGGCCCAAGCTGCTTGTTTTGCTTTTCTAGGATACAATAATTATCATAAAGGATTTGTGTGTTATGACGCAAATGCTCATAAAGTTCGTATCTGTCGAAATGTGATTTTCTTTAAAAATCAGACTTCCCCCCCTTCTTGTTCTTCTACAGGATCCACTTCTATCCAGCTTCATACATTTGATGATGATAGTCCATCTTATACATTTGAACGTTTTAAACCAGGAATTATATATCAAAGACGTCATCCACTATCCATTTTGCCCCTTCCGGACACGGAACCGACATCTGATCTTTCCCCTCAACTAAGACGATCAACTCGAGTTTCACGTGCGCCAAACAGGTATGGATACTCGACAACTACTATTGATAGTACTTTTGTGCCTAAGACTTATGCTCAGGCTTCTACCCAAAACTGTTGGCAACAGACCATGAAAGAGGAACTTCAGGCTCTTCAGGATAATCACATGGGATATTGTTTCTTGTCCTACCAGAATCAAACCTATTGGCTGCAAATGGGTATACACTATTAAATTCAAATTTGATGGGTCGGTGGAACGGTATAAAGCACGGTTGGTGGATCTTGGAAATTGTCAAGCATACGGTATTAATTATGAGGAGACATTTGCACCGATGGCTAAAATGACTACCATACGAACCATTATGGCTATTGCTGCTTCCAAGAGATGGCGACTTCATCAAATGGATGTAAAAAATATATTTTTACATGGAGATCTGAAAGAGAAGATTTATATGAGTCCTCCTCCTGGTATGTTTAATCACATATATGATAAAGTCTACTAGTTGAAATGGTCTCTGTATGGTCTAAAATAAGCACCCCGGGCATGGTTTGAAAAATTTTGCACTACTCTTTTGAAACTTAAATTTATTGAGAGGCAATATGATTCCTCTCTGTTTCTTCAGCAAACTGCTACTGGTATTATTGCTCTTTTGGTATATTTGGATGATATTATCATTACAGGATCTGACATTCCACTCATTGAGAATTTATAGTGTTCTTTAAACAGTGCATTTCATATGAAGGATCTAGGACACCTTCAATATTTCCTTGGTCTACAGGTGCACTCTATGTCCAATGAGATTTTTCTATATCAGCACAAATATACCCAAGAGATTCTTCTCTTAGACGGTCTTGAATCGGGGAATAATGTTCTTACACCTCTCGAGGTTAATTTAAAACTTTGTCTAAATGATGGTGCCTGTTACCTGATCCCTCCATATACAAGCAATTGGTGGGCAGTTTGAATTATCTAACCATTACTCGACCATATATTTCTTTTGCAGTACAACAAGTCAGTTAGTTCTTACAAGCTCCTCGTTAACCTCATTTAGCTGTTGTCCGAAGAATTCTTCGCTATCTTAAGTGTACATCAGGGTAAGGATTATTTTTTCCTGCTGATAATTCATTACAATTAACAGATTATAGTGATGTAGATTGGGAAGGGTGCATGGATACACATCATTCTGTTACTGGGTGGTGTATGTTTCTTGGAAATGCTTTAATTTCATGGAAAAGCAAAAAGCAAGACTGAATCTCAAAATCTTCCACAGAATCTGAGTATCGAGCCATGTCCTCTACATGTTTAGAAATTGTGTGGCTCCAGGGTTTGCTACGTGAACTTGGTTTTCCTCAACACACTCCTACATCTCTTCATGCTGATAACATAAGTGTTATTCAGATTGCTACTAATCCCATGTTTCATGAACGCACCAAACATATTGAAGTTGATTGTCATTATATTCGTGAAGCTCTTGATCATAATATTCTTACACTACTTCATATTTCCACCGAGCATCAAACGGCTGATGTCTTTACGAAGGCTTTGGCTCCGCCTCGACATCAACTTATGATAGACAAAGTGATGCTTCTTGATCGGCCAACATCAATTTGAGGGGGGATGTCAGTATATATGACAAGAGTATCAAATATCAACAATATATGGCAACCAAATTATAACAGAAAATCTTGTATTTATTATAGACTACAAAACAAGGATCATAAACTGTAAATTAG
Organism: Salix purpurea; assembly: GCA_027405865.1. NCBI lineage: Eukaryota > Viridiplantae > Streptophyta > Magnoliopsida > Malpighiales > Salicaceae > Salix > Salix purpurea. The sequence continues at coordinate 14,524,423 of JAOWLH010000013.1, read as the reverse complement.
GGATTATTACATGTCTTTAGAGGACTGAATTCCTCATTACAAAATCAATGAAAATATAGATGAAATTACATAGAAGCTCAGATTTGTGACAGTTATCATGTCACACTCCTTAGGGACCTAATTGCTCTAAATCAATATAATTTAGTTTTATTTTGATATATCAAATATTACGTCCTGACTCGAACTCGAGATCTGTTGTGCAAATAACAAATTCATTGTTATCATGTCATGCCCCTTGAAGATCTAATTACTCTAAATCAATATAATTCAGTCGTCAAGAACAAAAAAAAATTGTCGATATTGCAAGATCCCAATATCGGTTAATCAAAATAAATTATTAAGTCAATTATTAAAAAAACAGATTATAAATATCTACAGTTATTTTTGCTCAAGCTCCGAATAATTCTTAATGTAGCAGCAACACAACTTCAAAATAATAATAATTTTTTTTCGAGAGAAACATTCTGATCTACCGTAGATGGAGTACACATGCTATTATTTATAGATAGATCAGAGACTTATATCAATTTGTTATCAAGAAGAAAATTAGGCAATTGATTTCATGATCAATCTCCATGATCATAGATTTGAATAAATAAGAACACGAATGAGTCATAAAGGGTATAATGATAATTTCTCACGAAGTCATCTATGAAAAACATTCCTCGGCAGTACTCAAGGATGCACTTTGAGTAAGATATCATCACCAGTGCATCTCTACTATGATTAAAAAATTATATCTTGCTAAACTGAATAGAAATACTAATAATTTTAAAATATATATTATTCTCATAAACAAACCCTCCCCCATCAACAGTAGTAGCCTTTTGTGGCTGCACATGCAACCCTGTGTGCTCTTCTCTACCTGACAAATAATGTCAAGCAGCATGAAAGCATATTATATAAATAAAAAAAAAAAAAACAGAAAGCATATCATGAAAATGCAAAAAAAAAAAGAGCATAGAGAGAATACCATCTAGCTCGCTATAGTATTGATCCCGGTATAGGGACCACCTAAAACATGCTCTCCACAAGAGAATTCAAAAGCATATGCTTCAATAACTAGTCAGAAGCAGAATGTCTTCAACATTTGTGGTTGCTCCAGCAACCAAAGACTTTGTTTAACTCTGTTCTTCTCCTAAGAAATAGTGAAAAATAGCACGGGAAGAACTGGCAACCTTATACGACAATCAAATGACAACCTGAAAACCTTTCATAGGAAACCAGGAGTAAGGAAAGAGAAGGGGGTGTAAATTGAGCCACAACAAATGGATTCATCTATGTCTTTGGACAATATGATTTCTTTCTAAAAAGTAAAGTATGATTTTTGCAGTTTTTGCCTTATATTTGCATGCCGAAGAACTTTCCAACATTGATGGAAACTTGCATGCAAATGGCGGAGTTCGATGTGCATAGGATTCCCTACCTAGCAATATCTTTTTGCATTAAGCTTGAGTTTGAATCGGCATAATTAATTGATATAACTTCTTGTGTCCCATGTAAGCACCCCTTATATTCAAACTTTTTTTCTCAACGATCTTATGATCAAAACATTCAACGCTTGCGATCCAATAATTTTATAATCTAGCCGTTAAAATTTGAGATTTATGAGAAGGTTACGTTCAATACCGAGAGGAGTGGTACCGATTTGGGATTGAAAGATGATTATCCGTTATATATCTAACGAGAAGTCAGTGAACTTCACTGTTTTTTTAAGAAGAAAAAAAAAACGATGTGAAAAAAGAGTGCATGAGGCAGTCCCCCCATCGAGAAGTCTTACGGTGGACAAACTGTTGGAGCAATATGGACCCAAAAGAGTTCATTTCTCGTAGTTGATCAAAATCTCATTGCAACAATCAGCAAGTGGAAAGAAAACTAATCAGGTTGACAATGGTGTTCGGTCAAATGGACCGTGTGGATGTATGTGTGTACGTGCAAGGATCAAATCTAGATGACATTGGTGTATAGTGCTGTAAGGATATAATTATTATACAATTATAGCTGAAGAATCTTGGAGACCAAACAGGCCAGCAACAGCTCCCCCTCCTTCCTCTCTCTCAAGATTTATATTTTAGTGAGAAGGCACCAAAATAGCCAGCCCATGGGTCTTGAAGGTCGAGCTTATGCTGGGGAATCTGGAGACAGGTCAAACGAAGATGAACACTTACAGCCTCGATATACAGATAAGATTGTCCTACTTGGTTAGTATTATACAGGCGCCATTCAAGATCTCTCGGTCGGTGATGCCCTTTTCTTTTTCTTTTCTTCCTCTTTTTTTTTTTTAAAAAAAAAAAGGGTTTTGTTCTTCATGTACGAAGTACCTATATAATATTGCTTGAACTCTGATATCGCTAGCACTCACGTATCTCAAGTTAGGACACCAAGTTTAAGGAGATGGTCAGGCTCACAACTCTCTCTGTCTGTGTTTCTTTTCTTTTCTTTCTCCATTTGGTGTTTTTCGTTCATGGGAAAGACGAAACCAATCAGCTTCTGGTGGGCAATGGAGATTCTGCTCATACGGTCAGTGCTTGACACTTGATATTCTTTTCTTCCTCCAAGTTTAGCCCTTGATGTTTTTCTTTCCTTTTTTTAATAATACCCTACTGAAAAACCCATTACTCGTACGAGGTATTATCTCTTATTTGAATCAGCAAAAGCTTAGTTTTCAGGTTTCTGTGGTTTGGTTTGATTAACTTGAGATGATGACACAGGGAAGAGCAGATCACGAGTGTAGAGGCAAGGAGAGGGGAGAGTGCAAGAAGAAATTAGGAGATGAAGAGACTCTTTACGAGAGTGAGGACTACATATACACTCAATCTAATCCTTAGATCGATCATAGTTCTTATTCTCTTTCATAAAATATTGTAATTTGTAAATTTTCTGTTAATTCCATCAATAATATTGAAGCTATGGTCGAACATTAAAGATTTGAGTCTTTTCATTAGCAAATGTCTTTCATTCTATCGTTTCTGTTTATTCCTTAGCAAATCTCTTTAGCGGATTACGCCCTATGATTTCTCCTCTTTTTTCTTTTCTTTGTTATGAGTGAGGGATGATATTTAAGATTTGCAAATATTCTGTTTTATTCTTTGGGACATCATAATATATATAGAATATAATTGTATTAAAGCAGATGATCATAGGTATGAAAACATGTACATGGTAGGGGAACGTAAATAGATAATCAAGCAAATATATTAGAAAATTAAGAAGCTATTAAGCTAGTGGTTGAAAAGGTACAAGCAGGAGGAGCAGTAAACAACAAAAATAAAATACAATAGGAAATAAATAAAAAATAGAAAACAAAATTTTATAAGGAATGTGATTAAATTCTCTTGATTTTTATAGCACGGTTCATCCACACTTCAATACTTATTATAGTATATACTAAAAGAGGTCATGAGTCAGTTATTGTGCATTGTGAGACAAATCACTATGCATTACAATAGTGTTGCTTAGTTTTCAGGTCAGTTTCAATCAGTTCGGTTTGTTTGGTTTGTCACTTTATTGATTTTCTTATAATTTTGCCTAGTAAAATAACTATTTTGTCCCTTGAAAAAGACAAAAAAACGGGTTTTGGATGGAGGGGTGCCACGGTAATTACATATTTTCGGTTCGAAAGCCAGTTTATTATTTTTTTTATATTTCTTTGAACAATAAAATAATCATTTTATCCCTTGAAAAAAGACAAAAATCAGCTTTGGCTATGAGGGGTGCCACATGAATTTCATATTTTTTGAAAATTGCTAAATACTAATACACCCCCCAATAAGAAAATTGAAGAGTTGTTTGTAGGGGTGTCCCAATAATTTACCATTTATTACTATTATTATTTTTTCTTCGAATATTATGGGTGCGTGTTACACGCAGCTAATAGTATTCGGCCTCACGCCATCTTCGGGCGCTGCGTGTGGCATCATCTGGTGGCCAAAAATGTCCATCTGACCTCTCTGTGGATGCGCCGTAGTGGCATCTTCCTTATGGTGTGGCACATGATGTCATACGAGATGATGGACGATTGAACTTTTCCCCCCTCTTTTCTCTCTCCTTCACCCTAAACTACGTGTCATCCCCTCGGTTTTATTGGTTTTTCATTTCAGCCCCTGCTCTTTTAATTGTGCTTTATGGTCCTTATTTCTGTCATATAAGTTTTGATTTGTTTCAATTGTGTCCTTCGATTAAAATTGATTATATATTGCATTTTCATTTCAGTTCTTATTTTTTTAATTTCGAGATTGCTTTTAAATCTCTTAATATTTTTGGTATGGAAGATTTGATTTTTTCAATTTTCTCCTTTGATTGAAATTGATAATATATTTGGTTTTCATTTCAGCCCTTATGCTTTTAATTTTTTTTATTTTAATTCCTTTATTTTTTTTCTATATTTCTTAAATAGTCCCTATTGTTGTCATGTTTATTAATTTTTTTTTAATTTTTATTATTTTCTCTTTTGTTGAGATAATATTTTTTCAAAAATTTTGTTATTAAATTTTAGTTTGTGTTTATGATCATTTGAAAATTGATATTTCTTTTTTTTTCCTTTGTTCTTTCTTTTGTTTTTTTTTCCACGTAAAATGATTTTTTTTAGCTAATATTTTTTTATCATTTTTTTTGTTTGCTCTTTTGTTAAAGTTTTTAGGCTTTTTTATTCTTTTATTGAATTTATTTTCCCATTATTCACGCAATAATAATAATAATAATTTTAGTTTTTTTCTTGCTTCCTCTTTTGTTAATATTTTGAGTTTTTTTTCTTGAGGTAATTTAATAATTTTTATTATTTTAGGAATAATAGTAATGATATTTTTAGATGTTAAGCCTTCGATGTTGTTGTTGTTATAATAAGGTGTGTTGATGTGTTTTATTATATCAAATCTTGCATGTATAGATGTTATATTGTATTTTTAAACTACCAAAATCTATTAATTGTTTAAATTCTACAAGTTATAAAAATTATTTACTCGGCCTGCTACGCAGTGCGGGCAATTTAACTAGTAAAATACAAAGTAGATCATTTTTGGTGTCAATGAAGTTCTTATCATAAACTTTAAACTAAAAAGATAACTAATGAAGAATAAGAACAAAATTTTATCCTAATCACTTCATTTGTCATTGAAAATAATTGTATTTTGAGCTAGCCAAACTCTATAGCAAATATCAAAGGATAAGCTTCTCCATATCTTCCTTTTGTCTTTCTAATTACAAGTGAGGAGGATCAACCCAATGCCAAAGTACTCATGTAAATAACTCATTAGTGATGCCAAGTGAGTTCATTATAAGAGTTAGAGCAAACAGATTTAAATAGGCATTGAATAGGCTAGTTTAGAAGACATGGAGTGAGATGGACCTGGAGGGACAAATGATATCTATGGAGCTTAAAGGATAACCTCTAATTTAACTAATCCAAGTTCAAGAAGGGTCTAATTCATGTTCTGACAAAGAGCTGGTGAGTTAGGCATAGATAACATTTGATTTGAGTTTATTTTTTCTAATATGATGTGGAGTCCAAGTCCAAATTAATTCCTAAACAAGGGAGAGTTTTTAGCATTAAAAAAAATCTAGTTTAGAATGTAAACCTACAAGTAAAATTCAAAACCAAATAATTTTTTTTATCTTATTTTTATGTTGCTGCAACTTAAACTTTTATTTAAAATTTTTATTTTGTATTTTAGGGTTAATAAACATCAATTGGACTTAGATAGAGTCCGATTGTAAGAGGGCTTTATACAAGTCCATATCTTTGGGTATTTTATGATTTAGTTTAGGTTCAAAACACAAGTAACCAAAGTTTTAGATCATGTTTTTTCCTTAATGATATTCAAATTACAACTACAACTTTGTGTACTTGTGATGTGAGAATTCTCTCTTTCTTGATTCTCTAAAGGACTGAAAATAATTTATCGAGGTTCAATTGACTTTGTGATGTCAATCTATATTTCTCATTCACGAATTGTTATTCGTTGGGTGGGGTTAGAATCCAATAGCGTGGGTATGTAGATATAAGTTATATTTGTATCACGCTTCTATCAAACTTGATTTACTCGACTTTTTGAGAATCGTTATCTTTGCATGTGAGTTGCTTGACCATGTAATCAAGAGGTTCACATCAACAAGATATAGTCATTTATGCAATAGATCATTAATAGACCTTGGAACACACCACACAACTCCCCACTCCCCATTTATTCCTATGCACTTAATGGGTTGATTTTATTGATGCTTCATGTGGGTGGATATATATATATATATAAAGTTAATGTGCATAATCTTTTTGCTCTAAACTCTTGTTTAGAACAAACATAGAACATGAAATCCAGACATCTGGATAAGTATTTTTGCAAATGGTTCATGGAATCTAGCTAGAAGGAGCTTTCCTGGTTTATTTTATTAACTAGCAAGAGAATATACAGGGAGATTAGATGGGCCCTAATATACTATAAGAGTTATGGTCAAATCCTAGCTGGAAAATACCTGACTTAATTAGGCCCACAATGGAAAAGGCCAACCTAGAGGAGACCAATGCACCTATACAACCTAAATTACTAAGTGAAGAGATGTGAAAAAACATGATTTTCTTGCGGTTCAAACATATTTTTTAAAAGGCACTTGTAAAGGCTCTTTTTTTTCCAATCAAACCCTATTTTTGAAAAATGTATTTTAGAATCTATATAAGCGAGTAAAATTCCAGTTATTTTATGTTTTTATAAAATATACACGTCCTAACTTAAACTCAAGACTTACTATGCAAATCACAACCACGTTATCAAAAAACAACGTTTAAAATCTCTAGGTAATCATCTATGTCGTCAAAGCTCACCTTAGGGCATTACAAGTCTTCTCGAGACCTTGATCATCATCACGTGTACAACTGCATGTACTCTCTACTCTACAAAAGGTGGTTGTTGCGGTTAACTTAGGGTTACCGTTTGTTTTTGCATCGATTACCAACGAACATTCAACTCTTCGTTGAGCCTCAAATCTGGCGCCAAGCATTTGCGCAATCTAAACAATAACTTAACATTCAATTCTTCTATCTGACTTAACATTCTAGCCAAAATATATTGGAAATAGAGTATTAAGGCTTAGTACTTAGTAGCTAGTACTGTGATCCAACGCTTGCAATTCAATAATTGTATAATCTAGCAGTTAAATTTGAGATTTATTAGAGGGTTACATTCAATTCCGAGAGGAGTGGTATCGATTTGGGATTGAAAGATGATTATCTGTTATATATCTAACTAGAAGTCAGTGAACACAAATCTTCGTATAAATCGAGATTGAGTCTTGCAATAATTTGATGTCAAAAATGATTTTCTAAATGGAGATCTTGAAGAAGAAGTCTACATGGAGTTGCCACCTAGAGCTAAGCACAAATCTTCATATAAAAATGAAGTTTTCAAATTAAAGAAGAGATTATACGGTTTGAAACAGTCACCCTGGGCATGGTTCAAAAAATTCTCCTCTACGATGAAGGAATTTACTTATACACAAAGTAACTTGGATCACACCTTGTTTATAAAGCACAAGGAAGGAAAGATTACGCATTAATTGTGTATGTGGATGACATGGTCATAATAGGAGATGATATAGAATAAAAAAAAGCGCTACAACAGTTTCTGACATTAAAATTTGAAATGAAAGATCTTGGACAATTGAAGTATTTTTTAGGGATCGAGGTCTTAAGGTCAAAAACAGGGATATGTCTATCACAATGAAAATATATGGTAGACTTGTTAACGGAAACTAGAATGCTGGTGTGCAAACTTATAGATACACTTATGGAAATGAATCACAAGCTAGGAGAATGGGAAAATTAGACGCCAACGAACAAAGGACGTTATCAACGGTTAGTTGAAAAACTGATATATTTATCACATTCAAGGTCAGACATAGCTTATGCAGTAAGTGTGGTAAGTCAGTTAATGTTTTCACCAGGAGAAGAACATATAGAAGCATTATATCAGATCTTGAGGTATTTGAAGAGTGCACCAGGAAGAGGATTACTATTATCTAAAAATGAGGTCCGTGAGATTAAAGGGTATACAGACTTAAACAAGGCAGGTAATCAGACTAATAGGAGATCGACATCAGGTTATTTTATGTTTGTAGAAGGAAACTTCATCACTTAGAGAAGTAAAAAGCAAAAAGTGGTCTCTAGATCGAGTGCAGAAGCGGAATACCGAGGTATGGCTCATGGTGTATGTGAATTATTATGGATAAAACATGTGCTACAAGATTTGAGGATTGATTATGGGACATCCATGAGTCTACACTATGATAATAAAGCGGTTATCGAGATTGCGCACAATCTTGTACAACATGATCGTACCAGACATGTCGAGGTCGACTGACATTTCATTAAAGAAAATCTTGATCAGAAAATTATACAATTTTTGTTTGTTCGGTCCGTAGATCAGCTAGCCGATATACTCATAAAGGCAATTTTAGGAAGGGTATTTCATGACGCTATTAGCAAGTTGGGCATGATAAATATATATGCTCCAACTTAAGGGGGAGTGTTAAAATACAGCTGGTGTGTTTGTATCCTTGTGTAACAGAAAGACCGAGGGCATGGCATGTTCTTGTGTTGTTTGTATTTTAGCATAACAGAATATACTGTAAAGCTAGGTTAAATTCAAGTATATATACAACTACTGTAACAGGGAGAAAGAATAGAATTTTTCCGAATAACATACTGAAATTATACAATGACATTGGTGTATAGTGCTACTTAATTTTTCCGAATAACAATAACATACTGAAATTTTACAAACATTATAGTGCTGTAAGGATCTAATTATTAGGCATTTATAACTGAAGAATCTTGGAGACCAAACAGGCCAGCAACAACTCCCCCGCCCTCCTCTCTCTCAAGATTTATATTTTAGTGAGAAGGCACCAAAATAGCCAGCCCACGGGACTTGAAGGTCGTCGAGCTTATGCTGGGGAATCTGGAGACAGCGCAAAAGAAGATGAACACTTACAGCCTCGATGTACAGATAAGATTAGCTGGTCCTGTTTGGTTAGTATTATACAGGCGCCATCGGTCGGCGATGTCCTTTTCTTTTTCTTTTCTTCTTTTTCTTAAAAAAAAAAAGGGTTTTATTCTTCATGTACCTATATAACATTGCTTGAACTTTGATATAGCTAGCAGTCACGTATCTCAAGTTAGAGAAACACCGAGTTTAAGAATATGGTCAGGCTCACAACTCTCTGTGTGTGTGTTTCTTTGCTTTTCTTCCTCCATTTGGCGTTTTTCGTTCATGGGAAAGAGGATACCAATCAGCTGCTGGTGGGCAATAGAGATTCTGCTCATATGGTCAGTGCTTGACACTTCATTATTCTTTTCCTCCTCCAAGTTTAGCCCTAAATGTTTTTCTTTCTTTTGTTTAATGATACCCTACTGAAAAACCCTTTACTCATACGAGGTATTATTTCTTATTTGAATTAGCAAAACCTTAATTTTCAGGTTTCTGTGGTTTGCTTCGATTAACTTGAAATGATGACACAGGGAAGAGCAGATCACGAGTGTAGAGGCAAGGAGAGGGGAGATTGCAAGAAATTAGGAGATGAAGAGACTCTTTACGAGAATGAGGACTACAGTGACCATCGTATACGTCGCCCTCCTCTTCCTTAGATCATTCTTTTCCTCATATAATATTGTAATTTTCAGATTTTCTGTTAATCCAATCAATAATAATGAGGCCTTGCTATTAAGCTATGGTCGAACATTTAATATGATTTCTATGTTATGTTAAGAATTAATTTGAGATTTTATATGTTTTTATTATTATTATATATATATATATATATATATATATATATATATATATGTAATTTTTATTATATCTTATTATATATTAGTATCAACTTTTTGATTGACGGTTATTTTTTATACTCAATGTCAAAAAAACATATTGATAGCACATCTATGTTAATTCTCTTATGTTAGAAAAAAAATATTTGATTTGCAGTTAGGTGAGTTTAATAGACGAGTTAACACTTTAGTTCTTAAAAAATAATTATCCGACTTGTGACAACGTGTGAGTCAAATAACTCGTATATATATTACAGGGAAATGGTGTTTCTTGTTGAAGTGATATAATTGTAAATTTTGCTAGTTGTTTTAATGTAGTTTAATGAAAAATTGTAATTTTTTAAATATAATTTTTATATTTTTCTCTTTATGCCTACCATTTTTATCATTTTATACTTGGCCTATTTTTTAGCATCAATTTTTTTTAATATCTTCATTTTTTGCAATATTTTTTTTTCCTTTTTTGTAATTTTATTTCATTTTTTACACTTTGAATATTTTTCACATTACAATAGCCAATTTATACCATTCTTTTTGTTCATATCTTTATTGTTTTAAAATTTATTTTATAAATATTTATAGATTTTTTTAAAAAATATTCCACAAGACTAAGAAAATTATGTTTCACTATAGCAGTTAAAACATTGTTTTATTATTTTGCAATGTTGAAATAGCTTAAGATCTTATATATTTTTAGTTCAAAACACATGGACTGAGATGCATCTAGAGGGACAAAGAACATCTGTGGAGTTTAAAGGATAACCTGTAATTCATCTAATTCAAGTTCAAGAAGAGTCTAATTCATGTTCTAAAAAAGAGCTGATGAGTTAAGCTCTATGACAACCTTTCATTTGAGTTTATTTTTCCTAATATGACATAAAGTTAAAATCCAGATTATTTTCTAAAAAAAAGGACTTTTAGCATAAATATTTTTTTCATCTAGGAAGAAAACCTACAAGTCAATAACATTCAAGACCAAAAAACTTTTTTATCTTAGTTTTATGTGGGCGCAACTTAAATTTTTATCAAAATTTTGTATTTTGTTATTACACACTAAGAAAATTATGTTTCACTATAGCAGTTACAACAGTGTTTTATTATTCTGCAACGTTAAGAAATTAGTTTAAGATCTTACATATTTTTATTAATGCATATATTTTTTTCCATATCTTATTATATATAAGCATCAGTTTTTTTATTTATAATTATATGTTTACTTGATGTAATAAAACACATTAAAAAGCTTACGCCTACACATAATTTGTTTTGCTTTAAAAATATTATTCAAATAGACGTACGTGTTGACACTGTATTTTTTTATATTGTTTACACTTTAATTAAATATATACACACCCTTTTTTAATTTATAATTACAGTTTTTTTTAAAAAAAAAAAAAAGAAGAAGAAGAAGCTTTCATACGTATTTTTGCTAAAAACAATATTCAAGCACACGGTGAAGTACAAGACAAATAACTAGTGAGCACCTAAAGCAAGATTGATATCAAAAGAAAAGAGATTTATAGATGATTTCTACACTGTTTGCGTTGAGCAATGTCTCTGTTTTAATAAATAAATAAATAAAAATTAAAAGGTTTCAAGGACTTGCAAGAGTAAAATTGCTAGGGTTGAACTCTAGATGAAGAGGTTTAGGGACTTGAAGTGACCGACAAGAAAAAGACTTCATATGTTTGTAATCAAATCAAATTATCATACCGTGTCCAAAATCATTGAAAGGATGTGTAATGATTGATTTAAGAGCAGAAACAATTGGATTAACGAGTAAATATGAAAGTTGGTCGTGATGGATTCAGAATAGAAGCCCTCCAAAGGGACATGAAATTTGTAAAGCTAACTGAACTCATTAAAACTCATGCTTCACAAAAATGATTACATTATATTATTGACATGCCAACTCGTGAAATTATGACAGAATGCTTCCCTACTTGCATACATTGATAGTAGATAGAGCAATAATACACTAATCCCTCCCTTGATATATATATATATATATAAACCACTAATCCCTCGCCATTAGAGCTTTAAACTGGATGGTTCTAATGGGACGAAAAATTACAGCAACGTGGCTTTGGCGGAATGATAAAAATTCAGAGCGAAGAAGATACGTTCTTGGCCAGCTTCCCGACAACACGGCACAGGTATTCCGCCTTGATGTCTTCATCACAAATCTCCACACACTGGAGGTGGTCGCTCATCCATAAACTAGGAACTACGAACATCAAATAGCATGTTCATCAAGCTCCATCTTTGAGATTCGGAAAATTGCGATCAAGAGTTTCAAATGAGCTTAATCTCGGTTCTAAATCTGCAAAGACTCACTAAATGAATCAGCATCCATCACAAGGAAGAATCTTAAGGGAGGGTAGAATCTGATGTGATGTGGTAGAGAAAAAATAATGATCATTTGTCTTTCCATGTCATTGTATCATCACATTTGGTTCTAACAAGCATATCTAAGTAGAAACATCCACAGAACTTCTCGCTCAAAAGGTGGATAGCCATGCAAGCAGACTTGATTTAATGGAAGCTTGTTGAAATAGAGATTAGAAGATTCGCAATTTTTTGTGTTGCAGCCAGATTATCAAAGATGATTGCGCTGCTAAACGGTAATGCATGCAGTTTCTTCAAAATCATGTAGGTATTGTGGGATCTACGGCTAAAATATCATCAAAAGAACATCCATAAACTTATTTATAATGCAAGGGTTTGAGTGTTGCTGATGGTTCTATAGTTGAAGAGAGAGCAGTATAAGTGATAAAATACAGCCGATCTGAAGTGTCCATTTATGCGCTTAGATGCTTTAGAAGCCTAGGATACTAGATAAACTCGGAGGTGAAGGCTTCGCTAAAGGGCCTGACAATCACTTATGGATGAGAATCTAGGAGTGCAAAGGAACACAAAGCCACTCTTCTTTAAAAAAATCCAGGGGGTACTTTGCTTCATTCAATATATCTCCTCTTACCAGACCAGCAGCTAAAGTTGTTCACCACAGATGGTTTACAGTAGAGCATCCAAGGGAAGCATGTGTGTGAAGCAACGGGCATAGATGTTTCTAGAAACCTATTTCAAAGTTTTGAGCCTGAAAAACTCAAGTTTAGAATTATAAGATGCTTTAGGATTCGCATAAGTGTGACCTATACGCTAATTCAGCAGAATGTTTGGTACTTTCTAGTAAAAGTTTTTAACACAAGCTAGTTCTGATGGCTTGAATTATATGCTTATCTTGAAAAACAATATTAACTACACCAGGTGTTCTGTGAACATCATCACTCTCTCAGCTAGCACTCCTAGAAAACATAACATTTAGAACAAGTTTAAGCGATGGCTGCAGGCTTCTCCTGCAACGAGTCATGAAGCACAGCAAGCATTCAAACCTACATTCTTAAGGTCTTACCAGTGAGATTTTATTTGGTAATTTTCATCATCATATGAATTTTACTCTCATGTTCTGCCACCTAATTTGAGGTTGATATAAGATAACCAAGAATACCAGTGAATATATTTATATAGCTGGAGAACTACAGTCAGTATTGGTTGTAATCTATATGCAGTCTCCTGCCTGAATAGACAATCATTCTGTCTTCAACTCACCTCTCTTGCAGCTCCTGAATGTTTGCGGAGAATGTCATTAAGAAACAACCCTGCTCATTGTGGATAATCCCTCACAAGTCACTTGACTATCCCTGTTTTATGGTAATTCCACAAGGCAACAAATGCTTTATTACAGAACATTATACGCAACGTTGCAGATCTAACTTGTTAAAACACTTGGGTCAGGTACTATCAGTTCAGGCTATTTCACTAGAAAAGGATGAGAGAGGGGTGGATGAAAGGAGTAACTGATTGATGAAGACAAGGTCCTAATTGTAAAAATAAATCAGCAATCCATACTTCGTACTCATGCAACTCCTACTCTGTGTCAACTGATATAGTCTCACACATTATACAATTCTGTATCAATTAAGTAGAAAAAAACAAGAGAAAGATGCATAATACAGGAAAATTTACTTACTCAAGTTATGCAGTTCCTGTTATCAACCTTTCCTGTTGATCCAACTTTTTCACTTTTATAATGCCGAAGAGAACTTGGAAACTGAAGAGTGCACAAAAGATGGATGCCGTAATGGCTGGTACCTATCAAGGATAACACACTCAAACAAATGATTGGATGAAAATCAAGAAGAAAGATGCAAAATGATGCATAGAAACCATAAATTAGAGCTGATGGCTTACTCGAATGGAATTGAGATATAAAATAGTTGCAAGGTTTACTAGACTTCCAGCAGCTACAGCCTGTTGATTGGTCAAAGAGGATGATATGAAGAACACATTTAGATCCGCACAAAACACATTAAGCAAAAAATTTCTATTTCTGAAATATAGGGGAAAATAACAAAAAAATAATAATTGCGCATACAAGTATGCTCCTCATGTTTTAACTAAAACATGAGATGGCAGGCCTGACAACTCCTAAAATACCTTATGCTTACATGCCATAAATGCACAGGTTCATCCAATTTAGATTTTTTACTATACATGCAACAATTAAGTTGCCTGCATGCAGAAGCAGCAATGATGGAGAAAATGTAAAAGATGATAATCTCATTTAAGCTTCTTCAGAAAAAATTGTAACCAAGGTGAATCTTGTTAAATTCTTCTATCCCTATTTATAAAACAAATTTGACATGACTTGAAAAAAGTGTCATGTCATGAGTGAACTTGCAAATTTCAATAGAAGTTTATTCCAAACATGTCAAAAAATGACTAGTATACTCCATGATCAAAAAGGAAATTATTGCATTGCATTCCATGGGATCTACAATATAAACCAGAATACAAGGTTGATTTTATGAAGTCATAATATAAATAAACTCACACTCCCTACTGTCTTCTGGACAGCTGCAACACGCTGGAATGCCCTCTCAGACTCCAGGGTTCGAACTCGAAGCTTCAAATCACCTTGCTCCTGCAATGCAGTGTTGATTGCTAAGTAACATGTCAAAGACATGAAACCACTGACATAATATAAAGCACTAGCATTATTTAGAACACTCAAATTAAAAGATTACAAGGATTACTGAATCCTACCAATCGTTGGATAGTATCAGCAAGCTTTTGAACTCTATCAGCCTGTCTAAATAAGTTGTAGAATGCACGAGACTGCCTGTCCCACCTTTTTCTGAAGTCCTGAACCATTTACAGGATTGGTTATGAAAATGAGACTTACTATCATGTCCATCATCAAGGTTAGAGCAGGTTAAGATGGTCCTATTTTATCTTCATGAGAACTAAATAAATAAATAAAATAAATACCTTCAAGAGAAATTCAACTCCAACTTCACGAAACTTTAGCAGCTCAAGTGCATAGCTGAGATATAACCCATGCAGGACAGGTTAGACATATTAATTTACATGGACGACTTAATTTCAAAAATTTCCAGAGAATGTTTAGAAAACTGTAACAGAAGCAAAACACACTCACGGTTTTGCAATCTCTGTAATATCAAACTGAGGGTCAAGGCCTTTCCCAATGCCATCCAATACTGCAGAGAATAATTTCCTTGTCTAAGGTTAATGTTGCGCATAGCATTTTATAACAATGACGCCACCAAATTACAGTATTTCACCTGAAAATGCTCTCACAACAAATGTGAAAGTGGCAGGAAAACGGAAAGGTTGATCTGCTGCAATGGATAATAAATCTTCCCCTGTTGAGAGAACGTAACCACATGAGATGAAGCTGTCCAAATATTTGCAGAAATCATGTGAAAGCTATACAATTTGCAATATCTTATCATAATTAGATCATTTTCACAATAAGCTGGGCCAGGAAGTTCAACAATAGGATAAAGCTATGCCATAACAAGACTTGAATTTAAGTATACCAGATTGAGAATCTCAGCTAATCCTCAATCCAAAACTAGCTGGGGAGGGCCATGAGGATCCATATCCTAAGATAGAGAAATAAAAACTGGAAAATAAAATGAAGGACAACTTGAATGATGGAGTGTTAGTGGCTAATAGACACTCATAATGGTATGTGTATATTACAATAGTTGCTTTTGTGCAAATGCCAAAAGAAAGTGGAATGCTCTCACCTCTTGCTATTTGGAAACGTGTTGCACTATGAATTAAATCTAGATGCCAATGCAATAGGCATCTGCACAAATTCAGTAGAAAAATGTGAAACATCATGTGTAGAACCATACTGCAGGAATTACCTATTGCAGCCAGACGTTGCTTCTTTTTCTCTATTTTTTCATCCTTGCTCAATGGCTTTTTAAAGCCGAGTTCTGCTGCTTCCATTTCTCTCTCTCTTCTTTGAGCAGCAAGACGCTCTTCAAAACTGCCAAAGTTTGAAATTAGAATTCTGAGGTTAAAAGAGGTTGAACAAAGAAGTATGCATCACTTATTAGATGATCCTAAGGTAGTTTCAACATTCCCACTTTCATCCGATGTTCAAGTCAAAGTGTCAGTACATTGTCTGACGATTCTATATCGCAGTATGCATGATATTTAAAATGAGTGTTAGCTAATCTCCTTGGTCTTTAGTAATGACTCTTCTTAGCTCTTCTTTATCTGAAAATGTCTTAATCTTGAGAACCTCCTTTTCAATCTTTCAATTCAATCTCAACCTTGAGACCTTGAAGTAAGGGCATGATTGAGTGGTTATGCCATCTTCCACGAAATGAGACAATTGTTTGTTATTTACACTCAGATCTCTGATTTTGCTCATACCTGTTGAGCATCTAAACCTCAATGACAGTAAGGGCAGGAGCAATACTTCAATTAAGATCCTCTTTCCTTGTTCAATCTAGCTAGAGACTAGCCCTCAATCTATCAAAGCTGCCAGCCCAATTCCCTTCTCCTGTTGGTCAGTTGAAGCTCAAACCTAAATTATCATTATTATTCATTTTCATTGGAATTACGATGGAATGACAACTTTGAGCAGAATTCCCTCCTATCAAGCACAACTTTCAAATGACCCCTATGAATATTCAGTTTTGCATCCAAACGTGTCTACAATGACTAACAGCCTTATCCTTCCCTCGCAATATTTATTTTTTGACTTAGATATTGTTCCAAATTCTACCCAAACCAGCAGTAGAGGATTAGTCAAATATGGTCAATGTTTTATGCAGAAACAATAATAAAGATGGTGATGACAATATAAAGGAGAACCCAAATGGATATCCTTTTCTTTCAAAGCACCTATTGAGAAAAAATTGTGCAGTTCGTCTGACAGCTGTCATGTCTCCAGTAGGCACAAGAACACCCATTTGGATCATTGCCTCAAGGACCTGCACTAGCATAGAAAAGCATCAGACCATGCGAACTGTGACATGTTAAGTTTGTATAAAAAGAATAGGGAAACCAAGACATGGCCATGTGTCACCACACACAAGTACAATCACCTTATCCGGATCCTTTTCATAAATTCCATAAAATGCTTCCAGCAACCCTTCTCGAATGTTTGGACTGATACTGCAAAATACAAAGAGAAAGGACAGTCATAATAAAAAACTTGATAATAGACTTGTTTTGCATACTAATTGCAGATAGCCAGCAGAGAATCAGACAGTACCTTCCCATCATTCCAAAATCATAGAAGATCAACCTTCCTCCGTTGACATCATCAACAGCAATATTTCCTGGATGCTGCACAGAAAGAAACAAGACCTGATCACATACTTGTGAAATTTAGATGCCTTTAAGGGATCATGATACAGAAAGACCACATCTCCCTCATCTCCAAAAGGAAAAACAATCATAAAAAGATTGTAGGAAGACTTTGAAGCTTGTTGGGAAAAGAACTCAAACAATCGGGCACCAATTTAGCAGATTACCATTCACAAGTCCCAATCCTTTTTCCCTCTTTGTGCAATCAAAATAATAGGATCATACAATTAACAAGATAATACAAATAATCACACAAATCAACACCAAGATTTTTACATGGAAAAACCACGGGACCGTAGTCCACTTAAAACTTCTACTATCACAAATAATGGGTTCACAATGTTCTTCCTCAGATTCAACTAAGAGCTACAACATATATCATCAAGAACAACCTATTCTTGGAATACAACAAGATTAAAGAGAACAAAGTTTGAGAAAAGGCTCACAATACTAATAGCCTTGTTTTCTGTCGAAACAACCAGCTTCCATAGCTCCAATCTTCAATCCAACCATTCAGAATGAAGATTAATGTGTCTAGATGCTCCTGTCCAAATCTCAGCCCGATCCAATGGTGAACAAGCTGGAAATCAAAGAAAGAAGACGGACTGTTCAGCTGCCACCACTTTTTTTTCTTTCTCCCGGTTCTCTCTCTTTTTATTTGTCTCTTGGTCGGTTCAAAAACTCAACTGCCCCTTTATGTGATGTGGCAGCCCCTTTTAATTCAAATTTGTTGGTCCCGCCATCACATGGTGCGGGACCACACAACAAATCTCCCCCTTACGCACCATGTGAGGAATTCGCCATATTGGCAATCAACTTGTAAACTTCAGTTTAGGAAGCTCTACCAAGCCTACTTCCTTTCTGCAAAACTCAAACTTCTCTCTCAGTAAAGGCTTGGTCATCATATCTGATGCATTGTTATCAATATGGATCTTCTCAACAACAACTGACTTCATCTCTATAGCATCTCGAATCCATTGATATCTAACTTCAATGTGCTTTGATCGAGAGTGAAAAGTAGGATGCTTACTGAGATGGATTGCACTTTGACTGTCACAGTGCAACACAAAGTTCTCTTGAACTAGACCAAGTTCATGTAAGAACTTCTTCATTCATAACAACTCTTTGCCCCCTTTAGTAAGAGCGATATATTCAGCCTCTGTAGTGGATAATGCAACATATTTTTGCAACCTTGATTGCAAACTTAATCAAGTATCCTGATGTGGACTTTCTAGAATCAACATCACCAGCCATATCTGCATCTGTGTATCCATCCAACACAGGTTTGTTATTGCCAAAACACTAGCTAAAGCTAGAAGTGCCTTTGAGCTACTTGAGTATCCATTTCACTACTGACCAGTGTTTTTTACCAGGATTGGAGAGGAACCGACTAATCACACCAACTGCATGAGCTATATCTGGCCTTGTGCATACCATGGCATACATCAAGCTACCAACTGCGGATGCATAAGTGTTGTGTGGTCCCACACCATGTGATGGTGGGGCCACCACATTTGAATTAAAAGGGGCTGCCATATCACATAAAAGGGCAGTAGGGTTTTTGAACCGAACAAGAGACAAAAATAAAGGTTGATCATTCTAGAAAGTCCACATCAGGATACTTGATGAAGTTTGCAATCAAGGTTGCAAAAATGTGTTGCATTATCCACTACAGAGGCTGAATATATTGCTCTTACTAAAGGGGGCAAAGAGTTGTTATGAATGAAGAAGTTCTTACATGAACTTGGTCTAGTTCAAGAGAACTTTGTGTTGCACTGTGACAGTCAAAGTGCAATCCATCTCAGTAAGCATCCTACTTTTCACTCTCGATCAAAGCACATTGAAGTTAGATATCAATGGATTCGAGATGCTATGGAGATGAAGTCATTTGTTGTTGAGAAAATCCATATTGATAACAATGCGTCAGATATGATGACCAAGCCTTTACCGAGAGAGAAGTTTGAGTTTTGCAGAAAGGAAGTAGGCTTGGTAGAGCTTCCTAAATTGAAGTTTACAAGTTGATTGCCAATATGGCGAATTCCTCACATGGTGCGTGAGGGGGAGATTTGTTGTGTGGTCCCGCACCATGTGATGGAGGGACCAGCAAATTTGAATTAAAAGGGGCTACCACATCACATAAAAGGGCAGTAGAGTTTTTGAACCGACCAAGAGACAAATAAAAAGAGAGAGAACCGGGAGAAAGAAAAAAAAGTGGTGGCAGCTGAACAGTTCGTCTTCTTTCTTTGATTTCCAGCTCGTTCACCATTGGATCGCGCTGAGATTTGAACAGGAGCTTCTAGACACATTAATCTTCATTCTAAATGGTTGGATTGAAGATTGGAGCTATGGAAGATGGTTGTTTTGACATAAAACAGGGCTTTCAGTATTGTGAGCCTTTTCTCAAACTTTGTTCTCTTTAATCTTGTTGTATTCCAAGAATAGGTTGCTCTTGATGATATATGTTGTAGCCCTTAGTTGAATCTGAGGAAGAACATTGTGAACCCATTATTTGTGATAGTAGAAATTTTAAGTGGACTACGGTCCTGTGGTTTTTCCCTCATTGGGTTTTCCACGTAAAAATCTTGGTGTTGATTTGTGTGATTATTTGCATTATCTTGTTAATTGTATGATCCTATTATTTTGATTGCACAAAGAGGGAAAAAGGATAGGGACTTGTGAATGGTAATCCGCTAAATTGGTGCCCGATTGTTTGAGTTCTTTGCCCAACAAGTGGTATCAGAGCATTGCTTGTATAGATTGAATTTCTTGTGCGGTTAAAATGGAAAAGGAAGATTCGGGCATGATAAAACTCACTTCCTCAAATTATTTTCTATGAAAGACAATGATGGAGGATCACTTATATTGCAATGATTTGGCTTTGCCGATTGAATGTAAAGGAGTAAAGCCTGATGAAATGGATGATGCAAAATGGAATGGGCTTCATAGAAAGGCTAGCGCTAATATTAGAAAATGGATATCTTCTAAGTCCATTAATCATATTTCTCAAGAACATGACTGTTATAAAGTTTGGAAGATGTTGGAAGAAACATTTGCTAAGAAGAGTGCACAAAATAAGGTTTTTGTAATTAGAGACCTTGTGAATTTGAAGTACAGAGATGGTGAAGATGCTTCAGTGCATATAAATGAATTCCAAGAGTTTTTGAATCAGTTGTCATTGATGAATCTTGAGTTAGCCGATGAGATGCAAGCACTAATCCTATTGAGTTCATTACCGGATAGTTGGGAGACTTTGGTGGTGTCACTTAGCAATTCTACTCCAAATGGAAAGATCACTTTGAAAACAGTGAAGGATTGTATCCTCAATGAAGAGAAGAGGAGGAAAAGGACAAGCACTTCCGAGTCTCATGCACTTGTTACAGAAAGTCGAGGGAGAAGTCAAAGTAGGTTCTCAGAGAATCCAGCAATAGAAAAGGCAAATGGAAGCTAAGAGGAAGATCTCAGTCAAGGAAGGAATTTAAGTGTTATTATTGTGACAAGCCTGGGCATATTCAAAAAGATTGTAGAAAGTACAAAAGAGATAAAAAGGAAAAAGATGAAGACAAGAATGAAGAGAATGGTACAGCTGCAGTTGTATTTGATGGTGATGTTGCCATTGTTTGTGATGATGGTTGTGTTAACCTTGCATGTCAGGATACCACCTAGGTTGCATGAACACATAGCCAAAGTTGTTCTATTGGCACAGACCACAATTTAGAGGGAAAGATATACAGACAAAGAGTTCATTCAATTCATATATACCAGAATCCAGATATAATCCAAACTTTCCTTTACTGTTCAAAAGGACTTCTTCTTTTTCCATTTATTGGGATTTATTGGCACAACCAGAGGAATGTAACTCCAAATATTTAAGAAGCACGCTAGGCTACATTCACTTTGATATTTACCACTCTCTTCTATTAGGCTCCAGCTGAAGTTCAATGATTTATCCATGTCCCACTTTCTTTGAGAATAGATTGTGAAATCAATTTCTAATTCTAGCTATCTCTGACCTCCATGTTTCAATGCAGTCTGGTCTATACTCAAGATGCACTAAACCAAAACAAGTCTGTTTCATGATTCAACTTGAGAAGTTATCCAAATTTATACAAAATTTTAAAAATAATGATGCACTTATTTTGAATTGTAGGGAAAAGTGCACAGTCGAAGAAACTGTGTTATAATTAAAGGACTCTAAATTCCTATCAGCATCAAGTAAGGTAACCTTTAACATACTGTGCAGTCAGAAAATTAAAAAAAAAAATATATAGTTTCTCTCTTTAGATGATTAATCAATCATCACCTACTGACATTTCAAAAAAACAGTAAATAGGATTGCCATGTAAATTTTGTTGTGAAAAATGCAATTTCAGTTCAGGTCAGTGGATGTAAATCAGACCTCAAGATGTGGAGGCATATGATTAATCCTGCCTTCATTTAAGGCATTTAAAACACTTGCACCTTCTGCATTTCCAGCAGAATTTCTAGATTTTTTTCTTAACTTGTGAAGTAAGCCTTCCAATAAAGGCCTAACAAGCCCCTGAACTAATTTTTGTGTATCTCCATATAAAAGTATAATAAGCTCAGAATAAGTGTTCACTTTCTCAAACATTTTTTTCATATTGAGAATCCCAAATTGCAAACATTTCAAGCACCACCAAAAACTGGAAGTAGCAATAAAACTCACAGGGTCAGCATGGAAGAATCCATGAGATAGAATTTGTTCCAAATAAGATTCGACCGCATATCTACCCAATCTGCAGGACATTATAAAAGATGACAATCATTTCAGCTGACAATAAAGTAATTTTTTCACGATACTAAATTTGACAATTACAAGTATTGAAAGCACAAGAGTTGAAAGAAGCAAGTACGATGATTTCACCAGGCTCAATAGAAGGAGATTATCTTAACCTTTTGCGATCAACACCCAGCTGATCTAATGCTAGAATTTTGTTTATTTTGATCCCTGGGACATATTCCATTGTCAGAACCTACATTCAGATAAATAAATAAAGCAAGCAGTTCTGAGTAACTTTAGAGATAATGTTTTTATAAGAAAAAGCAAAGTTCATGGTTACTAAATAGGAACCTGTGGCGTGGTGTATTCCCAATAAATTGCTGGGACTTTAACATACTCCATCTCTTTGAAATTACTGGCAAACAGTTCTGCATTAGCACCTTCCTTGGTATAATCAATCTCCTGAAAAGTCAAATATATTATTAGTCGCTGCAATTATATCTGAAATTCATACTAGAATGCAGCTACATAATAATTTAGGTAAGTGACCACTTAGACACCAAGACCTGCAAGTAAAATCACAATTAAAGTTTAGAACTTAAATTAACAATTTTATTGAATTTCTTAAAGCACAAAGAATTCATCTAAACAGGCATTTCTAGTCATTTTTATGTGATTGCATGTTTTAATTCTCTGTGATATCCTTGCTTCAAAAGTTTGATGCATTTCCAACCCATGAGCACTTTTTTGGTGCAAGTACCAACAACTTGAAGTCTTTGCGGTATTTGTTGTCATTTTGTACCAACCATGTGCAATTGCCTATGTAGTACAACCATTGAAATATTCCTACAGAACTAAAGTTGTATTTGGTAATACCTTTTTGGCTTCATCTAGCATAAAAGCAACTATGCAAATCATGTTCTCTATGTTCTGTTGGAGCTCATTTGTGGTTAAATCATAGGCTGCCAAGTCTTTTGACATGAGGCGCAAATTTCATAATTTTGGACATAATTATTGTTATTGTAATATTTATTTAATTGTTAAGTTTTTCTAGAATTCATTGCCTATATTTGATTACACAATTGGTTTATTAGAAAATTAGAGATAGCTCTAGAATTCTATTTTTATTTTATTTTTCTTTACTATTTAGTATTATTAGGGTTTTCTAGTTTTTTGTTTAAAGACTTGTAATAGCCTTTAGACACTAAGAATTAATGGATAAAAATTAAGTTATTTTACGGCTTTGTTGTGTTTTCATTTTTAGGATTTTTGATAACAAACAAACATATCCATTTGAATCTTTGATCACTCATTTCTTGAGGACCTTCTGCTATCTTACTGGTCATCCATGTCAAACATCCTGACTTTAATAAACTAAAGATTGTGAAATTTTTGTTTCTTGAAGCATGAGCATCCTGATGCCCAATTAATTTGCAACTTTATCATAGCCATGTCTTTTATTACAACCACAACCAGTATTGTAGAGGTCTTCCCTTCTGTCTTCCTATTCATCCATGTCCCACATCCTGATTTCAACTTGCTTAAGATGGGTAGGATGCTGTTTCATGAAGCATGACTGTCCTAGTGCTCATTTCATTTGCAAATTTATCATTAGAAGAAAAAATCATCAAAAACCTCAAATGAGTGAACTTACTGCACCAAGTTAACGGAAAACATTAATTATTGCAAACAGAAAAAAGGACTAGGGATATTGGAGAGAATAAAAGTGTAGATGCCACTTGTATCTTTCTAAGCAACCAATAAGTCATAAAGGCAATATTGTTACCTGGTACAAGACGTACGCACATTCATCATATATGGCAACCCAGTCCCTCTTTGCACCATCTGACTTTGGGTCAACCTTTTGAAGATATTCAGCTATTACCTGGAAACAATCAGCAACTTTTCCATGATCCGTACATCTCAAGACTTTTAAACCCTCACGGTGCCACCAAAAGTGAAGTACATAATTACTGAAGTATAATGGAAACTAACCCTCAGGTTTTTTAGGTCAATATCAAAAAGATCCTTGAGACCAGGTCTTTGGACTTTAACCACAACCTCGTGTCCCTTCCATCTTGCACGGTGAACTTGGCCTGCATTAAGAAACAGTGGGATAGAAAAAGGAAAAGAAAAAATTGCAACGTTAGATACTTCTTTTTTATCATCCATTGCATCGCAGAAATGGTTAAGGAATGTTGATCAGCAAATTGCAAGAGTTTCCCCATCAGAAAACAACCAACATGAAGAAAAGATTACCAAGACTTGCAGCAGCTATGGGTTCATAGTCAAATCGATCAAAGATATCATCCACTGGAGCTCCAAGCTCTTCCTCAACTATAGAAACAGCAGTCTCTGATGGAAATGGAGGAACTTGATCCTGCAAGAATACAGCAATTTAAACCATCCCAAACAAATCATGAACACCGAAGGAGGAAGAGGTAGACTATAGAAGAAAATTGAACCAACTAAAAGAAAATACAATAGATGGGAAGCCTTTTTGCTAAATATTATAAGAAAGAATCTAGACCTGAAGTTCAGACAATTGATCAACGTATTCTTGAGCAAGAATGTCCACTCTTGTGGAGAACTGCTGGCCAATTTTTATGAATGTTGGACCTAATCTTAATATGCTTTCCTTTAACCACTTGGCAAGGGCCTTCCTCCTCACTTTTTTTTTCTCCTCCGTCATTCCTCCTGCAAATTTCATTTGTATAATTAAACAAACCAGCAAGTTAAAAAGAGGGAAAAGCTTAGCAAGTGAATTTAGAGGCCAGTCATCATGAAAAATTAAACATGATTGCATGAAAAATTAAACATGACTATGCGTAAAACCACGGGTTATTGAGAACTTCAGGCACACAGATGCAACATGAAGTATAAATAACAAGAGCAACCAATACTAGTCAATTAGATATCACTGACCTCGATAAGAGAATTTCTGGTTGTTCAACCAAGCCTTGAAGATAAATGTGAGAACAGATCCCCATATTTCCAAAGTCCTTTGTACCGTTGAATAGGTCTTGAATCTACTCCATCTCCCACCAGGTGCAACAGAAACCTGTAAGACCCATGTATTGTCAGACAAAAGGGAAGTGTTCCAGACCCCACATTGAATAGGAAGTGCACATGTGCTCAGACATAATGTGATGACATAATAATGAAGCCTGAAATAAATAGGAGAACATAAATGCTATCCAAATAACTTTCCATGACCTCTAGTAAAACAATACAGGACTAGATACATGCAAAGACAGCATAACCAAAAACAAACAAAAAAAGCTCGCAATCTTTCTCAATTAAAGTTAGCGTCATTCTTCTATCACAAAGTCTCATATCTAGCATAACAACTAACCACATGCCCTAAACAGCATCAATCTGCTGATAAACAGCCAACTGATGGGGCACAATTCCTAAATATAACATCAAACTCTACTTCTAGGCAATCCATCCATACGTGCATCCTATTGTATCTGTGATACAAAGGATAACTACGAATCAGGCATACTACTATGACTAACTAGTCCCATGGCAAGCATAATTACAATTTACAACACAGAATGATTGTAAATACTCTTTGTTTTCCTATAAATTGATAGATAGGAAATTGACGCTCACTCCTCCCTTTCCTTCACCCTTTCAGCTCAGGTATGAACTAAAATTCAAGCCAGATTGCTCACTAAAATGCGACTTTAGCAGTAAAACCAGCTAGCAACCTAGCACCCATAATTTCTATGTGCCACCAAAACTCTAAGACCCATTTCTTTCGTATGAAACAAAATGATCAACCTCAAGCTGTTGTTCATCAGCACGCTTAAACCAGGCATCTTCTTTCCCAATTTCCTCTATCCTCTTCTTCCTCCCTTCCTCCTTCAACCCTTCCTTCTTCTCCTCCACCAAAATCTCTGTTGTCACCACGGCTGCAGAACCATTTCCATTAACATACTTCACCAAACTCTCATTACTACTACTCTCCCCCTCTTTCGCACCCACCAGTCCACCATTTACATACCTCTCCACTGATCCATTCACTCTTCCGTTTCCGTTTCCATTCAGTTCCTTCAAAATCTCTCTCTCTCTGTCCTCGATCACTGCAGTATCCTCCTTCAAAGCTCGAATTACTGGAGTTCGAAGAGGAAGGTTGAGTTTAATTTTGTTACTAGAAACGTTAAGTGTATAGAGAGAGTGTCTAGAGAGAGAAAGTAGGCGGTGGTGATGTTTTGGAGTTCTGGTTTTTGGAGAAAGAAAGATGAGCTCCGGTAAAGGTAAACAAGAGGCCATTGATGGAGAATTGGATTTTTCTTATTTCAAATCAAAACCCTAATATTCATTATTTGTTTTTTTTTAAAGGGAGGGAGGGAGTGTTCTGAGAGAGTCTGTGGTGTGAGAGTGATGTAGAGGGAAGCTGGAGAAGGAGAAGAACAAGACACGGTGACTGTTTTTTTTTATCAAAGAAATCATAGTTTGACAAACTACACATCAGTCTTCAACTTTATAAAAATTCATTTAGGTCCCAACATTAAGCATCATTGTCCTCGATCAAAAGGAACCCGGTTGTATTGGTTACAAGCAATCGACAACTTTTAGGGTTGATGTATTTTATTTTATTTTATTTTTCATCCATATTACTGTATCTCCAGGATAAAATTAGATCATACATGGAAGTAATTTTAAATGAAGATCTAATGTTTGGATTGGGGCTGTTTAGGAAATCTTTTAAAAACATTTTTGAAAAAAAAAATTATTTTTTGTTCTTAATTAGTTTTTTTAGTGTTTTCGGATCATTTTGATATGTTGATGTCAAAATTAATTTAAAAAAATAAAAAATATTATTATGATACATTTCTAAATAAAAATTGCTTGAAAAGTAACTCCAATCACACTCACAAATTGAAATTAAGAACCTTTTAATTGAGTTTAATGATAAAAATATAATATCAAATAATAGTAAAAATAAATAAGAGTACAAGGCATAATGAAGTCTTTCAAGTTTCAATATTATTATCATGTTGTAGAGTTTGTGGAATGGAGGAGCTTGATCAACTACAACTTAGCTTAAAAAATAGTCTTTCATCAATTTATTCTATTAGGTTTTGTATGGTAGCTTTGATGATGTTGTGTTATACTTAAGTATGTATATGATCTTACTACAGTTTTCATAGTTTTAATTAAGAATCACAACACGATTAGAAAAATACTAGTTTACATCTTCATTTTTTCTAAGTTGGACAAAAAAATATATGAATATATCAAAATTATTCAAATTGTAGAGAATTATTTTGTATTGTTATTGAACTTGGCCTGATATTATAACTATGAAACATCTTAACTCAACTCCTTTTCCAGCTCATATTTAAAAATAAACTATGTAAGTATTGGTTTGACATGATCCTATCGACTTTAGGCGATTCAAAAATCACTTGACCGACCGGTAAAACTAAGTTTATGGATTAAATAAAAAAAAGATGAAATTAACTAGAAAGAAACCCATGATCCAATTTCTCTCGTGGCCTAGAATTTAAAATTAAACCACATGAGAGTTTTATCGACGTGATATATTTGATTTAGTAAGTTCAAGGACAACATGGTTTACCGATAAAAAAATACATACAGATGAAATCAAAAAACAAATTACAAAAAAGCTATTAACTTGACTTCTTGTCTAACCCGAGTTTAAAGTTAAAATGCGAGGGAATTGTTTCGATATGATCTAATTGACTTGGCATATCCAAAGTAAAACCAAGACAGTTATTTAAAGCAACAACAAAAGCATGATGATAAAATTTACAGGAAAAAACTCTTAACCCTACTTTTTATCTAGCTCGAGTTTAAAATTAAATTTTGTGGGAGTTTCCTATGTTTGGTATATCTAACAAAAACCTCGATGATTATTAAAAAAACATGTGATAATGAAATTGAGAGGAAAGAAAATCAGAGTTTTCCTCCAATCTTGAATAGTTTTCCAAGTTTTTTAGATAGGTAGGGTAACAAGAATTATAAAATAATAAATATAAATTTATTGTATATATCTTGAATAGAAATGTTGAGGAAATCAAATCAACTATGGTTGTGGTCGGAGAAAAACTTTTAACACCTAAATGTAAGTATCTGTACAGTTAAATGGCTGTTTTGTAGTTTTCCATGAAACTAGGAAATCATGTCAAGACAACAACAACTACAGCTAGAGAGACGAGGGAAAGGGTGGAGGAAGGAAGAACACGTGGCAAGTGGGTAGATGATGAGAGCAGGGAGATTTGCGCGGTTCTTAAGAGTTTTGAGGATTTGGTTGTAAGCCAAAAAAAGATGGTTTTGCTCTTGTTGGATTTTTTGGACGCTTTTGCCCCCACGTGTCTTTATGATGTATTTCTTTTAAATGACAATAAATAATACAGGGAGGGAGTACGGGGTAGTCCCAAATATATCTACTTGGGTTTTTCTAAAAAACACTTTTATTTTAAAAGTATTTAAAAAAAATTCTTTTTTAATATAAAATTATTTTTCATATATTTTAATATGATAATATCACAAAAAAGTATTTTAATATATTTTCACATAAAGACATTTTAAAACGCTATTACTGTAACAATTTTATTTCAATTTGTGGATGCTAAAGAAAACACCATTGTCTCCACTAACATATTAAATTATAACTTTTCTCATATTTTATTATCACCACTCAAAGAAAAATAATTTATTTTACCAGAAAAATAATTTATTTAATATCTCTAAATAATGTAAAATATTTTATTTTTCAAGAGAATTCTTTTTATAATTTATTTTTCAAGGAAAAAAATTATAATTATTCTTCGAAACAAACCGACATTTAATTCATAAAAATGTATTATTGATTATAAAGAGAAAAACCTCCATGAAAACTTAATTAGGAATAAGTCGGTCCAATCAATTTTTATAAAACACTAAATATGTATAATTAATTTAAAAAAACTAAACGCCCACAAAAGTTATTGCATGTAAGGTGTGCAAGAATTTAATTTGTTCTCTTAATTTTTTAGTTTTTATAGTTAGTCACAATAGATTGAGATATTTATATCTCGATTCTAAACTTTATTCTTTTTTTATTTTTTAGTGATATTAAGAAAGAAAAAAGAAAATCATTAGGGCCTTGTTTGTTTCAAGGAAACTGAATTCCAGGAATTCAGTTTCTTTATTTTTCAATGTTTGGCAACCATCCGAAAAGTTAGTCAAAGTAAAGTTAATTCCTTAACTTTCCGGTCAACAAGGAAATTACTTTCACCCGCAGGAAAGTGTTTTCCTTTCCTTATCAAAAGGAAAACACTTTTCTTTATTGATAAAACACATCTTCTCCTCTCTGTATCCGAAAATAGTTGAAAAGCAAAGAAGATCTGCTGGAGAATCACACTTGCATTTCAGGTATTTTTTTTCCCCTCAAATTTCTCTATTATATCTCTTTATGGTTTTTTATCTTCTTCATATTTTTTAGATCTGTAAGAATTATAACAAAAAAACTTTGATATTGTTTAATTTGTTGTCTGTTCTGAAAAAAAAAAAAACAAATTCTTTGTATTTGTATTTGTTGCACAAACAATCCATCATGGTTGGGGAAGCTACCTGTCAATTTTTTTCCCATACCCAGTTTTCTTCTTCATCTCCTCGTCACATTCAAACAAGCTCACAAAAAAACCCAACCAAATTTATCACAAGCAACCCATAAAAAAACACAAGTTTTCTTGCACATTCGGCAGCTTCCCCAACCAGTCCTACCTTGTTTCCTGAACAAAGAGAACAAAGAGAACAAAAAGAGAGAGACGCAAACAGGAGGGGAAACTGTCGGGGGGGAGAGGGGAAACCGAATGAGAGGGGAAATGACAGTGGATGACAGAAAAGTTTCTCATCTTAATTAATTTGTCGGGAGATTATAGTGATTTTTTTGTTGTTGTAGCTCGTATGTGATTTTCAAACCAAACATCACAATCTTCCTAGTTGTCCCGTTCTTCTTTCCCTGTCCCTCCCCATGTGCCATGTGGTTGGGGAAGACAGTGATTGAACTAGCCTCAGGCGCTAATGCCAGTAACTAGCACACAACGAAAAAAACCTTATCTCTCATGGCTGATCATTCTTGCCACGACTCTTGACTTAAAATCAAATCCTTCTCATTCCTCTTGACTTGAAACCGGCAGTGTGGGTCTAGATTTAGATGGAGCTTGCTGTGTCCGAGAACTTCGTTTGTTATAGTATTCCCTCCCGCTGCCTCCCTATCTGATGCTAGATCAAGAAAGGAGCTCTTCAACAATGAAGGGCATATGGGCCATAACTGAAGAGCAATCAATTTCAATTGAAAATGAAGGGGAATATGAAGAAACTTCAAAGGGAAAAATGACATCTTTCTCTAGTACACAAAAGATGCAACATAGAAAGAGAAACCGCATGTATGAAGATGATGGTGTTGAAAAGTTGTCTAAATAGATTGGAGATATAGCATTTGCAATTCAAAGTCTCAGCAAAAATCAACTTGATGTTAATGCGTTGTATGCGGAAGTGATGAAAGTTGAAGGCTTTGATGAGATAACTCTTGGGGATGCATTTGATCATTTGGTCCAAAATGAAATGTTGGCAAAAGCATTTATGGCAAAAAATGCTAATTTGAGGAAAATTTGGGTTCAAAACTTTGTGACCCAACACTACTACAGGCCTGCTTGCTAAGATGGTTTGAATATGTTCAAAATTTGGGTTCAGACTATGTTTGTTATTTGACAAGTATGTTTACTTGTTTAATTCGGTCTAGCATATTTATGTTTGTAATTTGAACTAATATGTATGTATATGACATTGAAACGTAATATTTATTAATAAATTATTTTCCAGTTCATTTTCCATAACACAAACAAACACTGGAAAGTGTTTTCCAGTTCATTTTCCATAACACTGCCAAACATCGGAATTCACTTTCCAAGAATTCACTTTCCCCGGAATTCACTTTCCAAAAAGAAACCACTTTCCTGCAAACAAACGGAGCCTAGAAAAGGGAAAGTTTTTGGGCAATCAAATTCCAATAAAAAAAAAAAGTCAATCTTGATGTTGATGTTGATTGGTTTGTCTTCAAGAGAGGTATTTTATTTTAATAAAAAAAGAAGTTGGTTTGGATATATAATCCGGCCCAAAAAAATCGAGAATCTAAATTTTATTTTATTTTAATTGATTTTTAATTTCATAAAACTAATTAAGGGTATTTTGGAGTTATAAATATGATTATTGAGGTTTGTAGCATGTATTTTAAATTAAAATAAGTTGAGATTTCCGGGGTGTTAGGGAGTGTGGTTGCGGTTGCTTTTAAAAATGTTTTTTATTTAGAAATACATGAAAATGATATTTTATTTATTTTTAAAAAATTATTTTTGACATCAGAATATTAAAATGATCTAAAAATATCAAAAATTATTCATTTAAAATAAATAAAAAATCAAAATTTGGCCAAACAACGATTCAGCCACTTGGCCAAACAAGCTATTCATATACCTTGAAACCTGAGGTGGTGTTTAGATTTCATTGCAGTAGATGACATGTCATGCATTTGAGTTTTTTTTTAATAAAACAAAAATAATTGGGTTTTATATAGGCCATCCACGCGAGCCCAGCAATCTTCACCTATGCGCTCTTTAAAAAATTCCATATCTTAAATTAAAATCCCTCTTAAGAAATAATTACAAGGATGTTAAAAAAACAATTCAATTAAATCATATTTTATACAAAACAATATAGGGTCTTATGATTATGTTTCTAAATTTTTATAATTATATCTAAAAATAATATGAACAATATTTAAATAAAATATGCAAGAAAATCAATAAAAATAAAATATATATTTATTATTTTTATTCTCAATTTGTTATATTATTTTCATGAATAATTGTTTTATATATAGTTGTATAAAAATAATTGAGATGTCATTTTTTATTATTTTTTTTGAAAACTGAGACACACATCATGAAAATCCATGTTTTTGATAAAAAAAATATATTTTTTTGTAATAAAAGTAAAACCTAATGAATGAACAGAAAAAAAGAAGTTTTGGCTAAACAAGTATTTTTTTTCTTCTCCTAAATTTAAACAATTTGAATCTTATAATTTTTTATTTTAATTTCTTTTGAGTCCTTATTTCAAAATCTATAGTGTCGATTAAAAACAAAACTCGTGACTTTGCCAAATAAAAAAGAAATACATACATAAATAAATAGATATTTCACTTTAAATCACCAAAACAATTTTGATTATTTTCTTTTCTTAATCATAATAAATTAAATAGATTTTTTTTTTGAAAACAAGTCCAGCACAAATAAAAAAACAAACTAAAACGGATTTAAATATATATATATATATATATATATATATATTTTTTATCTAATATACTAAAAATTCTGAGGTTTTCTCTAGCTTTTTCACTATTCGTATGAATAGTGAAGGAGTTTACCTCTTTTTATTTTTATTTTCATAATGTTTTTATCATTAAAATCTTTTTTCTTCTTTGTAATCAAATCCTTTTACGCCCTAATTAAATTAAAAATTATGGTAGAAAGACTAAATCAAAATGAAAGATGATCAAAATGTATTTTTTTTTCAAACTCTTTCACTGTTCATACGAATAATGAAGAAACTAACAATTTAAAAAAAAAATCATATTTTTTATCCTTAAACTCTTGTTTTCTTTTGATTGAATCTTTTGTACCCTAATTAGATGTGATTAAGTTTCAAATCGTGGTAAAAAAACCAAATTAAAAGAAAAAGACTGATATGAACAACATGAAAAAAATACACGAAAAGGGCCTGACCAGCCGGTTACAATAAATCCGGCATGGAACAGGAAAGCGAAACAACGCTAAGACAAAGCAAAGGTACAAACCCTTACAAAGCAAAGGAAAAGAAACCCAGGGCCTGCTCGGCGCAGACACAGGAAGCTCAGCCCGCACATTGGGCTCTCAGGAACAGGCCTAGTCTTCCCTCTCTTTAATCCATACAATCTTGGTACAAAAAAAAAAAGAAAAAAATACACGGTCAAACCCAAATAAACATTAATTTTTTTTTTGTCCATTTTTTTTTTATATTCCACTCCTTGAATATGAGAGAAGGTCACTATTTTTTTTTTTTTTTTGAAGAATGCCACAATTCCAACAACTTAAATAGTCAAACTTGATGTCAAATGGTTTCATTTGACAAAAGAAGTTGTCGAATGTGTATGAATATCATGGTGATTGTCCTTCTAGATTGGATTTTGGTGACGTAGAAAGAATTAAAAATCCTTAATCTTTTTTATGGTTTAAAATTTTTGGAGTTACACCTACTTAAGAGGCAAAATCAAACACTTTATTGGTAAAAATAAAGCCAAACGAGTGATTCAAATGAAAAAAAATAAAGATCAAAGTTAGTATAAAAATCAAATTATAAGGAATTAAATTGAAATAAAACAAAATATCCAAAAGAATAAAAATATAACAATAAAATTTGAAGACCAAATTTGACACGATGAGCTAATAGATTGACATTTCTAATTTTTTTATAATTTCTAGAATATATTTTTCACTCAATAAAAAGACACCACTTTTTTTGAAAATCAAGTTAAATTTTCTTTTAACTAGAAAAACATTTCCGTTGACCCTTTTTTATTTTAATGACAGAAAAATACAAGAAAAATTAAGAAAATGGTTTCCAAAAAACTATTTCATCCCATGAAATAGTTTATTTGGAAAACAATATGGAAGAAGAAAGGAGCACGTGCGGGCAAAATAAATGATGGCTATCCGAACGGTCATCATACCATCTTTTGCTATGGAATAACTATATCAATGTTACAAGAAAAAAAGAGCACAAAGCATACTTCCTGCCCTGCAGTTTGCCTTATAAGATCCATAAACGTACCCCAGAAAGATTCATATGCACAGATTTTTAATATATATCTTCCTAAGGCGACTACATTGGGTTAACTTGAAGATTAGAGACAAGAATGCAAAAGGGAGCATAGCAAAAACAAAAAGTAAAAGTAAATCATGGATTTTCTTATCTATCGAAAAGGTATGATCATCTCGGACCAGACAATTCTACGGCATGAAGGTTTTCGGTGGAGTCGAGGAGCCATTCAGAGTTTCGAGATGGGGCCAAATCATTATCGTCGCGGACAACCTCTACCTTCTGCCACTCCTCCCATCTCTCTGCCAATCCATCACCTTCAAGCATCCTCACCACCTCTGACATCTTAGGCCGCTCCATAGGGGAGCTTTGGGTGCAAAGCAGTGCTACTTGTATTAGTTGTTCTACCTCTGAATCGACGTAATTGTTCTGCAGGTCTGGATCAACCAGCATTTCCAACTTCTTCTCTTTCAGAAGTGCTTTAACCTGCATAACTTGCAGAAGTGTTGATCAGTGAACGGGCATACACGGCATGGATAAGTCCAGGAGAAAGTATGAGAATTATCAAAGAGGTGTATCAATAATCAATCTGCATGCTGGAAGTTTGCATCTGTAAAAAGATGTGCGGTGTCGCCTGCTGTTACGCAGCAGCTAATGTAATTATTAAAGGCATGAATTTCTCAACAGTTTATATGGGTAATAAAACTCAAATAATTTATTTATAAACGACATGAGCTATAGTCAAAGCCCATTTGGATGTCCAGTGAGAATTCGTATGGACGAGTCAGTTCAAGAGTGCCAGCCATCATTGGAAAGAAGAAAAAAAAGCAGAAATAAGGGGCATTCTAGGATGACAGTTTCCAAAATTAATCGCAAATCACCATATGAATTATGATGATAGCACCAACTACCTTTCAATCAGCCATCTAAGCCCTAGATGCTATTTAAGGACTAATTCCATGAGATAACCAACGAAACTTTCCATAGTAGAATATCAAGACCTAAACTATAAGGCTTCTCTTAAGGCATCATAGTGAGTTCAGGCAGAATGCCCAGTCTACACATATGATGTGGAGAAGAGTCTCCAAACTTTTCCTCAAGCCTTACAGGGATTTGAATGATCAAAGCACCCTAAGGGAAAAAAAAGTGGAGATTAAGCCAAGAGATAACAGGCGGTAAGAAACAAAATCCTGTGTCTTAACGACTCAATAAATCTCAGAATGCTGTTTTTTTTTTTGGGATATAATCACCAAGAGTAACTAGGACACAATGAAAACAATTGAGCTCCAAAACTGGGAATGGTTTTGTAAAAAAGGAGAAGGGAATAATCAGAGACAGCACAGCAGTGTGAAACAATGATACGACTGACCAAAGCCATGAGCATTATTTAAGTGCACAAAACAAGGTCTACATGGGGGCACGCATGCATGCATGCACACACATCCAAAGCCAACATTGTCAAACCAAGATTAGAACATCATTAATGACTACAAAATAAACCCCTGCAGTTTGAACACATGTACAAGAAGCATCTGATAAATAACAAGCAGCAAGGTGTGAGTTCATTACCCAATCAAGTAGCATAACATCATCATCATTGGCAAGCCTTGCAAGATCGAATGCCCGCTGTCCAGTGATAAGCTCTAAGAGCATGATTCCATAACCAAAAACATCAGTCTTCTCGGATGACTTTCCAGTGGAAAGATATTCAGGTGCTATATGCCCAATGGTTCCACGTACAGCAGTTGTGACATGGGTATCTTTGTAGTCCATAAGTTTGGCCAACCCAAAGTCACCAACAACTGCCTCAAACTCCTCATCCAATAATATATTTGCGGCTTTCACATCACGATGAATGATCTTCGGGTCGCAGTGATCATGCAAATAAGAAAGACCCCTTGCAGACCCCAATGCAATTCTCTTCCTACTCGACCAATCAAGAGGGGCTTCTGATGTTGGACGTTCTACAAGAATACATAAAAAAGGATCATGATAAGTTAAAATCCCTATTGATATAAATGAATTAGAGTGGTGGTGGTGGTCAGCAGAAACTGGATTGAGCATTAAAGCTTAGCTTTAGTGTAAAAATTACATAATGAGTAAACCAAAGCAGATGGATGTGGTTTATAGCATAATGGCAGCGGAGATGACCTAAAAGACTGAGAAACAACCAGGTAGTACCTCTTAGACAGGATGCAACACTTCCATTAGCCATGTATGGATAAACTAGCAGCCGTTCTGTAGGTGTCATGCAAAACCCACGCAATCGCAGGAGATTTCGATGCACAGCCATGCTGATCATTTCTACTTCTGTTTGAAACTGCAATTCCCCTCCTGGCGTCCGCTCCTCTTTAAGTCTTTTTACTGCCACCAATGTACCATCAGCCAGGCGTCCCTTGTACACCTTACCAAATCCACCTCGGCCAAGAATGTTCTTGTTGCTAAAACTATCCGTTGCAACCAGTAGTTCTCGCAAAGAAAACCTTTTGAGCTGTCCCAAGTGGACTTCTGGATCTTCTTCAGCTGGAGAAAGAACAGAGAAAAACATCTCAGATCCAAACATTGAAACTAGCCTATTTTGAAGGTGAAATACGAACCAGGTACATCAAAGAAAAGCTCTGGTGGTCTCCTTCGCCTCCAATACGCAAACCAAATAGCTGGCGCTGCAAACAATAAAGCAGCACCAGCAGCCACTCCCCCAGCAATAGCTCCAGTGGGGTTGCCTTCTCCTGAAATTATAATGTAGTTCAGTCTCCTAAAGCAAATTTGTCAGGACAAAACCTCACTTCAACACATTGATTTCAACATATCCACCATTACAACAATATTTTCCACTTCCCAATAATAGGAATAGTCTTAAAAGAAACACTTATATTTTAGAATTGGTAATTAGAACAAGGCTATTAGTGCAACAAGTGGCAGCTGCAACATAAAATAAAGCAAAAATCATGAAATGTATGAGCAGTTACAGGAATGATTGTAGTGGACTCAAAGTAAATCAAACACCAACTATTCCCATGGTAAGACACAATCCAAAGATGATCAAGCTGAAAATAAGAAAAATATGATAATATGATAAAATCGCATATTCACTGAGTAAAAGTGATTACCAGGATAAGAATCAGTTGAAGGTGGAACAAAAGGAGGTGGCGGGGCAAATGGTGGAGATCCAGGGCAATGCTTCCCCGTAACTGGGCCACATAGGTCCAAGTTATTTGCAAAGCTGTTTAGGGCAATTACTAATTAGCTAATGGTTCAATATTGGACATCCACAATTCCAGATATAGGACATTTCAATTATAATCTAGAAAACCTGATGGGAGTAAATAATGAAAACGAGCCATTATCTGGAACAGGTCCTGAGAGACGATTATTTGACAAGTCCCTGCAACCAAAATTGCAAAATGTTGGTATCATATTATCATAACCAACTGATGTCTGAAAAAGAAGAAAGTTCAAGTTGGGTGCTTACAAAACTTGAAGGGCAGTGATATTTATTAAGGACAAGGGTATTGAACCTGACAAGCTATTGTTGTTGAGTCGGCTATCCTTACAGAGACGTACAAAACAAAAATGTTAAGTTCCATGTTCAGCACTTTAGCATATACTCATTATTAAAATCCTGCTGGAACCAGCACATGTGCAAACACACACACCAGATGTTAGAATTTAATAAAATTAGGAAAAAAGGTGGAATGGCTCAGCCCTGAAGTTCTACTTAAGCAGAAAACAGAATCACGAAATCACCTGAAGGGCAATTTAAAAACTACACCAATCAAGATGGAGTCCTTTGTTGATTACTCACATGCTAACTTGCAGCAAATGACACATACCAAGTTTCCTAGTTAAAAATTAATAAATGGACTATTTCACAGCTTTCCTTAAACATAATTAACCTTCAAGTTAACTTTAATAATTACAAGTGAGGGTACTCCAATATCAAGGACTGTTCACTTTCTGCAGAACAGTCTCACATGCATGGCAACATGATACTCTTTGAGTTTACACTGCCGCTTGCCCACTTTTACTATTGGCAAGCACCATCAAACAGAAAAAGAAAAAAAATAAATATTTGAAGTTCCTTTGTACTATTGGATATGTGTAATACAGTACATATTATCATAATTATGATATTTTATATTCATAAACAAAATTAATTTTTGTCCTAACCCATCTTTTCTAATAAACAACCAAACTATATTAAAAAAAAAGAAAAGAAAAAAAACTAGTAATGAATTCCTTTGTGTTACGCAATAATGGCCACTCCTTTTCACTATTTATCACAGATGAAAGACTACATAGTAACATAATTATGATGCTAGACATTTGTTAGCAGATTACGTTGTGACTCAAAAATAAAAAAAAGCTTTGTACTAAGCACTCTTTTCCAACAAACAAACTAAATGAAGTTCTAAAAAGTAGCAATGAATTCAGCAGAGAGATAATTAACTAAGACAAAGCAAGGCCAAGGATGCTGATTCATACAGGAAGCGTAGTTTCATCAGTTTGCCCAATGTGTTTGGAATAAGACCACTGAAATTGTTCAGGTATAGATCCAAGCTAACCAAGTTTGTCAGATTCCCAAGATCACTAGGAATTGGTCCACTTATGTTGTTACCATAGAGTTCCCTGTCATATAAAAAACAGATCACAAATCAATAAAACTACAATGCTAAAGCAATACAAACTAATAAGATGGTTCAATCAATCAATCAATCAATCAATATCTATCTATCTATCATATAATAATTATGCTAAGTTTCTTCATTAAACCAGATAATCCGAAAAGAAGTCAAGATTCTCAAGAACCCTATGTGGTTTGTATTTTGCAACAAGAGTAAAAAGAATGTACTTCATACTTATCAAAACACACCCTGTCTTCTTCAATGTTGTTATTAATAGTGACATTCAAAATTTGCTATAATTCAAGATTTTAAATCTAACTGTTGTACATAGTGATGACCTCCAAAATTATGCAAAATAGAACATTAAATACATGGAGATCATCATGCTCAAAGTGGACTAGCTAATTCCTTAAATTCACAGGATCCATTTCTCCTCAAAAATCAAAGCAACCTTGATTAACAAATCACTCAATAGTTAATTCAATTAGATACAACAGATATGCTATGTGATAACTCAGTACCATATTAAAACAATTAGCTAAAACAACTTCTATGAAGAAAAAAAGTATTTGCAAGTACAATGTCAAAATCGTCCACTCAACAACTTTACATCAGGAAGATTAACTACGTTTCCTAAGACTTCATTTTCTCTATCTACCCATGTCCATTCCCCCCTCTCCTCCCCAATTTAGAACAGGTACAAAAAGTAGCCATTGATAGGGCAACTGGCATATTAACAGGCATCACCAATAATGTATATCTACAGATAACAATATTCACATAGAAGAATCCATTTCAAGAAAGAAGCATGATTAGAGAAGTAGCAAACATTGAACATAAAAATTGTCATTCAAGAATGCACGGAATAATGTAATTAAGAGTTAACAGAAGCATAGAGAGAAGAAGCAGTTAACCACAAAAAATAGACACAGCATTAGAGTGCAGATAATAAACATTCTCAACGATGACTTACAGGTACTGTAAATTTTTTAGCTGGCCAACCTGCGGGACTAATTGACCAGATAAAGCTGCATTTCCAAGGTCACTGTGGGAGACGAGGAGTGACACTTTTAGCATATAGAAGATCATAAAACAAGAAGAGTCTCTTTTTCAAAGTGAATCATTAAAAAAGGTTGCTTACACTCTAATAACACTATTGTCATTGTTGCATGTAACATGAAACCATGTACAGGGGTTAACAAGGGTAGGGTCCCAGCTCTGCAGGACATTGTTAGGATCTCGTAGATTTATCCGTAGATTATGCAATGCATCACCTGCGTACAGATGCAAACAATTTTAATAACAAAATTGTGAGATCAAGGTTAACCAAAGGAAGGAAAGCAACAATGAGATAAAGCAGACTTCTAGAGCTTTGAGGTACAGTTACTCACCTTAACATCGGCACTAGATTTCACCATCTTTAATATCCTCTAACAAGAATTAAATGACCCTTTACACCTGACTATGTTCTACAGATTTGGGAAGATGTACTCTTTCAACCAACTAATGCCATGATACGAGGATCACTTTCAAAGATAAATTACAAGTCAATTTCTTCTGTTGCCTAATCTAGATACCTCAATTAAACCTGCGTTTGCCACAAGCCCATCTCTGACTGCATTAAAACTCCTCTTTCGTCAAAGCAAAAGAACCTAGCATAGCACTTTGAAGCAAACAAAAATTGAACCGAGGCAACAACTAAATGAAATTTTGGAACATTCAACCCATTCAAAGAAAATGAGTTACCAAATCCTTCATTGTAAGGCTTCTCATGTAAGAAGCTAACCTCAAAAGGGGAGAAAGGATTGTTTTTTTTAATGACAGTAATTAACAGATTCCCTTTGATCTGATAGGAAAATGACATTTTAATTTAATAGCACACCACCATAACAAGTCCTAAAAGCCAAATTTATCATACATATCCTGTCATAATCCAATAAAACAAAGTTTCTTAATTGCACATCCTAACTGAAACACCATAAAAATAACACGCAACTAGTCCAGTCCATCTCCATAAACACAATAGCAAAGCATTAATTACGCATTCACTTTTCAAAATAACTCTATAAAGCCAGCAGTCAACAACCTAACAACATAAAAAAGAAAACAACCAAACTCAATAATTCCACTTATTTCCTAGGGACACAACCATTAAATTTCAAAACAAGAGAAACCCACGATTAATATGAAAAGAGAAACAAGTAAGAACCTTCCATATTGGCAGAGATCCTTGAAAAGGGGAGTACGAGTAGCACCAGGATCATCCACAGGGTAACCAAGGCAACGCCAGTTTCTCTCTCCATTAACTTGACAAAATGAACACTGACACAAACCCACATCACCAAAAAGCCCAAATCTTAGTACCTCATTTTAAAATTTCACACTCATAATCCTCCACTCCCCACCCCAAAAAGCCATTATTAACGAACACTAATAAAAGGGTAGTTCTCAAAAGCAAGTCCAGCAGTCTTCATGTAAAAAAAAAAAAGTGGTTTAGATTAAGCAGAGAGGATTTTTGTTAATGAGCTGAGAGAAGATTCTTGAAAATCTTC
Source organism: Salix purpurea (assembly GCA_027405865.1). Lineage (NCBI taxonomy): Eukaryota > Viridiplantae > Streptophyta > Magnoliopsida > Malpighiales > Salicaceae > Salix > Salix purpurea. The sequence goes on along the minus strand of JAOWLH010000013.1, from coordinate 14,483,119 downwards.
TTTTTAAATAAATGCTTCAACTTTAATGCACTTTTTGGCCAAAAAAAAACAAGGAATTGGATTAGTGTATCTTTTTGGTGTCGTTAAGCTTTTTATGCCTAGAGAGAGAGAGAGGGAGGGAAGGAGAAGGTGGCGTGCAGTGGTGCAGTGCCAACAAGGGTCCCAGTCAAAGCATGCAAATGGTAGGGAGGAAGTGCAAAAGGTGAAAATAAAAGTATCATTTGATTCTTTTTGTTCTTACAAAATAGTTAGTTGATCCCTTCATCTTAAAGATCCAATATTGCATCCCTCTTAGATTATTTTTGTTTGGGACTTACTCCTTCCATTGTTTTTATCCCCTCCAAAAAGTCCTTGATTTTCAGTAAATTAAGAAAAAATAATGTAAGATTGGAAGTTTATAAATCTTAAAAAGAACTGACAGTCAATCATGTGGACTAACATATAATTCTCCCGACAAGAATGATTTACATGTCGAATCTTGAAAACAAACAGGACCTAGCGAATAATTTACTCAAAGTGAACTCCGTTTTGAAAGTCAAAGGACAAGAAGCTAGGGTCCATGGTGCCAACTCGGATTCAGTCAAAGAAACTCTCATTACATTCTTGGTCCAAATACGCATGATTATCTACAGTCAGTAATTTATGATACCGTGATAATTATAGAAACCATTCAAGCACTATCTTTCGGTAAAAAATAAAATTAAACAGTAGGATAATTATAAGCATTGTTGTCCGTTGTGTTATGGGATTCATATCTACTCAATGAATTTCAAGGATCTTTGACTCATCCATATAAGTTGAAGTTTTAAATATATTCATGGATAAAACTAATCGTAATTGATGAACTTTTTTTTAAAGAAAAAATGCCTAGCTGCATCCAAAACAAAGGCCCAAACCGAGCTCAACAAATGGAGGAAAGTATCTCGCCCCATCAAGCTGTTATATACATGCTTATTGATCCCGTCCCGTTCCGGCCCGTACCAATGCCTAATCCGGGACAAAACGGCGACGTTTTTGTCCCGGGTAGAATCCCGGCCTGTCCCGGAAAATCCGGGCGAATTCCGGCCGGAACGCCCCGGTTCCGTACCGGGCGTTCCGTTCCGGTACGAACTAAAACGACGTCGTTTTGATAAGCAACAAACGACGTCGTTTAGCCAATACACGGGCAAACAAATCACCTCCTTTCTTTCCCTTTCTTCTTCCCGCTCCCAGTCCCAGACTCCCAGACTCACGATTTTTCCCCCAATCTATTCCCGATTTCTCCCAATCTCAAATTAATCCAGAAATCCCTTGTTTTCGATTCATAAACCAGAAATCCCTCACTTGAAAAGCTCAATTTGTAATCCTCAACCCCAAAATCAGCTCAATTTCTGAAACCCTAAATCAAAAATCAAAATCTCGGCGGCACAATTTCTTCCACACGGCGGCACAAAATCTTCAGTAGTTCTTCTTCCCCAAATTTCCAGTTAAAGGTACACATTTGAGGAACCAAATCCTTTAATTTTTTGAAAATTTTTTGACAGTTTAGAACTTTAGATGAGCTGAATGGAGAAATAAATTTTCGACAGTTTAGAACTTTAGATGAGCTAATTGTTGAACAATCCCTTTATTAGGATCAAGGGGAGATTTATTCTTCTAGTTTTAATTTTTATTTTTTCGACTGGAAGGCCGAAATTCCTTGCTGATTTAAGTGGATAACAAAGATATTGGAAAAGTAAATATATGTTACTGACAGTGGGCTACATAGGAGCAGAACTTTCAGCTCGTGTTTTGCAATTAATAAATGTTACTGACAGTGGGCTACATAGCCAGGTTCACCAACAATAATGAACTGTAATATGGAATGTAGTGTAAAATTGCTTTTCTTTCTTTCATGTTTGAATCACTCTAATGCACATTTATTAATTTGCAAATCTAATTTTGATTATTCAATTTATTAGTCCTTTTATAGTTTGTTCATGTAAAACTTTTTTGATGAAGTTGGTTGGAGCTTTGTTTCTGAGATGCAAGGGAGTATACTTTGTTATTGTTATTTGTGTTGATTTAAAGTGTCATGTATGTTAGAAGCAAGTGGCCTACATCTGATCTTCTGGTTCTGAAAATTATCGCTGAATCAAAACCAGGTGTACTGGGCATATCATCTCATAAACCAGCAGGATGACATTGGAATGATAGATTTTGGGAAAATACTGCATTATTTGATATTGACTTGTTTTTTACCAATTTGTTTTTAATACAGCTCACTTTTGGTTTTTAAAAAGGTGAACTACTCACTAGAAGCTCAAAAATATGATCTGAAAAGGATGATTGCATTGACCCATTCTCATATTTTGCTTCAATACAATTGCTTTGAGGCACATTTTAGTAGAGATTTATTTCAAAGACCAATATATTGGTTTCAAAAAGTAACAACACCAAGATATGATTAAAACCACCAATATACCAAAAATCATCAACTCTTCTTACAAGCCCTTGCTAGCCTCCTCCTGAACTTCATTAAACCCTGCCTTGCACCCTTCTTGGCTTCACATGAATCTTTGTCACTTTTGACCCTGTGCCATATAATGTGGTCATGACATCATCTTCATTGTATTTAAGTTATTTGCTTTTCCATAATGCTATCAATTAACCCAGTCCTCTCTTATCTACATTTTTATTTATTGATTGTGATCGAGAAGAGGGTGATCTTAGATGATGCATGGTGTTTTGTTTTTCCTATTATAATTCTTTCTTTTTACAATGTTTGCACCAGTTGGAGTATGATCATTGATAAGATATGAAAACTTTATTATATATTTACTTTGTTTTTGCTCAAAAGTTTCATTGCTTGTGCTTCTGAGGGTGGCTAGAGATGCTGCCTCCTGCTATAATTCTTGCTCGTTTGAGTTGTGTTCATGGATACATGGTTGATACTTGATAATGCAAAATACGAGGCTTGTTCATATGTTGACAAACCCAGATTAAATTACTCATGTATAGTCCTTGTAATTCTTTTTACATGCCTAACTTGTGTTATCTTTTTACAACAGATTAAATTACATGGCTGAAAACTCATCTAGTTGTGGGACTTCCATGTATTCAGCTCCAACAAGATCAGATGATCCAGCATGGGCTCATGGACAGGTGGTTCCTGGTGTAAAGAATGCAAGTATATGCATTTATTGTAATAAACGGATCAATGGTGGTGGTGTTACTCGGTTGAAGTACCACCTTGCTGGTATTAAAGGTGAAGTTGAAGCTTGTAAAAAGGTCCCTCCAGAGGTTAAGTGGCAAATGAAACAACTGGTAGATGAGATGACAACGGAGAAAGAGAGAAGAAAAAGAATTAGAACCGATATTGGAAATTCTCAATCAGCTTCCAATGATGAAGAAATAGCAGAGGGTGATGATGCAAATCCTCGTTCGGGTGATATACGTTCACAAACAAGTAGAAGAACGACAGTGCAAGGAACAAGTACATCTGGAAGAAGGATTCCTTTATTTGCTCCACGAACTACCCCGTGTTCCCAGCCTAGTATTAGAAGTGCAATGGCTACTAAAGAGATGGAACACAATGCAAGAATAGCCGTAGCAACATGGTGGTATGATGCTAATATACCGTTTAACAGTGCTAATTCGTATTATTATCAGCCAATGCTAGATGCCGTAGCATCCATAGGACCTGGGTTTAAAGGCCTATCATTTCATGATTTAAGAGGACCACTTTTGAAAGATGTAGTTCATAATGTCCATGAATACATTTTAAGTATCAAGGCTGATTGGAGAGTTTATGGATGTTCAATTATGGCTGACGGGTGGACAAATAGGAGGAATGCACCAATTGTGAATTTCCTTGCCTATTCTCCGAGAGGCACCGTATTCTTGAAGTCTGTTGACACTTCAGGACTTCGAAAAGATAAAGAGACATTGCTGGAGATGTTTGATGAAGTTGTCAAAGAAGTTGGACAAGAGAATATTGTTCAATTTGTTAGTGATAATGAGGCTTCATTTAAGGCTGCTGGGAAAGCTTTGCAGCAAAGGTATGACACCTTTTTTTGGTCTCCTTGTGCTGCCCATTGCATTGATTTAATGCTAGAAAATATTTGTGATCCGAGATATTTTCCAATGATTGATGAAACCATTAAAAAGGCAAGAAATATAACCAAGTTTATATATAATCATGCATGGGTTCTAGCTTTGATGAGGAAAGAATTCACAAATGGACATGATTTATGTCGTCCTGGCATAACAAGGTTTGCAACTCATTTCTTAAGCCTCCAATGTTTACTGAAGTTTAAGAAGGAGCTTCGACAAATGTTTACTTGCACAAAATGGGTTGAATCAAGTCATGACAAAAGTCGGGTTGGAAACGAAATTGCTGCTATAATTTTACAAGATAACGACTTTTGGCCGAGATGTGCACATATTATCAACGTCAGCGAGCCTTTAGTACGAGTTCTAAGGTTAGCAGACAGTGAAGAAAAACCATCAATGGGCTATTTATATGAGGCAATGGATAAAGCAAAAGAAGCCATCAAAATAAGGTTGAAAAATAGAATGTCTCAATATGGACCATATATTCGGGTAATTGATGCTAGATGGGATAAGCAACTTCATAGTCCATTACATGCAGCATGATGTTTTCTTAATCCTGGAATATATTTTAGGCCTTCTTTTTCAAAACAAAGGGAGGTAACTCGAGGTTTGCTTACCACAATTATGAGATTGGTTCCTGATTGTGATACTCAAGATAACATCAGTGCCCAAATTGAGGAGTATAAGAGATCAACTGGTCTTTTTGGTGTAACCATGGCTATTCGTCAAAGAGAAAAGTTAAATCCAGGTAATAACTTTTATTTTTTACAATATAATGTCTTTTTTTTATCTATAATATTTGATTTATTCAAAATTTGTTATCTAGTTTCATGGTGGGAGCAATTCGGCATTGATACTCCAGAACTTCAAAAGTTTGCAATTCGAGTTCTTAGTCAATGCTGTAGTGCAACTGGGTGCGAAAGAAATTGGAGTGTATTTGAATTCATTCATTCAAAAAAGCGAAATAGGCTTGAGCACAAGAGATTAAACGATTTAGTATTTGTTCGCTATAATCTAAAGATTAAACAGAGGTAAGTAAAATATCAATATTATTATATTAGTAATTATTTTCTATTACATTGCTATTAATTTTTTAATTTCTTTCGTGTTTATTGTTTGTAGGAATATGAGCAGAACAAGAGATGCTTTAGATCCCATTAGCCTTGACAACATTGATCTATTGAATGAATGGATTTGTGAAGAACCCGGTCTTCTTGATGGAGATGACATAAGTTGGGAGAGTATCGAAGCACCTTTCGCTACTTTAAATTTAGATGATGAAGAGACATGTGTAAATGAGGAGAATGAGCTTGGTGGAGATGACCAGCTATTGGAATGTCTTGTTGACGACTTTCCTTATGTTCCACAGCCAGATCAAGATCCTTACTTTTATATTAATGATGTAGAGGATGTTTGATGTATTTTTCTTTTATTTTAGAACATTTTACTTTCATAATATTTTGGAATTTCAAAGATGTTTCTAATTTTGAGATTATGTTTGTATTGTATAATTTAAATTTCATTTATCTTGAATTTAAATTATACTTGTTAAATTAATATTTTATTTTTTTCATATATATAATTAAATAAAAATGAACAGTACAAAACCGGAACGGTACCGAAACCGGAACGTTCCGTTCCAAACACAAAACCGGAACGGTACCCGGGACGGGATCAATAACTATGGTTATATAGAGAAAAGAAGAAAACAACTTGAACAGGAAAGAAGAGATAAATTCAGGTGTGAAAACTGAGACTGCGAGGGAGAACAAATGGAGGAAAAGAGAGAAGGGAAAGCATGCCATTAGAGAGTCATGCTTCATCGGTTGCTTGCATTAAGAGGATTTTTGTTACTGCATATCAAAAATATTTTTGAAAAAAATTAATTATTTTTTTTTATCATTTTTATGTGCTGATATCAAAAATAAATTTAAAAAAATATAAAAAAAAAACATTTTGATACATTTATAAATAAAAAATAATTGCAACCAGACTCTCAAACCGTCATTAAGATCTCAACGAGAGGATTCAAATTATACCATAAAAGATTACCATTGAAGCTTTGATCATGTCGCATGCATTGCTAGAAGTTGATGACTCCTTAACATGAACCAAACATTTTTTTTCCTATATCACTTTGTTCTTTGATTCTCTAATAACTCTTCAATTCAATCTTGAAGTTAAGCCCAATCTTGGCCAAATTAAGCCTAGTTTTAGACCCAACCTGAACCTATCATTTCCCAACCAGACCCTTTAACTCTCCAAGCTCCATCGAACTCTTTAGAAGCCAAGCCCAAAACACTTATCATAAACCCAACCCAAGGTGGAAAAGAAAAGGGAGAAAAAGAGAAAATGGTTCATCATCGGTGGCAATAAAAACATTAGTTTCTTTCTCTTCGACGATAGAAATAATAAACATTGCTAGAAGCAACAAATGATTGGCTATCGTTTCATAATCAATAATAACATAATTGTAGTTCACATTCAATACTAAAAATGATAAAATGATAAAAATAAAGTAAAATTTCGGCTATTCCAGATTCTTACAGGATAAGTAAACTCTGACCTGAACCTAAAACTTGTAAGATATATCTCAAACTCTTTTCCATTACGCTATGGAGACCACAATAACTTCATGCAAATACTAAAAAACTATTTCTATATTTATAATTCATAATTATTATTTTTAACAAAAAATTAATTGGGTAGAATTTGTTTTTGTAAATAATTTTCATGTTCGTGTTTCCTAATTTATGTAATATATTTTAATATATTTCTTAATCAAAGAAACGACAACTTGAGCCATAAATAAGTTGTCCTCTAAATTGCCATATAATGGAATAATAAAAAAATAATATAACCGTTGTAACAATTTTTTTAAAATAAATTATATTCTTTAATGTTAAGATTATATGAAAGGGGGCTTCATAAACTTTCTCAGCTTATTTGTTATGGGATTATTTTAGTCTGGTTATTTACATTATGCATTTGTCAAGTTAGTCCGTATTGATTTAAGAATTATTTATCTTTTTTTAATCAATTTGTTTTTCAATATTAAGATGCTTTAAGCTTAGTCTTTAATTTTTCATTTGTTTTTTATTAGATTATTTTAGTCTTATGATCTTAATCGCGGGTTTAATAGGTTAATTTGAATTAACCCGGGTTGATTTACTATTAATCATCCTGATATTTAAAAAGTACTGTCTAATATATCATTGTATCAATATTATTTAAAAAAATAGATCTTGAATTTATTTTCAGTCAAACAATATTTTTACCGGTCATCTAGATTGACTTTGGATCCACCAAGTTATCCAGAATAAGTAGAATCGTAAAATCTAACCGATGTAAATGAATTCAACTAATGAAATGAATTCAGGTGTAAGGACGTGAATGATTCCTTACTTACTCCTTTGTGCCACGTCCCATTTCTCTTCTCCCGGCGAGCATTTATATTTACGCAGTAGTTCAGTAATTGTAATATTTTTTATTACAAAAAAAAATATCGTGGTCTTAAAAGCAAATCCTAAAGAATATATATTTAAATAATATCATAAGGAAAAAAATATTATAAATCATATGAAAAATCTATTTAAATAATATCATAAGCAAAAAAATAGACTATTAATAACTAAGTATGTTTTTTTTTTGGTGAAATTATATTATATTGTATTCAGAGATATTTTACTTATGATTTTATAATTTTTCTACCGAAACGATTTTAACTATGATTTTTGTACGGAAATATTTTATGTATAATTTTATAATTCGAGTTCAAATATCAATTCTGTATTATGTCAAAATCATAATTTTAACAGCATGGTAATGCTTTGGCATTCTCGTGCCAAGGGCTAAGAAACGTCTAGAGATTCTTGGTGTAGTTAGCAGAAAAGCAATGTCCCAATTGCATGGAAATTTGAAACATTGAATCACAATGATGTTTGAATAATATTCATCATGTATAGCGATACAGGAAAAAACTTTTTCCCCAGCTTGTAACTTTCCTTCAACAACATATATCACCACTTAGACCCGTTTGGCATTGCGATCCCACCGGTTTTTGGCCGAAATTTGAATTTTTTTTCATTTTAAATGAATATATTTTTATGTATTTTAGATCATTTTGATATGCTGATTTCAAAAATAATTTTTAAAAAATAAAAAAACATCATTTTAATGTATTTCGGCATGATAAACACTTTAAAAAACTACCGCAACCACACTCCCAAACAGGCCCTATATGAATTCAAATTAAATGGATCCAAAACAAATACCTCAAAATAAGCCCACAAAAATCCATTGGGCTTAGGTTTGGTGGTCCAGAGAATAAATTTTTTAGTCCCAATTCTTACCATTTAATTCAACATGTTATTAATCGAAGGAGAAATCAAGAGACAGAACAAAAGAGAATTGCCCAACCCAGAAGTAACATCGTCATTGTGTGTGTGTGTGTGTTCTTTTGGCAGAAAGTGATACGCATTTAAAATGGTCCAAATAGTAATGATTTATTCAGCAGATATGGTCATAATTTTCTTTGAAACATCCTTATCGTGCAATATAATAGAGTCAAAGTTCAATCCTATGATCATATCATCACCAAATTAAAGCCTGCCTTGTTGAGATTCTAAGATTGTCTTAGGTGATCAGTATCTTTTGTTTGGATGCCTTAGCTCACCAACATCCAGACAAATTTGTGCTTTCCCAGCACCATATTTTACGTTTTTTTTTTATTCGAAAAAACTTTATTCTTGGGAAAATATATTTTATGGGTCCCGAATAAAACCTTGATTATCCCAGACTCTTACAAGAAATGCAAGCCATGACTCGAAGCTTTCCCAACAACATATTTTACGTGTCTTAGCATGTGTATTCAAGCAAGCTCATTCAAACATCAGGCCCAGGATTGACATGAAGCTCGAACCACCGGTTTATGCCAAACCCTAGCTAATCTTTTAATGAATTAGGGTTTCTTAAAACATAGTTGTCATTCAAATAATATGATGTAAGCCCGCAAATAATTGCATGCTGTATGTTGAACTTGAGACTTTAGTTCTTACTTTATTGAGGAGACAGCAAGTTCGAGACAGCCCATACCATTTTTAAATCATCCTCTGGTTGTGGAACAGGTAAAGGTAGGTGCTGAGAAGCCACTTGTCATGGTCCTGCTAGAGATGTTATGAAATATATGCTTATATTTATATTTATATAGTCGATAAACTCATACCATGATTTAAAAAAAATGAAATTTAATTCGAGGTTTGGTTGATGTACTGAGCAAGGCATGGCCAGCTACTCAGAACAGATTTAATCGAAGTTTACAGATTGCCTCAGCATGCAGGGAAATTATTGTCAAGAAGCTAACCATGCTCTTAAACCAAATTTACTGAATATGTTCATAATGTTTACTAGCTTAGCTAGAAAAGTTATTTTTCCTGCCATTTGAAATGATCATATGGAATGGGTTTGAGTTTGTGCTCCAAGTTTCAATCAACTGAAGCTTCAAAGAAAATATCAAAAAATGCTAATGTTTTAAGGTTCAACATGGGACTTGGAATCGTTATTTTTTCTTTGTACTGAGAAAAAATAACCTAAAATGTGTGATTTTTCAAATCATGGGACCTTTTTGTTTTCAAAATACTAAATTGGTGACATTTGTTCCTGGCAGTCATGCATGTTGAGAATGAATTGCATGCTTGAAATTGAAGAGAGAACAGCGAGGAAAAAGCAGTGGTTGCCTTGAGAGAGTAGCTAGCTAGCTGCTGATATTTTGAAGCATTTCATGGATGCGACGGAAGAGAATCTTGAGAAACTTAACAGGAACAAAAGGAAAGCAAAGTGATCGGGCATATGTGCTAGAGCCAGTACCCTGACCACTTTTTGGCTTTTGCTTCCTCTTTTTCTCGGCGTGCATAGATACCATGTTCATTACACGTACAGGAATATATATCTGCATGAAGGCAGGGGTGGGGGGTGATTTGCTTGCTTCCATGGATGTCCAATCCATAGGTATATAGCTAGGATTTATTCTACCATTTGTTCATTTATTAGGTGTTACTAGGGTGGCTTCAAATTCACACATTAATTTCATATTTATCGAAGTAAATGTGAGAGGATGTATATGATCTAGCTTGTTCCAAGCCATTTAAGTGCTAGTTGGCTTTTTAGATGATTTTAAACACGCAATTTTGATACCAACCTGATATATTTATCGAAATGAGTTTCTACAGGGATTGACTCTTATGTTTGAATTCAAAAAAAAAATGAAAATACTTCCTTAAAAATCCGGTCAATTTGATAGCAAAGGGCTTGCGATCTTTAGAGTATGTTTCAAGTTTGAGTCAGAACGTGCATCCCTTGTAAGAGTTTAGGATAATCAAAGTTTTACTTGTTTATTTGAGTTCACAAAATTCAATATTTTTCAAGAGGTAAAGTTTCCTTGTATCCAAAAAAATATACTACTCTAACAATTGGCTGGTCAACAGTCTAATAAACTTCCTTGTAGCATGAAAATATAAATCAAGTCATTATATATTACCATATTGCTGAGCAGATGAAGTTAATTAACTACTGATCAGAATTAATTACAAGAAATTAAAGGGAACGAGTGAATTTGACATGGTGTTGGGTTCACCTTTTTCTTCAGAACCATACTTTGCTCGCATGCATGCACTTACTTTTCTAATGATTAATTGGGGTTGGCAACTAAAAATGTTTGTCTGTGGTCCAAAACATTACTAATTAAGGAGGAGTAATTTGAGAAAAATGATGAAAATAGCTAGAGAGTGGCAAAAATAGAGAGCTTGCCCTTGTTTTTTTTTTTCTTCCATATAAACACTTCAACTTACCCACCAATGAAAACGAGAGTCACAGCTGCCTGAGATATGGTTCCCTCGTTGATCTCTTGCAAGACTTCTAAATCAAGATTCCATACTTCACAAGCCATTCTTTGCAGTGGTTCTGATCATTCGAAAGCTTGTTTCTTTCCTTTTCTGTCCACATCAACATCGTCTTTCCACCTTTTATATTATTTTTTTTGCCTCTTTACCCCATGCACCTCTCCTAGCATAAAACCCCAGGCCACCCTCATTAGATTCTTCAATCAAAGCTTCAATCAAAAAAAAAAATCCAACTTTCTTTGAAATCAGCACCATCTTCTCTTCTCCTGCAAATTTGGTTGCCTATAATGACGGGGAAAAGGAGCCGTGTCAGCCCAGTTGGAAGCCCCCAGCTGTCTGAGAGCATCTCAGAGAGCTCTTCCAAACTGGAGCAGGACCGATTCCTCCCCATCGCCAACGTAAGCCGGATCATGAAGAAATCCCTCCCAGCAAATGCAAAAATATCCAAAGAAGCCAAGGAAACTGTTCAAGAGTGTGTCTCTGAGTTCATAAGCTTCATCACAGGCGAGGCATCCGATAAGTGTCAGCGAGAGAAGAGGAAGACGATTAACGGCGATGATCTTTTGTGGGCTATGACCATACTAGGGTTTGAAAATTACGTTGGACCCTTGAAGGTTTATCTCAACAAGTATAGAGAGACCGAGGGTGAGAAAAATTCCATGGCTAGACAAGAGGACCAGTACTTATCTCCCACCAACCACGTTTCTCCGGGTACTCTATCAGCTGAGATGGATCTCCGAAGTTATAACGCCGGAGCACTCTGCTCACTTGGAACAGAAGTAGCAGCCAAGAGCAACGGGGAAAACACAAGGTTCCATGGCTGTCAGGAGAATAATTTGATGGTTGGTGATTTCAACATGAATAGGATACGCGATCATGGAGACAGGAATAGCAGTAGAGCTATGGCTGGTCAGCCTCATCATGGGGTCAGCTGGTAGAGAGGTGTTACATATAATATACAATTATGTAAGCTTATTTCTTTCTTTGTCAAGTAATTAATTAACTATCTGCATCTAAATGTCCACATATATAAAGTTATTTCAGATTCTCTTGTGCTCTTACGAGGATGAAGATCGTACAGAGCTTCGAAGAATCTCCATGAAATCTTATTTCTGTTCATTCAATACATAATTCAGTTGCTACACTCTGTATGCTTGGCTGTACTATACTTGTGGCACCACTCTTTTTTCGATCGAGCAATATCATGTATTTGTATTTAAAAGATGTTAGCCATATGCATGACGGCCTCTAAAAATTCATCAAATATAACATCTTAGTCCAGTACAGTACTGGTCTATTTCTAAACTCGAGCAATCACACAAGCTAGAGATCACAGATCGCAGGGACTGTGAAATCTGCACTACTTTCTTTTCTAGAGCTTGTTAGATTCAATCTGAACTAGTTTATGTTCTCCAAACATAAAACACCGGCCCATGAGTGAGGCTGAAATCCAAGATAGAATGATTTTCCAGAGTCAAGTGAACCACAGCAAGTGGTGGTGAGTCTAACCCCAAATGCTCGAGTCCAACGATATTTCACCAGGGATGACTCCATCCTTAGTTCCAAAAAGAAATCCGAAGGAGAGTCAAAGATCCGAGCTGAATTGGAAACGGGATTCTGGAGATTTCAAGCCAGGAATCAATCAGGTTAAAAGTCAAGATCCCGTTATTGATTGCTGGCCTCCTCCTCATCACGAGTGCTTCCAAATCTGTTTCACTGTTTTAACTCATTTTGCTACCCGTTGAGAGCTAACAGGGGAAACACACGGATTGATGGTTACTGTGAATGTTAGAGATCTAGCACAGAAAGTGGAGGTCTGTATTCATCTGGTATCGGTTCATTCATCAGTTCATCTTTTTAAGTCCGGACATCAACAAAATAGGCCATAAAGTATCTTTTAAAATATTCCGATGGTGCCCGTTATTTTATTTTTATTTTTTAAAAAAATCACCTTCACTGAGTTGGGGCTCACCACAATTGCATGTGTAGACGGTGTCGTCTTTGGCCCGAAAGTACTCAGCTCAACAATATAAAAAAATCTCAACTACTAGGGCATATAAAATATAAAATACTTGAGTATTTTTTAGTATTTTTTTTTATAAAAAATATAAAATACTTTGGCATGGTTTTCTTAAGCAAACAATAGATATTGCATGGACTTTACAATAAATTTGTAAAATTTCAAAGGATTTTGGTCAATATTTCAATAACCCTAAAAAAATTTATTCTTGAAAATTAAAGGTCAACATTATGGTATAAATATTAGACCTACTAGTAGGATGATATTTTAGTACCGCAAGTTGATTAGAAAGTTCTCATAATTATTTAGGATATTCATCAATTTTAATTAGATGTATTTCTCACCACAATATACGAGTTGTGAAAAGTATTTTCGCCTCCAAGATAGGTGACCTATAATCATGGCACATACGTGGGTTCTTCCTATAAGAATCTACCTGGGCACATGAGCTCATGATAAATTTAAAATGTTAGATTTATTCATGAGTATGAATTTTTGTTTTGAGTCATAGACAAACCACCAGTTAGGAATTCATTAATATCTTTAAACCGTATTCATATCACATAATACAATTTATTTCAAGTAAGACGTACTATGAGTGCTAATATTATCTTTATTAATAATCGATTAAACATTGTATTGTTGCAAACACACGTTCGAAAATATAGTTTGTCATGTGTTGGTAAAATGTGATGATAAACTATACTTTTGTTTAGTGTCTAACCTCACAATGCTTGGATTACCATAAACTAGTTTGCTATGATTATTTAAAAAACCATATCATCATACAATAATTTGATTATTATTTCCAATATAAATAACATTTTTTATCCAATTCCTTGGAATTGAAAGGTTTTTATGCCAATTTTTTTTTTGTTAATTTTTCTATTGAGTTTGAGTTGCTAATTTTGCTTGCTAATTTTCAATTTTTATTGATATAGGCACATAAACCACTGGATAGTATCGATTAAAAAAACAATTGAGTATTTTATGAGCAGTAAATTAAATGGGAAACGAGAATACATGAACACAATTAGAAATAAATTAATATTATATGGTAAAATTGATCCTATCCTCCATCAATGTGGGCATGCTATAAAGAAAAAACACAGATAGGAGACAATGTTAGTAAGTATAACATAAATATAATAGAACATGCAATACCATATTACCATGATAAAAATTAAATTATTTACTATTATAAATTTTAGAGATGAACTTCGATTTTCTCCTGCTAAAATATATTCCAGGCAAACTTAATTTTATCTCAAGTACTAAACAGTCAGTCAGAAAGACAGTCAAAACGTTGAAAAAACATCCTCAGACGAAGAGAAAAAGCTAACTTAACCCCCAGCACACGCTTTGTCGTTTCCGATCCAACTTAATAGTTTTGATATTTACCAAACAATCCTTGATGTCCCTCTCTGTTATTATTTATGAGATTTTTAAAAGAAGCGGTCTTTGAGGCCTCCCCTTCTCTTCCATGGACACCGCTCCATCTCCTTCTCTGACAATCCAAGAACCAACCCCCATTGATCAGTCAAATCCAGCGGTGGAGGATGACTATAACCCTAAACCCATAAACAGAAAGAAGAAGAAACGAGTCCTTAAAGACACAACCATAACGCCGTCGCCGCCTTCATCATCTTCTTCTTCCTCTGTTACTGCTTCTATGAATAGAAGTTCGCATGTGGCATACAAACGCAGAAGCCCCAAGGTGGTTTATGCTCCGCTTAGGCACAGGGGCGGTGTAGGGGATGGCGATGTGGAGGCTATTGCATTACCTCTTGGAATGTCTTTTGCTGCTGTTGTTGCTCAGGTCTCTTCAGTTTTCCGTTTTGTGAGCAATGTAGATTGAAATTGGTGGTTTTGGTTCATAAAGTTTGGTTCTTTCTGCTGTCTGTTTAGTTTCTTAAGTTGATATGCTTGCGTTGGGAAATTTAGGGTTTCCTTTTTTTGGTTATATGTTATTCAAATTGGTTCTTGCTTGTCTTGGTTAAATATGTTGATAGAGATAGATTCAAATTTGTTGGAATGGAGTCTCTTCAGTTTTCCGTTTTGTGAGCAATGTAGATTGAAATTGGTGTTTTGGTTCATAAAGTTTGGTTCTTCCTGCTGTCTGTTTAGTTTCTTAAGTTGATATGCTTGCGTTGGGAAATTTAGGGTTTCCTTTTTTTTTATGGTTATATGTTATTCAAATTGGTTCTTGCTTTTCTTGGATAAATATGTTGATAGAGATAGATTCAAATTTGTTGGAATGGAGATAGATGGTTTTGAAATTCTATGGAGATTGTTGGTAGATTTTTTGTGTTGTGGAGTGTTTATATCTCCGAATGCACTTTAGATAATATAAATATGCAGCTACGGAACTCCAACATGGATTCCAACTTTTGGAAGTTAGCCTTTGATAAACTATATTTTTCACGAAATTCAGTGATTGACTTGAATTATGTTCTGCAAGCTGATATTACAATGATTAAGAGTGTGGTCAGTGAATAAAAGGTTTCTA
Organism: Salix purpurea; assembly: GCA_027405865.1. NCBI lineage: Eukaryota > Viridiplantae > Streptophyta > Magnoliopsida > Malpighiales > Salicaceae > Salix > Salix purpurea. Next base: position 14,467,620 of record JAOWLH010000013.1, on the reverse strand, counting down.
CGCAACTGTATAAAAAGTGAATGGATTTAATGTACAATTGTAGGTCATTAAGATATATGTAAATTTCTTAGAGACAGATATCTACCATTTATCCATTGTTTTGGTGCTAGGGGAAAGCAGTAGGGGATAGAGACAGGCCTTACATGATGTTCTTAATTTGGATTTTCTATTGCTATTTGTGTTCCGCATGGCATACAGTTAGTTACATGCTTTTGCTTGTATGTGTGCGAATTGGTAGCTGCATGTTTCTTATTTTGTTTAAATAAATCCATTCAAATCTATGTAGTCTCTAATGGCTTGCTTTGATTTGTGCATTGATTTGTATGTAATTAGTGTATCCAAAGCAGTGTCCAGTGTTTTATTCAACACTATGCTTGCAGTCTAATATCATTTGGTGGTTGAATTAATTTAGATATTAGGTTTACAGCTACTCATGCAATGAAAGGTTTCGTCCTTGTGGGATGTATGTTCATGGCATCAGCTGTATTCTTTAATTTGCATTACTTGGTGAATCAAAAGGTGAACTGGACTGGACTCTACCTTATTTTAATATACAGAATAGATTGGTGATTGGTTATGAAGTTAACCTTTAACATCTTCAGAGCTGTTTGCTTGAACCTCAGATCTTGACGTTTTGTTTCGAGCCTTGAATGCTATTTTTATCAATAATCTTTCATTTTTGTAAAATTAAGGCATTAGAAAATTTTTAAATTTCACTTGTCTTCCTTATAAGGTTTTATTTTCACTTTCTAATTGTCATGTATATACTATTAGCTTTTTCTCCCTTTGGTTTCTTGAAGTCTCCCTTTGGTTTATTTCAGGAATGTTCTGTGAGATTTCTGAACTTTCTAATGAAATGGCTTGCCTTATGAAAAATCTCATTAAAAACATGTTGATGGCTTTCTTACAGTAATGATGGAAGGTCTAAAGCATCTTTATCATTTGCGCTTTTTTTTAACAATTAGTATTTGTCAGCTGATATTGTTCATTTGTTGCTTTTTTTACTGTAGATTCTGGAGAGGAAAGATGCAGCAGGTGAAAGATTGTCTGTTGATCATCTTTCAATGGTAATTTTTTTCACTTTTTTCAAGACTAACATGGATTTTATATTGACCTTGGAGTCTGTTTGGTCTAATTTTATTGATGCTTGGAATGTTGGGAACACCGAACCTAATGTGTCTACTTCCATGCAGATCTGCACATCAGCTGTCAGAGAATCTTTAGCCAATGTAAGCCAGACCTTAACTTCTCACTTATCCATTGACTCTGGTTTTATAAGTCAAGTTCCCTCATGTATTCATCAACATCAGGAAGACCACAAAATGCTGACCTGATATGAATGCCCTTCTTCTTTACACCCTATGTGCAACAGGTCTTTGGCGACAAATTTGATTTCTTTGCAAGAAATTTTCAGAAATCATTTGGGAGCACATTGAGTACTCTTAGATTGATTAATGAATCCTCTATCAACAAGAGACCACCTGCCTTAATCCACCAGAGCCTAGAGATTTCTGCTCCAGACAGGACTCCCAATAAAAGTGTTGACTGTACCAGTAGCACCTGTATCAAAGATTGTGACTCAGAAACAGACTTTCCCACTAGTTCGACTGGGGATCAAACACATATACTTGAAGAGGTAGAAGAGAACATATCCATGGGTTGCTTGGGCCAAGAACTTGCCCTTCACGGGCAAACCAACCAGCTAGCCTGTGCTCCTAGCTCATACCCTGTAATTAACATGTTTAGCACTATTGAGAGATCTGTTGTCGAGCAAGCCCGTTCTAATGACCTGAAGGAAATAGAGATTGGTCTTGCAGTGAAAAAATTGAAGCTGGAAGAGGACTTGTTGAATCTCACCTCTGAATCAAATTATCTGGAGAGATCAAAATTAGTGATGGGCATGTCAAAGGCATCCTTTAAAGTTGGCAAGTTCAAGACTCAATTAGAAGACACAAGGCATGCTGAGCTGCATAGAAAGTGCCTAGACTGTCTTGTTGCTGGTTTGTTCATCATGTCTGCCTCGCTAACATACAGTACATATGTTTATTCATACAAAAGGATCAAAGAAGCTACAGCATCCTGCTCTCTTTCACACAAGGTAAGGACCATGTCTTCTTGCTAATGTCATTTGATTTTAGTTTTTGAGATGTCTGTAACCATCATTTTCTTGGTCTGGTGGTCTGGTTCTATATGCTCTTTTTATAGTACTAGGTACTAGCGAAGCTGCTTCCCCAAGCAATAAAAGAGGCTACAGAGAGGCTATTAAAAGAGAAGTTATAAATAAAACTATAAATTCAGGAGCATATTAACTTTGGGCCTTGAGGTAGATGGTAAAGGTAAGGAATTGGGCAAGCTTTATAGTCAAGTCATTCCATGATGTTTGAAACCTGATGAGCAGAATGGAAATTGTGACAAAATTCCCTTTTTTCAAACTTAAACATGATTTAGCAATCTCTATCTAAAACAGAGCCCTAACCATGAGCAGAATGGAAAATTGTTTTATCTTTGTTTAAATGTCTGATACAATGTCTGATGTTTAAAACTCTTTCCTGTGTTATAATATCGGGTCTATAGATTAAGCAATTTATATTCCATTCCTTTAGTAACAGCTGGGATGATTTTTCATTTTCTTTGCTATATATTATTCTGCCTTATCTACAATCATACCAGATGTCTGGGAAATATTTTTATGTTTCTGGTTTTGTTTCAGGAGTCCAAATTTGGGTGGTTTGCCAACCCTTTTTCATCCTTTAATTCCTGGCTACAGATACTCACGTGTCAAGTTCAAGTTGTGAGCCAAATGGCATTTGGCATCCTCATTATTATTGCAGTTGCTTTTCTGCTTGTTCAACGTTCCTCAACTCAACAACGGACAATGCCAATAACTTTCATTCTACTACTGTTGGGAGCTGTCTGTGGTTTTACTGGCAAACTTTGTGTAGATACACTGGGAGGGAGTGGATTACTCTGGCTTCTGTATTGGGAAGCTTTATGCACGCTGCAGTTCTTCTCGAATGTATGCACATCAACTTTGTTCTGGCTGCTTCACGGGCCTGTCATTGCCATCGCCCAAGGGACAAAACCTAACACAATATGTCCATATTGGCTCCGGCAATCACTTTTCTACGCGACCTCCCTCCTGGTGCTACCATTGTGCTGCGGTCTTTTGCCATTTGCCGGCCCTGGTGAATGGGCAGATCATTTTTTCTTTGGTAAAACAGATGGTTGAATCACGGGTTAGAAGCGAAGGAAAGCTCTCATACATATTTGCAACTGGTCAAGCTTCCGTCTACTGTATGTAATTTACATGGACTGCATGCCAAGCTGTCCAAGAGTGATGTTTGTGTTGAAAAATAAATAAGATGGGCAGCTGGGGTTTGTTCATTGGTTGTGTACTTGAGGCAATGCAAAATTAGCCCAAGTGTGCTTTTACTAAAAGAGGATAGAAGTTGTGTTTCAGGTCATTAGCAATGTTTTGAGTGAATTGTCATGTTGGTGTATCATGTAGCAACTTTTAAATGTTTATTTATCTATCAATTGTTGTGAGCTGACATCTATCTTGATGCTTAGTTGAAATTAGGCCTTTTCTAGTTTGGGGTGGTTCAACCTTTGCAGCAGAATAACGTTCAGTTGAACCAGAGTCTCTCATATGACTAGGCTAGGCCTACCTTCAGTTGAACCAGAGCCCTCTCATGTGACCAGGCTTTCTTAAATGCATCAGAAGCAGAAAACAAGGTGTGTCATGTTGAAAGCAGCTGACATAATTTGCCAGGATTTTTTTTAATTTTGGTTAAATTTAGAAAATAATAATTGAGTGAGCATTTCTTATGTCATATACACGCAGCACAAGCAGCATATCATCAATTCACAATGCAGTTCTCCAAAGACTAGCACCGGGTAAATCCATGGCCACACTACAAATAGCCGAAATAATCATCCACCAATGCACAAACATTATTGTTTTGCTCAAGTCCTCGAAACAACCTGGCAAATTTAGAAGTGATTACGAAAATAAGGGCTACAAGGGCAGCCAATACATTCAGTCATTTATTATAAATTCGGTTGTTTATTACAGAATGTTGAAATACTATAAATCTTATTGTTTCGGGGCTAAAACTTCTGGTCATGAAAACTAACTACATCAGAACAAATAAGTGGATGAGATGGGCGAGAAACCAAGAGAAATCCGTACGACAGGTGGATTTCACTGCCTGCAACCCAATACCTAGAAAATGTGAATACCCTCAACAATGTATCTTACAGATGCCTGCTAAAGTAAAATGTGCGCCTGACTGAACTCTCAAAAAGTTTTGAGACTACGAAGTTTATATCTCCTGAGACACCTTGACTGACAAAGTGAAACTGTGGCACCAGAGGCATGCCTCCCAACTTCATGGTAAGCAAAACCTTTAAATTTGAATTTTTTTTTTGTAGCAAAAAGCAGGTTTCAAGCAACTGCCATCCCTGTCCTAGATGTATCCACTCACAGAACCTCATGAGCCTTCCCATAGTACCTGTTTATAAATGATGCCTGCAAGGGAAATCGGCAAACATCACAAGGAATTCAGAAAACTCGCTTCATGGAAAAGGAAAATGCAATGTCTCAATATTCTACTAATACTTCATGGTCTATCCTCGTTGACCAGGGAATATCTACTTGGAAATCAAGTGAATAAAGGAAAAAAAAAATTAGATGTTCCCTTGAGAAGTTGGAACAAAATTGTGCTACCCAATGAGGTATATAAGAAAACTTAATCATACAATCCAAGCTTGAAACCCATGCATAACTAATTTCTTATCTCCTGCACGTATTCGATATGACATTAGTTTACAGCCAACAAATAATGGAACCTTGACTATTCAGGGTGTTTTTGCATGTACTAGAGAGAATAATACCAGGCAACAATGCAAAACTCATGGAGGTTAGGCAGCTGTATACTTTACTCGAGGAAGACAAACATGCTCCGATCATCTAAGGAACCGAGCACACAGGATTTGAAAGAGGTTTGTATTTGGAGTATCAAATCCAAAATAAGCCAATTAGACAGATAGACAAGGGACTAGATATGTTTGGCTTGAATAATGTCCTGCTATATAACATTGTGCTCCTGCTGCTTGGAAACTGAACAGGCAACCATAAAGGTTGCAAACAGTTTGAACTACAATCAGATTTATTCTTTTCATTTCTTTTCTCTAGGTAATGCAAAGCATAATATCAAGGAGTCAAAGGCAAGGCACCATATGCTGTCCTCTGGAAGTCAAAACTATCAATCTCTCTCCAGGTGACATTTCAAAGATAAAAAATCAGAGGTCAAATATTCAACAAGCTGTCCCCGGGTAAAATGTCTCTACTGCAAATAGGTTTCCTATTCTTAAGAAAAATTAATTGAAACTATAAACAAGCTCTATTAATCAATAGCTGCTTTCACAAAATGATGTCCTTGTGGATATTGTAACACTCTACCTTCACATTTGATATGTCAGGTGTATCAGGCGTTTGCACAGGATAGAACTTGTAAAACCTCTGATTTTCAATTGCTTGTCTAGTTCCCTCACTCATTTCTTCCAGGGCCTTTCTCCTGGCTTCCTTAGCCTGCACCAAAGGAAACTTGATACAGAGCAGCTCGAAGACGACCTACTTGCACTGGCAAACCAAACAGAACCTACAAGTTACCTCTCTATTAGCTTTCTTCGCTTCTCGAACTTTCTCCTTGACAAATTCCTAACAAAACAAAGATACAAGGTTCAATTATTAACAAAAATAAGATGAAACAATGAAATATTTGAATATATTTCATAAAATTCACCTTGAAGGCATCCTTTTGATCTTCAGATAACTCCTCCTCCTGGATCAGCTTATCAATGAACTCCTGCAGATTAATAAGTAGATCTTAAGACAAACTAGTTCTTTCTTTACAAGGGTAGGGAGGTTGTTCAGAGAAGAATTTTGACAGAGTTGATCAATGACAGGACAAATATATTCACCAAGAACTCCTGGCAGCAAAAGGCAAGGTTTGTACTTATCAGGTGGGGAGAGTTCAGGAATATGTTACTAGGCATACACCATTTCCACACAATTCCTTCAAACATGCAGGAGACATTCCGATTCAACAAACTGAAATGGTACATTTAGAAGATGACTACCACAGCCATACATTCAAACCAATTATTCCATGAGGAAAAATGTCATAGTGGTTATCAAGCATTCAAAAGAATGAAGGAATGAATAAAGCAACTTCATGAAAAACCATCCAAGTTAAACCAAGTATCAGAAATAAAAATCATACCTGAAGTTCATCTAATTCCCAATCGAATTCACAGAAAACCTGCAATTACCAATACTAAAAGATCATTTTGCAGAATTGTATATCAGTGCTACACTTATCATAGCAACTAAACTAAGCACAACAGTTTGCTTAACTGGCAGTATAAACTATAATTTGTAAATGAATCTCAACTCAAGCTATCTGTCAGCATCCAAAGGTTTCGGTTTCCATCAATTCATTTCTTTTACATGCTATTCACTTACCGGCTTTGGTTCTGCTGGGAAAATTATTGGAACCTCGGTGCTCTGCTCAAGCTCATCTTCTTGAAGAGGGTTGTAGAAATCTGTCAAAAAGGAAGCATTTTAGAGGAAGAGAACAGTCCCCCAGACGCTGGCAATAAGAGATGACAGAACACTAAAAGCTGATACAGGAGAGTATTATCCTATGCTATGATTAGTCAGCCAAGCAACCAAACATGGTCAGCAAAATTTACATGCTGTGGTCCACCAACTTTTGGTACTTGTCAGAACTTGAAGGGCACTTTTTTCCACTCTTTTCACAACACTATTTTAGTACAATGAAGTTCATGTGAAATACAGCAATCTAAACATCTTAAAATTTCCTCAAAACTCACAAGGTAAGCAGTACTCGTATTTCTTGATCCGATCAATCTTCAAATGTTTCAAAGCAGCTCTGCAAGCAATCCATATGCATAAGCAACAGGAATAGGAATAGGCACATGCAAAGATAGACACACATCATAGTATACATCATAGTATCTGAAAATTTCAATGAGACACTACAAACCTCAATAGTGCTCATAAAATATTGTATGCTTGTGTGTATTCAACATCAGATGATTAACGAATCAGAGAAAAAGACATTTACTAAAGTGAAAATGTTAAAAAAAGAATCTGCTGAAGGAAGATCTAATTGTAAGTTTTCGAGTCTACTGCAATAACATGCTCGCTGCAATTTTTTTAACTGATCTATGTACATAAAATGTTGAATCTTCCTCCTGCTTCTATTTTGTTCAAACTCAATTCCTGATGTGTTATTATGTGTCATTATTTTGTTCAATGTATACTGAACAGAATGCCATCCAAATGCCACATTAGAAGGTACATATAACTGAGGAAAATTGAGAAATGAGAAACCAGAATATTGAAAAAGGTTAAGTTATTTCTGTTAAATGAATAGTATGATAATAGTTCCAAAAGCGGAAATAGAGAACTGGATTATCCAAAAAAAAGTACCAAATCAGTTGTCCACAAATGCCCATAAGAAATTTGAATACAAAGCAGCAGGATTGTTGTATGTATTTAGTGAAATTGGGATGCAATAAAGAAAATAAAGAGCAATCTGTCCTGGTAACTAAGAATCTGCATGCAAAAACCAATAAATAATAACCAAGAATCCACATACAAAAACCAACTTCCTATCAGAAAAGTACTTCATCCATACAGCTTAAGGAAACTTTAAAATGAAGATAAAATATAAATAAGTAAATGGTCAGGAAGATTGAGGGGGGGGGGGGGGGGGGGGGGGGGGGGTACGTACCTTCTCTGAGTGCAACTCAAAATAAAAATTTGATGTCTCAGTCTGTCAACTCGGCTTTCTCTGGAGAAGTAGGTTACAAAGAGACATTGAACAAATAATGCAACTTAAAAGATTATTTGAGAAGAGAGAAACTCCATGAAATCAATTAGAAATCTACTTTGAATACCTGTCTTCCAAAGGTATATAAGGAACCCAGTCCATTTTCATTTGCTTCATGGGAATTATTTCTTCAACCTCCCTCTGAACTGACTTTATTCCAATCTTATCAGAAGGAGGGAAAGGAGATACAATCTGTAATATAAAATGTTTAACAAACAGAAATGAAGCATCAAGAAATGACATACTTCCATTAATTCACAGGATTTTTTTTTCAGGAAAAAATTAAAAGACTATAGGCACTGTCTTCACAAAAATACCAATCAGCAATTGTAATTCTGAAACTAGAACAGATGAAGAAACATGTGATGAGGCAACTCTTAGGAAGAAAAATGTGGTTTGGTTTTGGAAAAGTAACAATACGAGGCACAAATTCTCAAGCTCTTTGTCTCTAGCCTTGAGAAACACACAAAGTGGATGTCTTCATAATATAACACAAACATTTTTTAAGTTCATTTTATATGAGGTTTGACTACGCATAAAGGTGGGACAATTGCAAAACCAGCATTCTCACTTTCCCAACTTTGAAAAGAGAGATCTATGATCCTGCTATTACCATAAAGGAAGTATGAGAAATATAGAGTATGAGTTCTTCATTACCACAATGTAATTTAATGCAAGGATGCACTTCTCAGACATCTATATCTGGGGCTTTTGAAACCTAAGATCCTTATCATACAAGGTTTAAGTAAGTGAAAAGGTATAAATGCCATAACCAGAAGCAAAGTTAAACCTTGTACCAAATGAAGTAAAAAAGGCCTATGTTGCTTTTATCATGAATAAAAACCAAATTAAAAGTATACGATAATAAGAAGTTTGTAAAGTCCACTCCTTAACAAATTTTACAGATGAGCACATGTACATTAGATTACATGCAAAAGCAACCATTTCAGTAAACTTACCGCCACCACTGCAGGTATGTAGATTAATATATTATCACCCTTGAAAGGGACCAGTTGAGCTGAAGAAACACCAGAAACAAAGTAAGATTCACATGATAAGTGAAAAGGACAGGACAGGGGAAAAACAAGCAAAAACGAAGCAATGTGCACCCATTTAGAGAAGCCTGTTTAGACTTCAGAAAAAAATTAGTGTTTCAAGTTAACAAGAAACTCACGCTCTGTACACCCGAAAAGGTAAACTGTCTTCCCATGCAGAACACCTCCCTCTTCAAATGCATTCTGACCAGTAAGAGTTGTAATTTCAGTTTACATACATACTAAGAATCATCTGCGCCGCTACTCCACCAAAAAAGAAACATAAAAGAAAGGTATAAGTTATTTGATGACATCCACCTCTAGATTAGAGAAATTCCAGTTAAATCCGTAAACCTTGTCCAATTGATCCCACTGTAAGCCAAAAAAAGAAAAAGAAAATGACAGCCATAAGCAACATAATTAATTCAGCCACCAAAGCAAAGAACAGAATAAAAAATCAAAACCTCACCTCTGTACCGACTGGGAATATTTGCTTCCATAAATCTTCCTGCATAAGAAAACAATTTCACAATGCTTACCAACATAAGAACAACACCGCTCTTTCACAAATTCAACCAAAGAAATAATTTCAAAATAGCCTTATCTATAAAAACATTACACGGCTTAAGAATTTTAGCCTAACAGAGCCAGATTTTTTTTTTTAAATGAACTAACAAACTGCAGCTATTAACCTTAAAATCAAAACTAAACTTTTCCAGTATCTTAATTAATTAATTACCAATGTAATTAACCCAAGAAAAAAAATCGATTTTATTAATTTTTTAAAACCTCTTAAGAAACAGAAATTCAACAAGTTATCCCTGAATTTTTTACCAAATTAATTAACTGAAGCAAAATAATGCGAGTTAGTGAAAGATTAGAGCACCAAGTTGCGCTGGTCCTCGAAGTATTCAGGTTCGGATTCGGGTTTGGATGCCTTGACCCGCTTAGCTCTTGTAGGTGGCTTAGTCGATTCGGTGGTTTTGTGGTTGTCAGGAGCAGGAGCAGCTTCTTCTTCTTTCTGGCTTCTCTTTCTCTTGGCTCCTTTCCTCATTACTGATTGATTGATTGATTTTCTAGAGAGAGTGAGAAATCAAGTTTATTTTTAAATTTTACGGATCGAAATCGATGGATCCGGATTCAAGTTGTAGAGAGAGAAAGAAGCAGAGAGGGTATGTTCGTTTGGTTTTTCAAAAGCGTGGAATTGACGCGGGGAGATAGATGGATAGGGTTTTCTTTCAATTTCTGGGTTTTAATAAATCCGTATTTTAAAAGATGGCGTACGGACAACGCCGGCCAGGCTTGAGTTTGAGTAGCATTTCACAGGCTTACCCGCCCAGCTGCAAGGCAGCTATGAAATACATTTTTATTTAATTATATTATAATAAAAATAGATATTCCTAAACAATATAATGAATAAGACTTTTGAGATTTTTCTCCCTCGGAATTCTCTCTTTTTATTCATGTGGTAGCATGATTGTTTATAGAATAAAAAGTAATGGTAATGAGAAGAAAACACTCTAATAATTTGAATTAAAAAGAAATATATTTTTTTAATCAAAAACTTCATTTCTTTATTCGGGCATTGTTTTTTTTTTTTTAAAAAAAAAAAAAAACATGTTTTCTTATGAAGAACAATGTTTTTAAAATAAAAACTTATTATGATAGTAAAAAAAAATGAATTGATCGTTTAACACGCTATATAAATTAACATATAAGAATATTAAATCTAAGAAAATCATATTAAGAAATTACAATAAAAAATCAATGAATATATATATTTTATTATGATTCAATATTAACGAGTGATTTGTTTGAAAGCAAATGCATATTAGGTTAATACATATTTATTCATAAAGTAAATACTCATATTACCATAAAAATAATATTTTAAAAATAATAATATAAATGGATAACTACTAAAATATTATTTTAATAAATTCATTTAAAGAAAATTTTATTTCAAGATTTAAAAATAAAAAGGAAAATATATTCAGGGATGTTTAGTAAAAAATAATAATTAAGGCACGTATAGGCTTGGAATGATAGATGTAAGTCCCAACGAATAAATAAAAGTGTAAATTACAAACTAAATAAATGAATAAAAATAAAATTGGAGGAATTCATATATGGATTTAAATAAAATAAGAATTCAGGAATTTCAGATATAACTTCTAGACAAATATTCAAGATATCGTAATTTTAACTCCAAAATAATTGGAGTTAGATTTAAATTAAAGAAATGAATTGAAAGAAAAATAATAATAGATATATAATTAAGTTGAGGGGTGGAATTGAAATAAATATAAATAGATGTGACTTACTTATAAGAAGAAAAATAATATATTTAAAGGAGATGGGGTCTAAGTGCAAATAAGAGAAAATCAAGAGGTATAAATACCTCTCTCCTTTGCTCTTCAAAGTCGACATAAATGGTGGAAGAAAAGGGAAGGAGTTTTTGAATTGTTCTTGCCAAGCTAAAAAGATTTTTTTAGAAAAAATAGACTAAATGTTATCAAAACATCCATAAATCAAAAACATAAGGATTATGAGTGTTATTAGAAGAAGAAATTTGAGGGGAAAGGAGTGGGAGGCCGACAACAACAGGGGCAAAAGGAGTGGGGAGGGGGAGATTTTGATTCCATAGGCAATTAGGATTTGAATCTTCCTTGATATGATGTTTCTTACATTAATATAGAAAATTTTAACTTGGCTGTTAAATTTCATGGTTTTTCTTCATGAGATTAGGGTTAGGATTCTTAGAATTTTTTTTATTTTTATTTTTTTTTTTTGGGGGGGGGGGGGGGGGGAATGTGAAATTGTGTTTAATTGATGAGTGTGACATGAAATATGATGAAATAAGATAGAAATGATAAGATAAATGGAAATAAAAAGGGGAGTCCTTTAGAAAAGGTCATTGTTGGCCATTGAAGGGAGTAAATAAGAGGGAGATATTATGTTATTCTTGCAAAACATTTATTGTAATATGTTATCTTGGATGTGAATGCATATGTATTGAATGAATTGAACATGAAAAGAATGAGGAAATTCTTGTTTCCCCAAGGTGAAGTGTGTCGACCAAAAGTGTATTCATATGTATTAAAGGGATGAAGAATGCATGTAAGAATAACAAAGCATGAGATTAGAATGCTTTTGTTTTGAAAAATTAACAAAACTTACAATCATGCTCTACATTGATCTTATGAAGGAAGATAAATGCAAAAGGGGTGACTTAATTTTAAAAGATGTTTCTAATGATGTTATTAGGTATGTGACGTAGTTTGAGAATGAAGATAAACAATTGGAATTAGGAGGGGGGAAATTTATAATATGCATGAGTTGACAAATTAGACAGAATCATCTCTTGACCTTCAGAAAGAATTTGAGTGGTAACATGAGGGAATTAAGATCGGTTTTCTTCATAGGAGTTGTAGTTTTGATTGTTTAATATCTAAAAAAAATTGTTTCACTTAATTAGAATTTTAGAACTCTAGTTATGGGTCACCAAACAAGACTATACAAAAAAGACTCAACAAAGCAAAAGGTTTGTCACATTAATGATAAATTGAGTAGGTTAGGGGTAGAATTGAGTTTTACTCCCTTTCATAGATTCGTAGCCCTGTATTTTAGCTTTCCAACAAGACCAACCTTGCTTGAAACGAAATTCTATAACTCTAGATATAGTGAAACCAAGGTTATCAATTTCATTTAGATTGGTGTTTTGTTTTTTCAATTAGAACGAAATATTTCAGTTTTGAAACGTTTCAGCATTCCATTTTGGGCTGTACTATCTAAAAATACTAACTCTAAAAATACTCAATCATCATGAGTGGTGGAATTCCCTCCAACACACTTGAAAGTTCAGCATCAAGATCAATGTATGAACACAATTTATCGTCATCTTATTTTTTGAATTCTTTTGATAATCTAGGAGCAATTCTTATTTCTTGTTTTCTAAAAGGAGACAATTATCCAACATGAAGGTGTTCCATGATTAATGCCCTACGAGCTAAAAACAAATTGAGCTTTGTTGATGGCTCTTTACTAAAAGCTGTCAATAGACAGCTTGTATACAACAAGTCTTTCTTGTTTTATATCCCACAATTGTTTCCTTCTTCAATATTCCTTATTTTGTATATTTGATAGCTTATAGTTTACATATATAGGACTAGAATCATGCTAATTTACTTTTCATGTATAACATTCTTGTAACCTCTATATAAGATACAGAAATCAAGGCTAAAGACAGATTTTCACACAATACTTTGATCTATTTTGACATGGTATCAGAGTCAGTTGAATCTATTTTCCAGTCTTATACTTCGGCGTGAATTTATTTTTGTTAGCTCCTCGATTTTGTCTATTAGCACTTCATGTGCTGTTCTCAGTAAACCTATAGTCCCAACATCCTATTTCTGGTCTATGCTGGTGCTGTCGGAAAGAGCCTCTATCGGTTTTTGGTTCAACATCTCTTGGAAATCCTTTGTGCCTAGCCTCTATTGGTTTCTGGTCTATCAACATCTTGTTTCTGGGCTGTTGGTGTTGCCGGAAAGAGCCTCTGTTGGTTTTTGGTCTTGGCACCACTCAGAAATCTTATACTCCTAGCCCCTATTGGTTTCTGATCTCAAGCACCTCTCGAAAAACTCAGTTCTATTCCTGGCAGCAAAGAGTCTCACTAGGTTCATTCCTTTGCTTCAATTTCCATATTTTTCTGTGCTTTTTATTTGCCTTGTTTTGGGATACATTTATTTCTGATGGATTCAGCACCTGTGTGTGTCAAGTTTTCGGGCACAAATTACTCTACTTGAGCATTTCAACTTGAACTTTTCCTTTGGAGAAAAGATATGTGAGGACATATTGATGGTATAGATGTTGCCCCACAATCTAATATATATAATTCAAACTCCCCCAAACTATTTTCCATCAGGCCATAATCAGGTATGCAAGCTTCATAAATCATTATATGAACAGAAGCAAGCACCTCGTCAATGGTTCAAAAAGTTCTCATTGTCCTTAAGAAAATATGGATTCACACAATCCTCCAATGATCATTCCCTTTTCACTGTGATTAAAGGTACATCTTTCCTAACTTTTATTGTTTATATCGATGACATGTTTATTATTGGAAATGATATTTTGCAAATTTAAAAACTCAAGAATTATCTCGGCACATGTTCTCCATCAAAGACCTTGGCACACTAAAGTATTTTTTGGCTTGGAGTTGGCTCATTCTCCTCTAGGAATATCTCTATGCCAACACAAATATACTCTTGATTTATTAAAAGAAACTGGTATAGATGGGAGTAAGCCAAATACTTTTCCTATTCCTCAACAACATCAACTATCTTTAGATTGTGGAGAACCTTTACAAGATTCGAGTCAATATCATTGCTTGATTGGATGTCTTATTTATCTCACAATTTCTTACCGGATATCACTTATGCAATGCAACTTCTAAGCCAATTCATGCACAAGCCTTGTCATCCACATCTTGATGCTACCTATTATGTTCTACATCACTTGAAAAGTTCTCCTGGTCAAGGTCTTTTCTTTCCATCCAACAATGATTTTAATATCTAAACTTACTGTGATGCTGATTGGGCAAGCAGTTCCATGACTAGATTGTTTGCTAGTTATTACATTTTCCTTGGTGATGCTCTTATATCATGGAAATCCAAGAAACAACCCGCAATGTCATATTCTTCTGCTGAATTAGAACATTGCTTTATAGTTGCCACCACCAGTGAGCTGATATGGTTACATAGTCTACTAGGTGATCTTTTTGTGCCTTATTCTCTACCAATGCCTTTGCATTGCGATAATCAATTTGTTTTATACATTGCTGTTAATCTAGTGTTTCATGAGCGCACTAAATACATAGAGATTAACTGCCACTTCATTGTGAGCACTTTAAATCTGGCATCATTGCTACATAATATGTTTCAATGTATTGTCAATTAGTAGGTATCTTAACTAAAGCATTAGGCCATGATCAATTCCATTTTCTCCTTTGTAAGTTGGGCATTCAGAATCTTCATGCTCCATCTTAAGAGGGGATCTTGAAGATATGTTGTTTCATATTAAAGATAATGTTTATCTTGCAGATATATTCAAATATCTTCAAGATATTATGTTACCATATCAAAACCTGTAAATCTCTAGAATTTAGGCATCTATCGTGTGATGTTGCTGATTCTTCTCCTCAATTGTAGGTCTTCCTACTGTATATATAGACTTTCGCTGTCAATAACAAGCTTAACAATTTCCAGTACATTGCTCTTCTTAGTTCCTGCTTCATGTTTTCTATACATAGGTTATAAATAAATATGAAGTCCTTAAACAAAGAGGTAAGAATCTCAATTCTTATAATGAATTAATTCTAAATGTAATAACAAAATATAAGTGATGACATAATAAAGATACTCACTTCTTATTGCACAATCCTAACATAATTATAGTCTCTCTCTTTCTCTCTCTTCACGGTGCATTTCATAAAATAATAGAAGAGCATGTAAACATGGTAAGATTGGTAGATAATCTTGTCATGCTATTCTTTTTTATAATTTTAATTTTTAATCATATCATAGGCGACACACACACACACACTTTGCACTAATAAATGTTTAAAATCTATTTAAGAAGGAAATTAGTATTGGTTTATGAAAGTTAGATCGAGAAAACCTTCTTGTTTAGGAGTGTGGTTGAATTTATTTTTTAAAGTGATTTTCTTTTAGAAATGCATCAAAATAATTTTAAAAAAAATTATTTTTGATATTAGAACATGAAAATGATCTAAAAATATTTTTTTTTAATTTAAAATAAAAAATAAAAAATAAAAAATTTCAATTTTTTTCAAAAATATTTTTGAAACGCAATGCCAAACAAGACCTAAAAGATTCATGAAAAAGATCGCATATCAGAAATTCTTAGATAATGACCGAGATACTGGAACCCATTGTACAATATGGAAAAGTCTGCTATCAACCAACGACGGTGCAATTGAGTTTGGCGATTGGGTTCAAATCTTTCTGTATCTTAGGACAAGAGGCACACAATAGCATCGTCCACCACATCATAACCCACTAAGTACTGAAACACGTCATTCACATAATTCACTTGTACTCGGGTCCGAGTAAACTATTATATAGTCCCTTGGTTTTGAATGTGATTGTAACCTCGTCCTTCATGTTTTGAAAACTTATAACCTAGCTACTTCACTCGATAAGACCCTAATTGATATCGGGTCTTATCATAATTTTGATTTTTTAGTATTTTTGAATAGTTTTGATATGTTGATAATAAAAATAAATTCTAAAAAAATATTTTTTAATTAAAATATTTTAAAAAAAACAATCTTTATCCTACTTCCCGAAGATGCTTTAAATATTTTATCTAAAAATATATTAAAATAAAATTTCCCCCCATCAAATGCAGAATAATATTTCTTTCTTTCTTAAAAGCTATATTATACATAAATCATCTCACAAAATCACTCATCGTTTCCATGTTTATTATGTGCAAAAATACTAGATTTGTTTGTATACACAATAATCTTATTCCTTAAATCCCCATTATATTGGTGTTTCTCTAAAAACAGAAATAGTAAAATGATGTATTTAGGATTTATAAAAAAACATAAGTTATAGGAGGATTAAGTAATAATTGAGCTCAATACCCTGTTTAGGAGTCCGGTTTAAATAAAAGTTGATTAATTTTTTTTTAATTTATTATTTTTAATTATTGTAATGTTTTTATATATATATTTTTAAAATAATATTATTTTAATATATTTATAAATATAAAATAGTTGTAAAAAATAACAACCCTAAAATACTATTGAATGATTGTGTTCGTTAAATCTCTTTGCTTTTCTTTTTTCTTTCCTCAAATCTCGGAAACAAATAAAAAAAAGTAATAAATGTGACTGTTAGAAAAAGAAAAAAAGGGAATAATCTCCCCAATGCTTCTTTGCTGTCTCTCTACTGGCTCATACAATTCCTTTTTCTACTTTGCAAAGACTACTCTACAAGCAGTGATAATAACCTAGCCCCCAACAAACCTATAAATCGAAAGTCTACTCTTTTGCTTCCCTCTCTACATTTTTTTTTTGAAATGTCGTTGAAAAACCCTAACATCAGCTCTCTATGTCCAATGACAACAGCGTAGTTTCATCACTATCGTCAGTCAAGTACTCTCTCCCTTGTAAGTTCCTTCAATTTCTTGATTTTTACCGATACGTGTGGATTTATTTTGTTGCAGGTGGATCTCATTATGGTTAAGGAAAAATCTTCAGGTTTTGTTTGGTTCTTGACAAACTTGAGGCAAAAAATGTGAAATTTGTATTGTTTTTATGTGTTGATTTGTATCTGGTTAGTGAATTTAAGTTACTTAATTGATTTTTGAGTGTTTTGTTTCTTAAATGGAGGGAAAAATTGGATGTTTTAATTTTTTTGTTATTGTTTGCTACATTTTCTGTTGTATTCAATGGTTTTGTGTGTGTTGTTATTGAAACGGATTTTTTTTGGAGTTACAGGGATGGGAGATGGCTAGGATTTTGTAGTGAATGGATCATTGTTACAAGAGGGGAAATGAAAGTTTGATTTTGGAGTGGTTATCTTGAATTTGAAAAGTGTTTAGTAGGTATTGCTAAACCATTTGGATAGCGCCCCTCTTTTTGTTTAATCACAAATGGCAGAAGAGGGAAAACGGGCTGGAGGGCTTTCTTCTGGCTTGACTGTATTATTGAATGGCCAAGATAGAAAGGAAAATTCATTGAAAACCGACTTGTTTCATCTTTTGATGATTTTGGAAATCAACCCATGGAGCGAGCTCTTGAATATATCTTTGGTCTCTCAAACAAATCACTTGGTCCGTTCACTGGTCCAGTTGACACTAAATTAGTTCGCTCTATTTAAAAAAATGAGTACTCAAAGTTTTCTATCAAATCTGGTCATTTGGTTGATTATAGATACGGGATTCATATCAATAAGGATGGTTGTGAATCTCATGTGGTCGGTCTTGAAGAATTGAGCATATGTGGTGATATTAGAATCAAACACCCTCTGCACGTAGAAAGCTTAGCAATGTTCAGTAGTGCTAGGTCCAATGCTTGTGTTTGGAAAGGGAAATGGATGTATGAAGTTCTATTGGAAACCTCTGGTGTACAACAGCTTGGATGGGCAACTCTTTCTTGTCCTTTTACTGACCACAAGGGTGTAGGTGATGTAGATGATTCATATGCATTTGATGGGAAAAGGGTTAGGAAGTGGAACAAGGATGTTGAGCCATATGGACAGCCATGGGTTGTCGGTGATGTCATTGGATGTTGCATTAATCCGGTTGATGATGAGATATTGTTTTATAGACATGGTGTATCCCTTGGGGTGGCCTTTCATGGTATCCGCAAGATGGGACCTGGATCTGGGGCATTGTGAATTAAATTTTGGGGCTCGTCCCTTCAGGTACCACATTCAGGGGTTCCTTACAACACCTCCTTCCACAAATCTTTTGGTTATGCAGTTATTCCAATGCTTATCAAGGTTGTTAGATGTGCAAGGTGCGGAGTGGGCTGAAAGTCTTTTAATTGATAACCATTTATATCACGGTGATTCTCACCCTTCAATGTCAAGTATATTTCTTCAAATTCTAAGCAAGATTTATACTCCTCTTTGAGTCTCTCAAATCTTGTGACTTCAACACTCATTACAGATAACAGCGTTACCCGACGACTGAAATCATCTGCAACTTTATTCTCTATTCCATATTTATGTTTCAAAACAAATGAGTATGCTTGCAAATATTCAACCCAATAATTAATACAATTGTCATTGTCTATAATGATCTTACACTCTTTACCTCCACATTTAATGTAAGTGTAAAAAATAACAGTCCTTCTCCAATCCTCAGTTTCTTTAGGTCGTGTTAAAGTGCATCTAACTACGTTTAATCTGGTTGTCTTGCTATGAAGGGATATAGACCTAACACATCCTAGCAAGTTAGACTCATCCTCCTCATCATTTAGATCCTAAAAATCATCGGGATTGGGTTCATATATCTTATCATCACAATTATCTTCTTCACCTATATCCTCTTGCCCATTGATGAACATTCTTACTAGGGCAACTAGAGGAAATATGACCAAAACCCTGACACTTAAACCATTGAATTCTTGAGGTTATCTTAGGTGCTTCATGAAAAATACCCTTACCCTTGTCTTCTCTAGGTATCTGGGAAAATCAAAGGATTGGGTTTACGAGATGGGGTACCTAATATGGAGTTATTACTTTCAGATTGAGATTTAGAAGGGGTATTACGAGCATCCTAACGTCTCGTCCACTGACATTTTCTAACTATGTCATAATTTTGTATTAGGGTATAAGCTTCATCTAGGGTGGAAACACCTCTAAGCACAACCTCTTCTAAGATCATCGTTTAAGTCTTTTCGAAATTTACTTAGGGTCATCACTTCATCCTCCCTAATTGCACGTCTCATCCTATACTCATCAAATTGTGCCACATATTTGTTGGCAGACTTGCCTCAAGTTATTCCACTAGTCCAAAAGACTTCCTTTATAAGAACGAGCCAAATACTTTTCTTCTAACTTAGTCTTCATTTCAACCCAATCAGTAATAGGGGGTTGACCTCTCCTAATCAAAGACTCTTCTACACTTTCCTAATAGAGCTAAGCGGTTCCACTAAGTTTCATCTTTGCAAATCTTACCCTCCTATTCTGAGATAAATTATACCAACCAAAGAATTGATCCATGTCACGGATCCATCTATCAAAGATCCACGAGTCAAGTTGACCCTTAAAAGTTGGGGCTTCTACCTTGATATGCCTCATGACTCACTTGTCAGGGCCATCATAATCGTGATGACCTTGATCGCGGCTGTATTGACGGTTTCTAGGATGAGTTGGTATTTGACGGTAATCATTGGAACACTCACTATCATTAGGGTCATCAAAGTCATTGTGACCTTAATGTTGGTTATGGTGGCGATTTCTACGAGGAACTGGCCTTTGAGAATTCCTATGGTTGTCATTAGAATGCTCACTCTCACTAGACTGTCTTACTTGCAAAGTTTCTATGGACTCCATCCTCCTAGAAAGATTGTTAATTTGATTGGACATGTTGCTCACTTCCGTTCGCATGAGTTGTAATTGCTTTTGAATATCTCTAAGAACATTATTAGAGTTCGTGTCCATGGTGGCTATGACTTCTAGATTGTGTATTAGACGACCACTACGTAAATGCATGCAAAAACTAGTCCTAATATTAAGATCACAAATAACACTTACAAGGAAGAACGCAAAATGAAATTATAGCTAATTTTTTTTCTTAGAGACTAAATAATGATAGATTAAACTAGAAAAAATCACAAGCAAGCAATGTAAGTCTTGTAAATGCACACAAGTAATTCAAACACAATGTTCAGTTTTCCCATGAATTTAACCAAGCTCCACAATTAATTAAAAAGATCAGATACTTAATGCCAATAAATAAACCCAAAATGAAGGTAATTAAATTTGTGAGGCTGATCATGTAACTTATTTATGGGCAAGCATAAAGAATAATATTAATGTTAAATCTTGGTTAACAAGTATAAAAGCATACTAGGGACGATGATATTTAATGGGTAAAAGAATCTCCGACGGGTGATGTGGTAATGAAGGATGACGTGGCAGAACCTGGTGATATGGCTGATGACACAGATGCTGCCTTAGAGTGATGACGTGGCAGGTGATGTGATGCTAACGTGGCTGATGACATAGATGTTGCCTTATGGTGCTGACATGGTAGGGTTAATTATTTTGAGAGATTCTGTTTTCTTCTTTCCTACCTTTTGTGACCTGTTGCTGCTGTTGACGGCGATGGCGCACAAAGCAGGGCTTCGTGATTCTACTTTGGCCCAGGGGTGCGAGGGAAGAGGTTATGGTGGTTGTGGCGTCACTACTGGACGGGGGACTGTTGATGCGTTGAGCCGTTGTCGTTGCTGAAGGCGAGGGCACTACGGCTGGTGCTGCTGTTGGAGGGTGCGAGTCAGCGGCGGTTGCAGCAAATGACTTATAATGCTGATTTGGTTGTTGAAGACAGACCCATTACGAGTCGTTGAAGGCAGTAAATTGATGTGTACTTGTGTCTTGGCTGTGATCGGTGTTGATGTAGAGTTATCGATCATTGTGTGGGACTGATGTGTCGGTCTTCTCGATGGTGGGTTTGTCGCTGTGATAGGTTGAGGTGCCGCTAATGGGGGGTGCCACTACTGAAAATTACTGTCGTTGATGTGAACAGTGTTGATGAACATTTTTTTAGATCAAATTGGATCTAGGGTTAAGGATTGTTAATTGTAAGAACAATTAAAAGTCATGTTCTGATACCAAATTTGATGCAGGACAATAAATAATGAGATTTAAAGCAAGAAAAAAAACCTTAGAGAAAGAAAGAAGCTGTAGAAGAGAAGAAAAGGGATTTGAGAGATGCAAAGTTTGCAATACTTTCATTAATCATCAAAACTACCTCACAAAATGATAGAGGAACATGTAAATAGTAAATCCTTAAACATTTTGCTATTGTGTTCAGCCCATCAAATCAAACTGTTAACATAAATAATTTCAAATAAATAAAATAACAACAAGATAGGCCCAATTAGGCTTAGTTTCCCAACCAAAACGTGATAGGTTGAGTCATCCTACGTTGTCTTCGTCCATATACTCGTGTAGTTTACGGTATAGGTCTGGTGTCCCCACCACTAATGGAAAGGGCAAACACAGAACCTTAAAGCTTTTCAAGTTTTTGCCTATAATTTAACACATCAAAATACTAGAATGTTGACCCATAACAAACCTGACAAAATAGAAAGTCACATCTGACTACAATAAATAAATATACTATGATAGAAGAAACATATCCAGTAGTTAAAACTACAAGATAGTTATCCATCTTTATTCTAAAGATTTGGGAAAATAGGCTTCTCACCCTCCCCGATTCTACTAGAAAATCAAAGCAATTTATTCTTATCATACAAGAAGAAGACATTCCGTGACATTTTGTGCCAGATATATTTCCATAGGCTTTAAATTTGGAAGCCAAGCTTGGGCAAATTGGCAAAAATCGATATTTGCAGGTGCTTAAAGTTCAGGCCACAAGGTGATTAAGGACACAACAAGGAAGAACAATAAACATATTTAAAGAAATACAGAAACATAGAAATATCATATAACAAATTTAAACATTTCTAATCATTGCAAAGTGCATAAGTTACCAGTAACAAGTAACCTAATTTCATAAACCAATATTATAGTTATGCATCTTGCTTGTTAAGACACTGCATATCCAATCACTCCATCTGGGATATCCATTTCTCATTCTAACCATAGAGAAGGAAGGAAAAAGGGCCCAACAGACTTCACACAGTTATATTATTGAGACCAAGATAAATATGGTTCCAAAACAAAACAAGTCAGATATAGTTGAAGGACATCATACCATGCACAATGTCTGACACAATCAATTACTTCATGATATTCATTACGAGCTACTTTCAGGCATCTTAATTTCTCACAACAAACATGTTCTCTTATTTGTTTATTAGTTTCTTCAAGGAGTGATATTGACTGTGCCTGATGAGACATGTAGTATGATGCCTACAATCAAGATAGACATATTACAGCCTTTGCAAAATAAAATGCAGCAAGAAAACATGTCATTAGTAAGCACAAAATGATGTTCATCCACTAAACAGAATGTCACAGGAGCATAAAAAAACAATGTGGTTGTAATCCTGGAAAAAACATAAAAGTTGAACAAGTTTTCCAGGAAATGATGTTCCCTTTGGACAACAATCAACAAGCAGGACAAAGTCTCCGATTGTTCAGTCATGTGTAGGCCACTGTCTTGACGTAGCTACAATGCTTTAGACATTACAAACCCCAATTCATAGAACTTAAACACGTGATGCATATTTTAAATATTGGAGTTGAAGTGAAAAGATTGAGATATGATAACATGATGCAGAAATTCTTTTAAATACAACATATACCTTTCTCACTTTTTATCAAATTCTCCTTCAGATATCTCAAGAAAACGATTAGAAGGATAGTTGTTTCATATTATATGACAAAGTAAATATCTTCTACAAGCATCCTAACTTGCTTGCATTGGTGTAAACAATGATAAGATACCATATATTATGATCAAATTGACAATTTATGGCTTAAGCATAAAACCTTTTGGTTATGTTGGTGGGGACATTAGCCCACACCGCAAACTACACGAGTATATGGACGAAGATGATGTAGGATGGTCTAGCCTATCACGCTTTGGTTGGGAGACAACCCATTTGGGCCTATCTCATTGTTATTTTATTTATTTGAAATTATTTATGTTAAACATTTTGATTTGATGGGCCGAGCCTAATAGCAAAATATTTTAGGGTTTACTATTTATATGTTCCTCTGTCATTTTGAGAGGCAGCTTTTGAGGAATGATGAAAATATTGTAGCTTTCACAATTTTGCAATCTTCGTTCTTCCCTTCTTTAGCTTTTTTCTTTTCTAAAGCTTCGTTCTTTTCTTGCTTTAATGCTTATTGTTTATTGTTCCGCATAAAATTTGATATTAGAGCATGACTTTTAATTGTTTTTATAATTAAACAAACCAGGACCCTAGAGCTGGTTTGATAAAAAAAATCGTATTGTTCTGATTACAAAAAAAAATTGTACTATTTAGATTACAAAAAAAAAATCATGTTCATCAACAATTTATAACGGCGGCAGACCCACCATCCAGAAGACCTACACATCAATCCCACAGACCGATCGACAACTCTACATCAACACCGATCATAACCAATGATCACAGCCAAGACACAAGTGCATGCTGACCTACTGTCGTCAACAACCCTCAGCGCCACAGCACAACAGGCTGTCTTTAGCAACCCATCCACCGCAACCACCACTGGTTCGTGTCTCAACAGCAGCACCCACCACAACACCACTGTCCACAGCACCCTCGCCTTCAGCAGTGACAAGTCAATACATCAACAGACCCCCGTCTAGCAGCGACACCACGACCCCTTCCCTCTCACTGCCAGACCCAAGCAGAATCACAAAGCCCTGTTCCTTGCACCATCACCGTCAGCAGCGGCAATAGGTCACAAAAGTCCACTACCACATTGAGAAACATCGCAGGGAAGAAAGAAAGCAAACGCTTTTAAAAATAAGTAACCTTACCACGTCAACCCTAGGCAGGATCTGCCTCGTCAGCCACGTCATCTGAGGCAACATTTGAGTCATCAGTCAACTGCCACGTCACCCGAGATGACATCTAAGTCAGTGGCCATGTCACCACCAAGGCAGCATTTGTGTCATCAACCACGTCAACAGGTTCTGTCACATCACCTGGTCAGAAAATTCTTTTACCCATTGAATATCATCGTTCCTTATATGCTTTCACACTTGTTGATCAAGATTTAACATTAATATTATTATTTATGCTTGCCCATAAATAAGTTACATAATCTGCTTCACAAATTTAATTACTTGATTTTGAGCTTCTTTATTGGCATTGAGCATCTAATCCTCTTAATTAATTGCGGAGCTTGGTTAAATTTATGGGAAAACCGAAACATTGTGTTTGATTTACTTGTGTGCATATAGAGGACTTATATTGCTTGCTTGCAAATTTTCCTAGTTTAATTTGTCATTACTTTTATTTTGCGTTTTTACTTGCAAGTGCTATTTGTGATCTCAGTTTTAGGACTGATTTTTGCATGCATTTACGTAGTGGTTGTCTAGCACACAATCTAGAAGTCATAGCGACTATGGACCTGAACTCTAGTAATGTTCTTAAAGATATTCAAGAGCAATTACAACTCATGTGAATGGAAGTGAGCAACATGTCTAATCAAATTAACAACCTTTCTCGGAAGATGGAGTCCATAGAAACTTTGCAAGTAAGACATTCTAGTGAGAGTGAGCATTCTAATGACAACCATAGGAATCCTCAAAGACCAGTTCCTCGTAGGAACCGCCACTAGGGTCACAATGACTTTGATGAACCTAATGATATTGAGTGTTCCAATGATTACTGTCAAAGACCAACTCATCCTAGAAACCATCAATACACCTGTAATCAAGATCATCACCATTACGATGACCCTAATGAGTGAGTCATGAGGCACATCAAGGTAGAAGCCCCAGCTTTTAAGGGTCAACTTGACTCGTGGATCTTTGATAGATGGATCCGTGACATGGATCAATTCTTTGGTTGGTATAATCTATCTCAAAATAGAAAGGTAAGATTTGCAAAGATGAAACTTAGTGGAACCGCTCAACTTTATTGGGAAAGTTTAGAAGAGTCTTTGATTAGGAGAGATCAACCCTCTATTACTGATTGAGTTGAAATGAAGACTAAGTTAGAAGAAAAGTATTTGCCTCGTTCTTATAAAGGAAATCTTTTGGACTAGTGGAATAAACTTGAGGCAAGTCTGCCAACAAATATGTGGCACAATTTGATGAGTATAGGATGAGACGTGCAGTTAGGGAGGATGAAGTGATGACCCTAAGTAGATTTCGAAAAGGCTTAAACGATGACCTTTGAAGAGGTTGTGCTTAAAGGTGTTTCCACCTTTGATATAACTTATATCTTGATACCAATTTATGACTTGGTCACAAAAAGCCTATGGACGAGACGTCAAGACACTCGTAGTACCTCTTCTAGATCTCAATCTGAAAGTAATAACTTCATATTGGGTGTCCTACCTCGTAAACCCAATACTTTGATTTCCCAGATACCTAGAGAAGACAAGGGTAAGGGTATTTTTCATGAAGCACCTAAGATAACCTCAAGAATTCAATGGTTTAAGTGTCAGGGTTTTGGTCATATTTCCTCTAGTTGCCCTAGTAAGACTGCTCATCAATGGGCAAGAGGATATAGGTGAAGAAGATAATTGTGATGATAAGATATATGAACCCAATCCCGATGATTTTTAGGATCTAAATGATGAGGAGGATGAGTCTAACTTGCTAGGATGTGTTAGGTCTATATCCCTTCATAGCAAGACAACCAGATTAAACGTAGTTAGATGCGTTTTAACACAACCTAAAGGAACTGAGGATTGGAGAAAGACTGTTATTTTTACACTTACATTAAATGTGGAGATAGAGGGTGTAAGATCATCATAGACAACAACAGTTGTATTAATGTAGTTTCCTCGGGTAGTGTATCCCGCTTAGGCTTAAAGTCTGTTCCACACTCTATAGTGTGTCCTGAGTTAATGATACATCTATAGCGGTCAAAGAGATATGTGTTTTTCCCATAAAGATCTTGGACTATCATGATGAAATTTGGTGTGATGCCATTCCCATGGATGTAGGGCATGTCATTTTGGGTAGACCTTGGTTATATGATTTGGATGTCATGGCCCAGTCTGTCATGCTTTGGTTGGGAGACTAAGCCCATTTGGTTCTATCTCTTTGTTATTTTATTTATTTGAAATTATTTATGTTACAGTTTGATTTGATGGGCTGAGCCTAATAACAAGATGTTTTAGGGTTCACTATTTATATGTCTCTCAGTCATTTTGTTAGGTAATTTTGATGATTAATGAAAATATTGCAGACTTTGCATCTCTCTAATCCCCTTTCTTCTCTTCTTTAGCTTTTTTCTTTCTCTAAAACTTCTCTCTTTTCTTGCTTTAATTCTTATTATTGTCCCGCATCAATTACTCTTATTGGAAAGCATTGATATTGCTTTTTGTGGGAATATGTTTTTTTTGTCTCCTTGTTGTCTTTTTGCTGCCCTACTCAAGTGTGATGCTACTTAACCTGCTCATTGCCATCTGTATTGTTCTACTGTTTCCACTGCTTCAGCATATTTAATTCCCTAATGTTGAAGACAAATAGTTGATGCTTCCTCAGATCTCCAGACCATTGTTTGCACATAAACTGCTTACGCTGTGTTTGTTACGAGGTTAAAGGGGATGAAATTTTATGCTGAAACTTTTCACCCCTTCACCTTTGTGAACTTTTTGAAGAGGGGTTAGTCTTAAGACCTTAACTCTTAACCCTAAAAATGGGGTTAAATGTTAACCTCGTGAGCTGAAGGGTAAACATTTTTTCAAAGCAGACAAATTTTGGACACTGCATTTTCCCTTGTGTTTTTTTTTTTTTTTTTTTAAATGAACATCCATTTCTCTTCATTTTCTTCCACTTCTTATTTTGGACCCGCAATAACAGATATTTAATATTGTTATATTTACATAAGCATATCAAATTCGGTTTGTTTTAGGCCACTAATAATGCTTATAATTCAATACCCTTAAAACTTCACTCAAAGGATTTTATACACCCTCTACACTTTACCCTTGAATCTTACCCTCATAACATTTCACCTCAAAGTTATTCTTCACACTAAAAACAACTTTAGTTTTATCACTATCTATGGGGCTGGTTGTTGGTACATGATACTGAACAACATCAGCTACATGTATTGCATATTCTATGCTTGTCCATTGCATCTTCTGATCTTTTGTTGTGGACAAGTATCACATCTCTTTTTTCTCATGGTGGAAGCAACGAGGAATGTATGCAACATGCATGTGGACAGTACAACTACTTCTTGTTCTTAGCAGAGTGGATTCCTTATTTATTTATATTCCTGAGTTTATCTTGAAACCCTGGTAAATAAATTTTTCCCTTCAATCAATGGTAAGATAATGTTGGGTGTATTTATCAACTTATGTTTGTCTGAAATAGTGTCTATTACAGCTTGTGAGCAGGTATTTTAACTTGCAGACAGAGCATTAATAAATTTGATCTTATTTTGGGTTTTGTCTTGTGTCAAGATTGACATCTCTTTGGAACATTGTACATCTCTTCGGAACTCATCATTCTCTTGCAAATATTCTTACATCACTTCTTGAAGTTGAGCTACCACATGTAGTATGTTAATGTGTTTTTCAGGGTCACGTTTTGGAAGTTCATCAGGACCTTGTTGTGCTTCTTGATAAAGCTGAAAGTTTAGATTCAAATATACCATGAAAGCTCTCATTTATTTATTTATTTTATCATCTTTAAAATATCAATGCTTTTAGCGGGCTATTAACATCCTATTCTAGCAAAATCCCGTGTGAAGATTTTTGGTTGGTGAATTGCTCACCTTGAGGTGCTTGTTTCTTTATGTTTCAAATATGATCTAAATATTTTCTATAGCTGTTAGAACATATGTAATTGGTGCATTTTATATTTATCTGTTTTATCAGATTTTGTTGCATCATCTACCTGTAGTTTTAAATCAACTGCCCTGCTTGTGGAGTGTGTCATTGATGTGGTTCCCAAAGTTAACTTATATATCTAGCTATTTCATGACGCTGTTCTATTGCCATTGCAGGTTGATTGCTTCCATTTGCTGCGCAAGAGTGACCTCCCATTTGTACCCCCTGCAATATTTATGAAGCAAGGACTTGCCTCATTTGTAAGTCTCGCTTACTGTTCATTTTACTGTCGTTTAGAAGTTTATCTAGTTGATTTTTCTATTATCAGGTGTTTGGTTTTTAGCTGGGGTTTAAATTTGTAATCAAATCTTGGCAATTTGTTCTCCATTTTCTCTCTAAATTTATAGACCAAGAAAGTTTGCCATTATGATAATGTCAAGTTGTAATTATTGAAATTGACTATGTTCCCTTAAGATGTATGAATTATTCCAGCATATGTTATTCATTACAGCTCAAGCACAAATATATCCTTGATTATGCTGTAAATGCTTAATCCATTACACAAAGGAAGTAGGGCACTGCGAAGTGTGACCCTGCCTTTTGTATCAACACAACAAAAAAGTTTCCTGCCATTTAGTGGATAAGTTTCTTCGTAGCCGTTGATTGAAGAGGCAAGGGATGGGAGGAGCTATAGCTGCCACCATTTGCGACTCTCATTTTGCATCTTAGAAAAAAAAATACAAGCAGAAAGGGAATGATTGCTTAAAACTCTCTTTTTTAAAAAAAAATTGGATGATTACTAAGATCCAAGTAGGATCGCTACCTCATCGAGCTCTGATCTTGAAACAACCAACTTCACAAAGAGTTAAATTCCATTGAATGCTTATCTCTCACTATGAAGCACAATGGAATGGGTCTCTACATTCTGGAATTCTTATGTCGTAATCCTACTCACAACAATATGCTTAAACCACTATTGTTGGCATTACAACAATTCTTTTTCCTCCCCAATCCCTTGGTTAGTGTATTTTGTTGATCACATAATTTCAACTAATATTATGTTATTTATGCTGATTTTTCCATCTCTCAAACCTTCTTGTTGTAGTGGTCAACATATGTCTGTAATTGTTCTTGGTCTCATCAAGAGTCCCCAGATAAAGACTAGAGATCCTAATGCTCTAGGAAGTGTATTATATTACTATAAGCCAAGAAAACTTACCTCCTATCCGGTTTTGGTTGATTTTTCTTTTACTGTATTACAAGCATCTTCTCTGATATACTGTGGTTCTGTGTGCATCTTTCTGAAGTCGGATGGATTTATTGCGTAGTTTGAAGTTTCTGCTGATAGTTGCAAGTGTACTCTTTTGATTATATTTCACAAGATTTTGACGGTCACACTTGATTGTTGTCAAGAAGTTAAGATCTTATGCATGTATATGTAAGTATGGTTTGATTGTTTTCCGTTATAAAATGTAGAACTATAATAGTACTCGACTCCTTGGTGTTTGTGATGAATAGTTCAACTTTGAGGATGGAAGAATATTAAAATGATTACACAATGTGGTGTTTCAATCTTGTTTAATTTGCGCCACATATGATAGATAGAGGCACAAGGAATTATTTATGCACATTTCTTATTCAAGTGATACAGAATCTTCCGTCCAAAGTTCCAAACAACAGGCAGTTAATTGCTGACTCCTGACTCATTTCCAGGGACCAGCTGGGTTTTTATGTTTGACATGGTGACTACTTTTGTACTGTAATTTGTACTATACCAACTTACACTTGTTGCCAGAGAATAGATTTATTTTTCCTTTCTGAACTTCAGTCGTGACATGTATCACTGCATTCAGTCTGGTGATTTCCTTGATTTAAAATATGCTTCAATCAGAAAGTTGAATATATTCAATGCACGAAGTCAATGGATTTCTGATGATTGATTGATTTTTCCTGTTCTTCAGGTAACTTTTGTCGTTTCCCACTTCAATGATATGAGGATATTGAGTGCTAATCTCAAGGATCATCTCCTCCAATCTCTTTTAGTCCTGGTACAGTATAAAGACTATTTGGCAGTATTTTAGAGCAATGAAGCGGCCACACAAAGAATGCCAAAAGCATTATTGTCGGCATTTGACAACAGATCTTGGATCTCAGTGACTAACATTCTTTTGCGGTTGTGTAAGGGTTCTCATTGTGGTTCTTCAAAGCTTGGGGAGTCATCGTCATAATCATCATCAGTTGTTTTCCAGGTAAAAATGATTGATCTTTTCATTTAATTTTTAAATCCTTTTTTCTTTCCTATTAAACAATTTGTGGGCTTGGATTTATCCACTTTATTGGCTTAATCTGTGTAGAACTTGTTGCGGGAAGCTTGCATCAATGATGAAGAGTTGTTCTCAGCTTATCTGAATTGACTATTTAATACGCTCAGCTGGATGGTGAATGAGTTCTCTGTATTCATTCGTGAAATGCAAGAAAAATACCAGGTATAATTTACTGAAACTAAGAATTTGATGACTGCTGTTCTATGGCTTTCAAAAGTTCTGACCTAAAGTTTATACTTCGCACTAGTGCAAATAACAACCCCCTCCCCCCGCCACATGCACATATGGATGCATGCTTATCTATCTATATCCTGGGGTGTCACTTTTCTTGGCTCACATTTCTATAAAAATTGCTTTAATTCAAGTGGATATCTTGTCTGGCCAGTCATATTACTGTTATGTGGGTAATAGCAGTTATGTTGGTTTAAGTAGTCAGTAATAGGTTTTAACTGTATTGAATATTCTTCCCTCTTTCATTCCCAGTTTGCTTCAAATTATTTTCTTACCAGTATTAAACATGTTTTTAGGCTTTGAAGTTTTAGCAAATGAAATGCAGTGTCATATTTGATCTCTCATGCAACCTTGCAAAGGTTTTGGAGTTCTATACTCGTGAGATCCCTCAAGCATTCCTATCTGGAACCGAGATGAACCTTCGGAGGCTAATTGAATTGATGTCTTTATTCTCAACCACATTACCTCAACTGCAGATGCTGAGTTTTTTGATCTGTGAGTTTCCATGCTGGTGAATCAAAATCATGTTCCTCTATCTTTTCCCTCTTTTTTGTCATTTTTCCTTTCTAACTGCAATAAATTGTTTCCAAACATGATATAAATGCGTTGCGCATTTGAGCGGCAATATGAGTCTTGCTTTCCATTGAAGAAGCACATAAGGGAATTGGTGATGATGACAAGTTGACATTTATGATGTATTTGGTTGGTTTGCTTATATTATTACAACCACCCAGATAAAGAGTTCAGTTTTTCAGATTTCTGTAGGTATATATGCTTACTGGAGACATGTAGATAGTGGATGCGTCACCCTCTTCGTGATAGATCTGACATTTCTAATAGCAATGATAAAGGCTTTACCAATACATAAATCACACAATTAAAGAAAGAACTGTGAACTGTTACAAAGTTCATACTGTGATTTCTATGCATCCTCAATGGTTAAGAAGTTCATATATTTTTGCCACTGTATTTGCAGGTCACTTAGACGACATCATCATCCTCCAGAGAAAGTAAATTGAGGCATGATTTTAGCACCTCTTGTAGGGATTATCTCGAATTTGTTGGATGCAAGGGTGGGATGGAATGTGGACAGCAGAATGATGTTGTGGGTGTTTTTGCAAGCATGGACTGCCCTGATGCTGTGCACTGTGGATTCCAGTATCTCTTAGAATACAACTGGGTCAGTTTTGTCTACTTCAAGCCCTGTCTCTCTTTATATGCATGTATAAACTTCTCTATCTTGTGGATAACAACCTCATTCTTTATTCCTCTGCGCATACAAACATCATAATCAGAAGAAGATTCATGTTCATGGTTAGCAAAAGGGTGTTTTACTCATGACTAGATCTTTATTTCGTATCTTTTTGTATGTACATCCATGGAGAGACAAAAGTGTTGCAATTCATGTAATTTTAAAGGGGCTACAAGACGAAGAAATTAAATGGATGTATGATGGCTGTCTAGAGATGACTGAATTAGAAAAGAATAGTATAGGGAGAAGTATTGAAAACCTAGAACCAAATAGGCCACACCTTTGAAATCTACAAAGATGCTTCTTTGAATCCATCATAAACTAGGATTTCTGACCTGACAAAATAGAATTCTCAACCAATAACATAATAGGAAAAGAAGAAAAATCAATGTATTTTCTTACCTTATCCTTAAGCTCTGCAATTTAATCTGTTATTGCTCTGACAGACTAGGTCCTCAAGAGGGGATGCTTATAGTGGAAAACTTCAGCAGCTCGAGAGTTTCTTGAGCCTCCTTGTTAGCAGGATTTTCAAGGTTAGTTGAATGGGGGTTAGAAAGAAACAATTCTCGTGGAGTTGATGAAGAATTCTGTAGGGGAAATTCGAGGGCATTGCTCTGTAAATATGAGATGTAAATGGCAATAGAAATCTTCTGTTCTCTGTTTCCTCTGCTTTTGTGTGATCCACGTCAACTTGAGCTGAGGTGGGCGTCATTTATTATATCCTAGCTTGCGACAACCATGTTTTTCTGCTTTTTGGCTGATGGCAGGGTTAAAGATGAGAGGGGTGTTAATTCAGATTTTCTTGAAGGAACGGCCAGGATTGCGTTACATGAAAGATGGATGGCTCACAAGGCTGGAGCTAAGAAGCTAACACATGGATTTCTCTTTAATTAAACTCAGCCTCAGCTGAAAAAAGAGAGACCAAAGATAAGTCAACCAAAATCTTAGCAGATAGCTGCAAATCAGTTTGTTATGATTTCAAACTCAAATTACTCCATATTAATAAAACTAAAAGGTAGAACAATGTCTAGGTTTATTTACATTTTCTTTTCATATTATATTAAATCATCATTCTCTAATTCATTTGAATTTTGCTAAGTTTATTTGAGTCTACATATTTATATGCATGTGCCTATAAATAGGTATATTGTTAAGAGAAGAAAAAAACACATGTAATTACAAAGTTATATGAAATAAGAGTGCACTCTTTATT
Source organism: Salix purpurea (assembly GCA_027405865.1). Taxonomy (NCBI): domain Eukaryota; kingdom Viridiplantae; phylum Streptophyta; class Magnoliopsida; order Malpighiales; family Salicaceae; genus Salix; species Salix purpurea. The sequence continues at coordinate 14,434,427 of JAOWLH010000013.1, read as the reverse complement.
CCCTTGATTTCTAGCACTCTTGTTTATTCTATTAACTTTTTATTGAGTATATTGTATGCTTCTAAATATATAGTTTCATAAAATATTATTAGCATGGATTGCTCATGGTTTTTAACTTGAAGGAGATAATTATATTTGGTTCGTTAATTAGAAAAGATATGTTTATCTCCAATACTCTTTTCAATACAAATTTAAGAATGGTTTTTTAAAAAAACAATTATCCATCCCTATATTTATTACTATTTACATTTTTTCAAATCATAAATATACTCTGTTTATTAAAGGATCTTGTTTTTATTGGATTTGCCTCTTTCATTTACATTATAAATTTTATTGTGTGTTTATAAATTTGGTATATAGGTTGGAAACTTCCAGCCTACAAACTACTGATCCAAAGTAAGGTGAAATAATGTTTGTTGTTGAGGTATAACAATGTCACGTATTATTTGTCTTGATTTTATAATTTGATCTTACTAAAAATTTTATCATTGTATTTTTTGTGAGTTTTTTTATACTGTTATTTTCTACATTTATCATGAATTTGTGATGACAAAATTCATTTGGATGTCATGGGTTTTGGAGACATGATTTTAAATGGTAATGAAACATCAATTAAAATAAGACAAAGACCATGATTTTTTTAAATCATCATCTCCATTAGGAATTGAAAATAGAGTATCTCGCAATGAATTATCTCTTTATTCTTTGACCATCAAAAGACATTTATTCTCCTAAAAACTCGTTATGATTTGGTACATTTGCGATTGGATTTTAAATCCGTAAGTGAATACAATTCTGCAATGTTAAATATCAATTCTAAATTAAAATTATATGGAGACAATGTCATTGATGAAGATGTTTGAAAAAATATTCTTCACTTTTCATACCTCAAATGTGCTCCTGTAGCAACAATATAAAGAACAAGGTTTAAAAAATTTTCTGAAGTGATTTCATTTCTACTTGTAGCTGAATAAAATAATGTTTTTTTTAATGAAAAACAATGAATCACAACTGACTGGTTCAGCTCCATTCCCTAAAGTGAATGCTACGAGATATAATAACAATTATGGTCGTGGTTGTGATCATGGTCAGGGTAGAGGCTGTGGACGAAGATGATTTAATTACGGTAACTATAATGGTCTTAATTTGTCAAGCTCTAACAAACTTTCACAAAATAAGGAGAAACAAGAAAGTGGGAAGAGCATACATAATTGGGATATAGAAAAGGTAGAGAATATTTGATATTGGTGTGGAATGAAAGGGGATTGGTCTCGTACCTGTTATACAACTAAACATCTTCTTGATTTATATCGGTCCTCATTGAAAAGAAAGGAGAAAAATATAGATAAATTTTTTTCATCCACATTAAAATAATAATGATAGTTATTTTGACCTTTTGGATACATTCACATTGCAGATTTTGTTTTTGAACAAACTGATGAAAAAGTTGATATTTATTATAATGATAATAATTAGCTCAAAATTCTATTAATCCTTTAAGCGTGTTTCTTTATGCTAGTATTTTTTTGATGTATTTTATTTTCTTTCTTTCATGTTAGCTTATTAAAGTATTGTTTTATAATATATATATATATATATATATATATCTTATGTCTTATTATCAACTTATTGTATATTTATTTCTTTTTCATGAAGAAACTATGGATTTGCACTATAAATCCAATATCAATGATAGAGATATATGATTAGTAGATAGTGCAACAATGCATACCATTCTCAAACATAAGCAATATTCTTCGAATCTTAGAAAGATAAAAGAAAAAGTGAATACAATATCATGTTCAACCAAGGTTGTCAATTTTGTTTTTGTTAGTGCTTTGTTTTTTAATTGGAACAAAATATTTCGGTTTTGGAGCGTTTCGACGCGCTGTTTTGGGGTTGTATTGTTTATGTATATATATAGATAATATTAAATATACTAATTCAAAAAAAATAGTTCAAATCTGTAATAAAATTATTTAGAATTGTGCAATTTAATCTAAAAAAAGACACAATAAAATGATTTTTCGGAACAAAATTATGAACATGTATAATATTACGAGAATAAGGTCATTACATTCTTTGATTGCTCTGAACTTTTAACATAATATATATAAATATTCCAAGAGACTCCTCGTAAAATTTCATCTCAATATAATGATTGGATTAACAGATATGATTGATATTATAAAATTATTCATTATTTTAAAAAATATTATTTGGCTGAAACGAAATGGGCAGAACGAAACCAAAAGGTGGAATTTCCGAAGTAGGCTAAACGAGGTAAAAACTGCGTCATTTATCTCATTTTTTAACTGGTACAAAATGTTTCGGTCGTTTCGGCTGAAACAGAAAGAAATTAACAACATTGTGTTCAACAAATCTAGTTAAAGGCTCTAGAAAAGATAATATAATATTTTCTAATAGAACAAAATTTATTATTGATAATGATTTTTTCTCTATTAAATCAATGAGAAATCTGGTAAGTTTTAAAGATATACAACTTAACAAGTACCATATTGAGTCTACCAATGACTCTGGTATTAAATATTTTTATATCATATCAAATGACTCTACAAGAAAACAAATATTTAAAAAATTACTTGTTTTATCTTCAGGATTGTACTACAAAAGTATTAATACAATTGAAGTCAATGCAATAATGAACCATTAATTTAATGAACCAAATTTCTTATTTGGCTTGACCATTTAAGGCATTCTGGGTCAACAATGATGCGAAGAATTATTGAGAATTCATAAGCTCATCTATTGAAGAACCATAAGATTCTTCAATTTAAGGAATTCTCATATGGTGTTTGTTCCCAAGTAAAATTGGTCACTATACCATCACCAACTAAAATTGGGATTGCATCCCTAGATTTCTTAAACACATTCAAGGTGATATATGTGGGTCCACTCACTAACCATGTGGACTATTTAGATATTTCATGGTTTTAGTATATGTATCTACAAGATAGTCAAGTGTGTATTTATTATCAACTCGCAATATGGTATTTGCAAGATTACTTACTCAAATTATTAGATTACGAGCACAGTTTCTTGACCACACAACCAAGACTAATAGTCTTGACAATGTTGGTAAATTTACATCCCAAACATTAATGATTATTGCATGTCACTTGGGATAAACAATGAACATCTTGTTGCCAATGTTCATACTCAGAATGTTTTTGTTGAATCATTTATTAAACGTCTTTAGTTAATCACAAGATCATTACTCATGAGAACTAAGTTTCTTGTCTCTATTAGGGGACATGCCATATTATAGGCAACAACAATCATACGTATTAGGCCAACATCATATCAAAAAAATTCTCCTTATTACAATTGATTTTTGGTCATGAGCCAAACTTTCCCCATCTAATGATATTTGATTGTGTGATTTTGTTAAAAAAAAAAAGATATTTGATTGTGTGGTATATATTCTGATTTATCCACCATAATATACAAAGATGATTCCTCATAGTAGGCTAAGAAAATATTTTGGGTTTGAGTCCCATCATTGATTAAATACCTTAAACTCTTAATAAGTGATTCATTTATGACAACTTTTACCGATTGTCATTTTGATGAGACTATTCCCATTATTAGGGGAAGAAATTAAATAACTGATAAAGATATTACATGGAATGTGTTACCTATTTCTAGGTTATTCCCCTAAATTCTATCCAAAATACAAAAAAATAAAAAAATAAAAGGGGTTGGTGTTGGTAGAAAAATCAAGGAGGAAATTTGAATGTTTTCGAGAGCCTGTCTGTACCTCTTTTTGTGCCCAAAAATGAAGGGAAATGTAGATTCAAAGCTAAAATAATTTATTATTGGATAAAACTGCATGAAAATTAAGTCAAAAGACATAATTATATTTTATGAGTCAGTTTGATTTAATTGCCGACCAATTTAAAGGGTAATTATGTTTAGGGATTAATTTAAAGCCCAATTAAAGGATTTAATTAAGTGCAATGACTTAATTATACTTTAAATGGGTCAATTTAATTTTATTAAGGGCTTAATTGGTGAGAAATTAAGTTTGAAAACCTAATTTGGGTTAAATTGAGAATAGAATTTTCAGAGACAAAACTTTTTTAGGTGAAATCAAAAACCAAAATTAAAGAAAAAACATCGTTCTTTCCGGTTTTCCCCATCGAAAAACTCTTTTTTGTCACAAACTTATCTCAAATTTCTAATAAAAAAATTATTTATCGAGACCTTGTCGGTAGCCATGCTTACACCCATGCTAGCAGCCATACCTTGCAACCTACTCCCATGCTGCAACACACTTCCTCGACATCAACCCCATGCCCCTGCAGGCAACCCATCACTGCACATTAACTTCTTTGCCTATAAATAGTGGGAGGAAACACAATGACAAGAGGGAGACGATAGAGAAGAAAACACACAGAGACACGAGGATGGATAAGAAAAATTAAAAGGAAACACATAAACAGGGGGAGAGCATGAAATAATACAAAAAAACTGAACACAGGAGGAACATAGAGGCAGACGACCAATCACAGGTAACCACAAAAACCCGACAGCCCTTCGTCCTTTTCCTCGGCACTGGCAATATTGTCACTCCATCACCGGCTAGACCCTCACCTCGTCGACGACCCTTTCCTTCACCACAATTGTAGCAACAGCAGCCACAATTTTGTTTTTTTAAGACGATCGACTCTCTCCCTCCCTCAATAACTTTGGCAGGTTGCTGGCAAGCACAAACGGTTTGGCACTCACAACTACTCTCTTCGTGACCACTTTAGTGGTGGTAAGTATTTCTAGCATCACAATGGTGGCACCCTCTCTCTCTCCTTTCTCCCGCAACAGTTCTCTCTCTCTAGCTTCAAGCTTCTAACAGCTCTCCCGGCCACCACAGACTGCTATTTCCAACGCCATCACTACCAGCAGAACCACCTCAGTCTTCTCTAATTGACGACAGTGGAAGGTGAGCCTCTCGTCTCCCTACGTCAACCTCCCGTTTTATGTTCACCATTTGGTGAACAGTAGGGGGAGTGAGTTAATTCACTCCCCCGTCTCATTGTTCATTGCATGCGAATAGTGGGAAGTAACTTACACCCACTGTTCATATAGTGAACATTGGGGGTGGCCAGGCCAGAATTTGAGTCGGACTAGGCCACTAAAGTAAGGTAGGTTGCAGCCCACCAAGGAATGGGTCGGTTAGCCCATCCAGGTTGTGCAGTCCAACCCCAAATGATGGGCCTTTGGCCCATTTGGGCTGGGCAAGTAGCCTACAAAAAAAATAAAAAAAATACAAAATTTGCAACAAGAAAAATCTTTTTTTGAAAAAAAAAAAAATTGTTTTGTATTCGTGCATACAATCGAATTCCAAAAAATTCCAATCATATTTTTCATATATATATTGCATCTTTCATATGTTTTGAACAAAAATTGAATATCGTAACCAGTTTACGATTATTCATTGGAATTTGGCCAAAATATATAAAAAAATAACAATTATTTTGGTTTAGCTATCACAGTATAAAATTATATTATAAAGTACACCCGCGGATAAATTTTTTTTTAAAAAAATGCGGTGTAAATTTTTTTAAACTTTAGAATGGTCAGGTTTTTTACTCCCAATGAGGTAGAGACTTTCTCACAAAAAAAGATCTACTTTGAACATTAGAAAAGATCAACAAATAAAAAAATTAATTTAGAAAAAAAACAATCAAACAACAATGCAACTTGCCTTAGGTAGGGTGCACTACGGTGATATGTTTTTTTCTTGCACAACAAGTTCCTTTACCTAGACTCTCGTAGACCAATAGGTTTTCTAGTGACCTTAATGTTAAGTGACAACTCCTAAGAGTTATAGTTGTAATTTTACTACTATAAAACACCTCCCATTTCACCACGCGTCGTTCTCCTTCTCCAAGGATGGCAGGGTGCGAAGCACGAAAAAAATCCTTTCACGACAGAATGCATTATCATTATTGAATTTTTATCCTCGTACAAAATAATGTGAACAAGAAGTTGAACATATACTTTGATTGTAAGACATAACAATTCAGTTATCAATTGCATTCAATTATTCAAAAGGAGTAGCCAAATCTCATAATTCAACTATAAATGCTCTAGCAAAGATTGACGTCCCAATAGGACAATCTGCTATAATTATAGTAAATGAGTCTAGGCATGCTAGAAGCGTGGTAAACCAATCGGTTCAAGAGACCATAATCCTCAAAAAAGGGAGCAAATAATCAAGTTGACATATTTTAAGAAGAAAATATTATGAGGATATAGACATAATTGATCATAAAACCTCAAAAGAGGTTCAAGAACTTGAAAACAGAAAGGAAAAAAAAAAGAGATCTCGATAAATTGTATCTCTACGAAGAAATGACGGAACCAAAATAAGATAGTTGTAGACAACATTTTTTCATATGATATATCAACTAAAATCATTAATTAAAACGAGGATATTGATCCCAAATCCATTGAAGAATGTATACACATAAATGATTGGTCAAGATAAAAAGAAACAATCCAGATTAAATTAAATTTAATTGCAAAAATTGAAGTTTTTTACTTATGATCCAATTACCTTAAAATGTAAAGAAAGTTGGATACAAATGGATATGTATGCGGAAAAAAAATAAGAAAAATAAAATAATGAGATTGCTAGGATGTAGGAGGAGAATATCTTAATTTTTGTAGTTTCAAAAAAAGAATATCTTAATTTTTGAAATCCTACTACAACTAGAATTTCAAGTAAACCCGACTCTCAAACCTCCTATAAAAATAAGACTAGATTGAGTTTATCGATTTGAAAGTTGATGCTAACACAACTAAAAGAAGAAGAAAAAACGATAATGGATTGTGTCTAACAAAAAGAGAGGACTAGGACACAAGTATGGGGAACCAAAATTATTTCCCATTGAGGATCTAGAGGATGACATGAAATACAATAACACAATTACAATGTCAAATTTGATTGATTTTAAAGATGTAGAGACTCAACAAGAAGCAAAGATTCCCTTACATGCCATGATTGGAAACCACAAACCCGATACTATAAGGTAATGATAGTTGTGAATAATATGATCCTTGTGGTTTTATAGATATCATGTTTGTTCATCCTAGTATGGTGAGGAAAGTTGGACTCATCATGGTAGGGGCCATAAACCTATTGAGGTTAAAGATGGGTCAATATTGTATAATGATGATAAACATATGAATTTCAAGATTAAAACATAAAGGAACCAATTTCAAATTTCAACCATGGTGATTCAACTTGGTGGGAATGACATAGTCCCTATAGTGCAATGGTTAAGTGGATTAAGGCTTGTTTTTAGGACTATTTAATGTTACTACACTCAAGATTCTGTTGAAAAGATTATGATTCCAACAATCTAAAATTTATCTAATACACAAGTTGATAAGAGAGTTGAGAAGGGAAACCAAAGGCCTGCTCATCCATATCTGAAGTTTGGGCTCATGTTCCAATAATGGTGGCACAAAATCAGTAGTAGTATATGTGTCATTTATGGAGTCTAAAATGGTTTCTTTGGAGCCTTAAGGACTACCACCTTTAGAAGTCGCAATCACCTTGTTATATTAAAAAAAGGAAAGCTCTCATATTAGTGTAAGACCCTATCAATACCTTTATTATCAAAAGATAAAGATAAAAAAAGATTGTGAAGGGCTCTTAGAGTTGGGAATTGTAAAGCATAACCAAATCCCTTTTTCATTATATGTACTTTTGGTAAGGAAATCTGACGAATCATGGAGGATGTGTACATCTCCTAGTCTTATCAATTACTTGTTTGGGCTAAGACAAAATGAAATAGTGGGCAACCATATCAAAAATAGATCACAAATATTGTAAACCTTAAAAACTCATTTACTAAAAGCATTAGACATATAGAAGCAACCCTCGGACAAGAAAAAAAAGGAAATGGAATATGAGGAAAGTGAGTGGGTTTACCATTTCAAACTTGCCAAGTCGATAAGGTTACGTTACAACAACTCTCACATGATTTAATTTAAAACTTAATCTAAGCAAAGAGTCAAGCTAAGAGTTTTCAAGTTCGATCCATTATATCAAATTTAATGATAATACCAAAAAATCTCATACAAATCCATACATACTATATAAAATACCATAATAAATCTACTATTAAAAGCATGAAAGAGAAGTACAATATTATGAACTATAATGCAAAATGATTATAATTTTGAATATACTAAGTTTTTTTTAATATAAATCCATAAACAATTATGATGATAAGTCTAATATGAATGAAAACATACTCTAAAATTGATGTTGTAACTTTTTTAAAACCTCAAGTTCTGGAAAAGGGGTTGAAGTCCCTTTTTATTTGTTATAAGTCTTTTCTAGTTGTGGATGTGTTACGTTGCAGGCCTTATTGCCTTTTAATAAAAAAAAATCATGTGTTACAAACATGTTTCAAAAAAGAATACAACCCTGGTAATTATGGTCAAGTCAACCCCGGATTATCCTTTTACACAAGTAGAGCAAGTTATGAGATTGAGATAACTCAATATAAAAAATCACAAAGCCTATTTTTGTTTTACAAAAAACATAAACCCACATTAACTTTTTAAACTCGTGATCTAGGTTATTAGACCAAAATCACCCTATAATTAAAATTATTTTTTATTTTCACCCTACCTGGAAAAACCATGAAACTGAATTCCTAATTAATCATATATTTGAAGGGTGAAATTAAAAAATATAATTTTAATTATACAAAAAGACTAAAAAAAACTATTAAAAGAATAAGGATCAAAGTTCAGATACAAAATAAATTTATCTCTAATAGAGTGAAATTGAAAAGAACAAATAATTTAACAAAAGGACAAAAAGAAAACAATAAGAAGAATAGGATAAAAATGAAATAAGAGATACAAACAAATTTTTTTATTGAAGGTTGAAATTAAAAAGAAAAAATAGTTAAACAAAAGTCCAAAAAATAAAATAAAAGTTTTAAAAAATGATGACTAAATTGAAAAAACAAAAAAAACATATAGTTGGTGAACAACTTTTACAACTTTGAAATTTTACAAAATCACAAAAAAAAATATAAATAAAAAGAAAAAGATTGAAGTGAAAATTCTCATAATTTAGTGAACAACTTTGAAATTTTCATGAGAATTGCGAATTGGTGAAATGATAAAAAAAAAAAAAAAAAAAACCTTTTGACACTAATATTCAAATTCTTACTTTTAAAAGCATTTTAGTTATTTCACTATACTTTTTATTTCTTTTTATATAGTTGGTTAAATATCAAATTTACTAACCTTGTAATAATAAAAAAGCTAAAGTGAAAAATACAAAAAATCCTTTTATCACTAGATGTGTTTTTTCCAATGATACTTGATTATTTGGATGTGTTTTTTGAAAGAAAACAAAAAACTTGCTTGTCATCTATCAATTTGATAATAATTAATGGATCATATTAAAAAAACTACAAGACCTCCAATAGCTAGTTTTAATTTATTTATTTTGGCATGAAGGGTAAAATTTTAAAAACACTATTTCAATAAATAACATTTTCACTTACAATTTACAGTAAGCTTAATAGTTTTTAGTTTTTCTTGATAGTTTAAATTAAAAAAAAAAAAAAAACATCAGTTGCTCTCATTATTATTATTTTTTTACATATTAATAAAAAAAATCTCCTTAATAAATATTTTTAACAACACCACTACCTAAAATATTTGAAAAAAAAATAATCTCAATTGTAGGCTGTAAATTGATTCTATAAATTGATTTAAAAATACACTTAAGCATAGTTGTTTCTTTATATATATATAAAAAAAAAAAAAAAAAAGACAAAGGGAGCAATATAGGGTTTATACATCATTAATATCTAACAACCTCTTGATAAATAAATAAATAAAATTATCTAGTAAGTGATTAATTGATAAGAGCATCACATTAAGAGGTTTATTCTCTGTAATTTTATATTTGAGTCTTGTGATTGTTAATATGATACTCATTGAAAATGACAGTCATTAATTTTAGAAATCATAAAATTAGTCGAATTGCATGTAAATTGATTTGGACACGTATATTAATAAAAAAATAATAAAAAAAAAAAAACAAGGACTGAACTGCCTCTCTGTCTCCGCCCGGTCTGTCCCAGACTCGAAAGAGAAAAAAAGAAAAAGAAAAGGTGCAGGCCTGGAAGGAAGGAAGTTGATAGTATCGTATTAATTCACAACTTGTAGACTGTAACTACAGGGGAGAGTAACAAAGAAAATGTTGTTGAGGGCACTCCACTTCTCTAATCCCTCAATCAACCACCGCCGATACACATCATCCCCCACCACCACAGCTCACCCTCGTCTCTTTCCGTACGATATCCGCCTCCCAATCCAACGGTTCTCGTCGATTAGCATACAATCACACTACAATCAGACAACAACAGCTGTTGCAGAATCAGAATCGCCAGAGCCGTCGATTTCATCAGAGTACATCGACACCGTAGGATTACCGCCTAATTCAGTGCTTCAGCTCTCTCAGTGGAATCTCACTCATCGCCACGTTCTCGTCCTCAATGTCATTGCTTGCGCTGTAATTTACTCGCTCCTTTTCTTGAATTCTTTTCCTTAGGACTTCAAAACTTTGCTTCTGGTTGTTAATAATATTTTTATTTTTATTTTTGCAGGCAGCGGTTTCAGCAACCTGGCTATTTTTGTCTGCAATCCCAACTCTTCTTGTATGCCATTTCTTTTTCTTTTACGTAATGTTTATTATATTTCTCTTGTGCATTTAGAGTGATTTTTCAGAGTCATAATTAAAAATTCTGTCGCAACTCAATATCATTAAAATTAATTACTTTGGATTGGATAATATGTTTAAGGGTTCTTCTATTGTCACATCGAAATGTTATTATAAAAAACTTTTTAATTCCTAGAGCGTAGTAATTGAGACAAACATATGCTTAGTAATAATAGTAATTGAAATGATTTAAATAAATCACTCAATTTTCAAGATTGAATGAATTCTCCGTCATACATATTAATAATCATTTTTTTTCTTTATTATTATTAACAAGCACTAACTGGGTTAGCTCTGACCAAACAGCTTTTTGAGTACTATATTTTGGTCAAAAGTTTGAAAGCAACCAGGACCAATGGTATGGTACTGCAAGAACTGAACGCGATTCTTTCTTTTCTAATTAGTGATTTCCTTTTTCTTTCTGTGGGCATTGAAGGCTTTCAAGAGGGCAGCAGAATCACTTGAGAAGTTGATGGATGTAACGAGGGAAGAACTTCCGGATACAATGGCTGCTGTTCGGTTATCAGGCATGGAAATTAGTGATCTTACCATGGAGCTCAGTGACTTGGGGTTAGTATTAGTATTTAGTATACTGAAGCTTGAAGCCTTGGTTTAAATTAAGCCTTAGACACTCTTAATTGTGCTGGTCATTTCTTTTGTGATGCTGTAACTTGGATTGAACTGTGGCCACTTATCATCTGCTATTCTTTCAGGCAGGAGATTACACAAGGTGTTAAAAGTTCCACCAGAGCTGTCCGTGTAGCAGAGGAGAGGCTGCGTCAACTGACAAACATAACCCCAACAGGTAGGCTACATTATCTTGCACTGCTTTGATTTTTTGCTCGGGTTGTTGGATTTGGAGCAATGAGTTTTACTCCATCTTTACTTGTTAAGCTTCATTGCAGAGGGTAGGCAGTCTGAAAAATGAGACTGGAGGACCAGAATTGGCCAGGACTGCACGGGGAATGAGGGAGGGGATTGTCAAGGGTCGTTCAATCTTGCAAATTTTTTTCACAATCATACAATTTTCCAGGATGGCCTTTAACTATTTTGCCAAGCGAAATAAGAAGTAGATCCAAAGATTTGAGCTTTGTGGTGAGAAATATCAGAATTTCCTTACGTACATGTCCATTTCTCTTATAAATTTTGCAAGAAATTTAATGTGTTGTTGACTTTTAACTTGTTAGGGTTCTGTAACTGCCACCTGCAGTTGAGCTAGTTCGCAAGGAGTTAGAATGGACCTTTTGTTTTCCTCATCTTCAATTGTGTTTTCCGTAGTTTATATCTGCTGTGCCTTGAATGATCATTGTGAGAAGTTTGACTTGATGTATGTCTGGTATGTTCTTGCCTGTCAAGGATAGTGTTCTTAGACATGTTAGATGTTGAAAGTCTGTCCAAGTTTCTTGCTGGTTAGATTGATTAATCTGGCATCAAAAGGCTTGGCGTTAGGTTTTCAGACCATATCTAATTATAGAATATTTCCGAAATCTTGAGAGATCAAAAGGAATGAAGTAAATGTTTCAAATTGCACTTCGCCACATGCATGGCTAAAACTCTCTTCACTGTGGACACGAAGGGTATCGAGAAATTTGGCGGCGAAGGTTGTATACCTTGAATTCAAGTGGGATCTACAATGCCATTAATTCATTTGTGATGAAGTATAGTTGTGTTATAACTTGTATAGAGGTTAGTTGTGAATTTAATGATGTTGCGGATGAAAAGAAAGATCATCAAAACGAATTAAACCCAGGGTTATCTTGTGATGGTTCTACTTGGTGAGATGATTAATAGGGCTTGTATGAGGAAGCAAAGAGAGAAGATGGGTGGGGAAAGAATGGGGAAATAGTTGACAAGCAATGGAACATGAATTTTGAAGTCTAGGTGGCTTGAGTTTTTGCTGCCTTCCCTGATTTGGAAGTGGAGGTCAGTCCTTTTTGCAGAAATCTAAAATAATAGCGATATTTGTGGTCTCTTGACATTGGTGTGGCAGGTCCAGTTCCTTCACAGTACCTTACATGAAGGTAACCAATGTGCTGATTTCTTAGTGCGTATTGGTTCTTCTCGGACTTTCAGTTTCGAACTTTGGTTAAAAAAAAAAAAAAAAATCCTCCTGACATGAATCAGCTTCTCCTATCTGCCGATATAATGGGCATTGCCCTTCTCTCACTGCTAGTTTTCGTTTATGCCATCTTTTGTACATAAAAAAGGGGATCCCCTTTACACAACTTTGAAGTTTGATTAATGGCATGGTCATGTAACTTGGTGTGGAGAGACTGGGTAAAAAATCCCTCTCCTATTTGAATGTGGTCAAATTAATCTCCATATCCCTTACACTTTTTTATTTTGGGTAGTAGATATTAGCCCCTATGTTCTTATAATCGTTAATCGATGAATTTAATGTAAGTTTGTCAATTCTGTTTTGATTAGTGCTTTGTTTTTTTAATTAGAACGGAATATTTTTGTTTCGGCGTGCCATTTTGGGGTTATATTGTTTATGTGTGTGTGTGTTAAAAAAAATAGTTCAAATATAAAAATAAAATTATATAGAATTGTGCAATTTAATCTAAAAAAATACAATAAAATGATTTTTCTGAATAAAATTATGAACATGTATAATATTATGAGAATGACATTATCAATCTCGTAAATTTTTTTAACATAATATATATAAATATGTCAAGAGATTCCTCGTAAAATTTCATCTCAATCTAACGGTTGGATTAAGAGATATGATTGATATTGTAAAATTATTTATTATTTAAAAACAATATTATTTGGCCAAAATGGAATGGGTGAAACAAATCTGGAATGTTCTAGCTGAAATTTGAGTGGAATTTCTAGAACAAACTGAAATTTTAAGTGAGGTAAAAATTGCGTCAATTTATCTCGTTTTTTTTAACTGATACGAAATATTTTGACCGTTTCGGAAAACGAAATGAAATTAACAACATATTTGATGTGCTCTTGATCATTACACGTGTCATTTATTATACAATTTGATGACCATCTATTTCGTATTATGCACTGTGAATTCTAATGGTGTTGAACAATTCCACAGCAAGTTAAGCCACTATTATCTGAGGATTTCACCGTACAAAATCACTATTATATCTCATTCTAATTTAAAAAACAAAAACAAAGTAAAAAAGCAAAGTAAACTGAAATAAATTTTTTCTTTAAAATTTCGACTTGTTTTGAAATTTTTATTAAAATCCTGATAGGAATATTTTAGTTTTATCTAATCAAATAGTGGTAGTTTATTTATTTTTTTTTAAAAAATACTATACAATTTTATAGTATCAATCATATTTCTCAATCTAATTATTTGATTATGTTGAAATTTTATGAGAATTTTTTTAATATATGGTTATATCTCATATTAAAATTTTATAGCAATCAAAGCTTCAAAAAGCATCAATAGCCCAGATAAAAATAATTTATGGACATTATTAAAAACACAATAAAATTACCTTTTAAAACAAAAATTATAAATCTGGATAAAATTACAAAAATATCATTAGTTGGAGATGACATAGAAGACTGAAAATGTAAGGAGGTAGAGGAAGAAATATTGATGAAGAATTAACAATTTGTCTAATTATATCTATTTTAGGATGATGATTGTTCTATTTTAAGAATTCAAGTTATTCTTTAATTAGGAAGAAGGCAGGCCCATCCTTACCAACAAATCCCTCTTCCCCGTCCAGCCCACCTTCATTCCCCGATCACCCTCATCCTCGATCTCTCTCAGCACCCATCGTGCCCCATGCTACTCTGCCACCAGTGTCTCCGGCCGATGCTTCACCACCGATCACCAACCCCTCAGGTATGCCTTCTTCCTCTACCTCCTTACATTTTCAGTCTTCTATGTCATCTCCAACTAATGATATTTTTGTAATTTTATCCAGATTTATAATTTTGTTTTAAAAGGTAATTTTATTGTGTTTTTTGTTTTGGATTGGATTTATTCCAATTTCATTATTCAATAATGAGTTTATTAAGAATTAAATTTTATAATTTATTTTAATTTTAAGTTATCATAATCTAATAACCTAAATCACGGATTTAGAAGATTAATTTAGGTTGACCCGGATCATGAATTTTAATTTGAAGTTATTGAGCTTCATTTAATCCAAATCTTTTACATAGAATTGGAAAGTCTTGTCATCTTTGTTGGTTTAATAATTTTAGACCCAACTTGAAAAACTCAATATTAACTTGACTTAGGGTATGTTTAGCATTACGGTTATTATTGTGGTTGAGGTTTAAAAAAATCAATTTTATGAAAAGCATTTTTATTTAGCGGTTCATAACTGAAATTAAAGTGTTTGGTTAAAACTGCGGTTGAGTTTGAGGTTTAATGAAAAACAGTTTCGTGTGTTTGGTTACCATGCTTTTCATATATGCTATCAGCTTGTGATATTACTTTAAAAGACACATATACACACATATATATAGATATTGATTTTTAAATATTGTAGATTAATAATCATAACAATAAAATATAATTAATAATTCAAGTAAATTAAAATTTTTGCTTTTATTCTCCTATCAAACTATTTGAAATTTCATCACGAACTAAATTGATACGTGAATGTCTCTGCAATCCCTTACTATTTGATCGAGGAACCGATATCTGGTAAAATATCATTAGTAATAACATCTGCGTTCCATACTGAGTTTCAAGATCTCTACCTACATGGTGTAGAGATATAATTCAAATGCCAAATCTAGTTGCAAGTTTTTGATCCATAATCAATCGAAAAGTAAGAGGGTTGTAAACAAAGTCACGTGTCTTTCCCTTTCATCAGGACTGATCTCTATCCACACACACACACACACACACACACACACACACACACACACACACACACATATATATATATATATATATATATATATATATATATATATATGATTTTTTTTATAAAATAACGAACTGGGCCTAACCATCTAAATGGGGCGGCCCCACCATGTTAGGCCAAAAGCCCCAACTCTGCTGGACTTGGGCTCGGTCAAGAGCGGGTCCAGCCCAACCCAATATTTTATTAATAGAAGAGAAAACGGTGTGTTGCACTGTTCATGTATCGCATGAACAGTGCATCATGAATTAATTCACGCAATACATTAACAATAGCCAGAGTGACAATTAAACTGTATTTTTTCATTACCAAATGACTCAAAAACAGCTTTGGCTCGAAACTCCGTTTGGCATGAAATCCCAAACGCAAACGGAAACTGAGATAATTACATTTAGCACCCGTTTGGCAACGTGGTGCGTTCCACGTTTGCCAAACGGGATGAAGTTTTGGTGTTTGGTAACAACCAAACACCATTTAAAATGAGTGGGACCCACGCAAAATTTTGATCAAAACGCCGATTGAAGAAAAGCTGAAAATTGATACTTTTCATTTCGCGTTTCATGCATTTGGCAACGGCGATTCCATGTTTTGAATACAAAAATTACCGTTGAAAATACAAGCCCCGAAACATCCTCGGTTTATCATCACAGTGTTTACAAACATGTTAGAGCACACATCGAAGCTCCTAACATGACAAACGCATCAATGACAGAAAAAATCAAGCCGTTGACAGCAAGAAGAGATTACTTTGGTTGGGTGGTGCTCCGATCTTGTTGCCCTGAAGGAGTTACCGGAGCAGTCACGATCTGTTGCAGACGGTGTGGACGACGGTGATGGAAGGCGGGCGCAGCTGTGAGGGAGAAGAGGGGAGCAACTCGATCGGGTCTGCAATTTTGGGAGCAGATGGGTCTTCGCAAGAAAGTGAGAAGTTAACAGATGTGGAGCAGAGGGGAGAAGAGGGGAGCTGGGAGATGGGTTTGCAAGGGAGAAGAGGGGAGCTGGGAGATGGGTATGCAATTTGGGAAGAGAGGTTTCGGGCGAAGAAGAGAGAAGAGAAGAGAGCTGGGAGATGGGCGTCTGATAAAAGTGGAAAGAGATGGAAATAATAATAATAATAATAATAATAATAATAATAATAATAATAATTCATCTGTGCGTAAAATGGGATTGAATAGTTTGATAAATATCTTCAATTATCAAATTTATCCCATCAAAAAGTTGATTTTTTTTTAAATATTTTTTATTTTAAATTAATTTTTTGATATTTTTAAATTATTTTGATACACTAATATCGTAAATAATTTTTAAAATTTACTTGAATTATTAATTATATTATATTATAATTATTAAATTTACAATATTTAAAAAAATTATATATATACCCTTTTAAGTAATTTCACAAGTTAAAAGCAGTTTGTAAAGTTTGGAAACCAAACACCAAAACTGCTTTTTCTTCAACTTTCAACTCAACCACAGTTTTAACCAAACACTTAACTGCTTTTTTTGAACCACAGTAAAAAGCGCTTTTTTTAAAACTCTATTTTTTCAACCTCAATCACAACCGCAACCACAATACCAAACAGAACCCTTAGCCTTTCGCAACTTTATATGCATGAAGTGATAAATTATCAAGATTTGAATCCTAGGAGTAATTATCTTTGTTTTTGTTTTCTTTATTTTTAGGCCTTTGAAGTATCCGTGAGGTGTCAGATGTGGCTAGGGATGTGCCGAGCGTCCTTTAAAGTGCTTAACCGCCGCCTTGGAAGGTAATCGAGATTGTCTGTTGAAGATTCGATTGTCCCTTTCGTGCCATAATTAGTATACCGTGGTTGATAACAACAGGCCAGCTATTACCTGCTGAATGTGCTTCTTCTTTCAATTATATTTCTTGTACGATAGGTTTTTTTCTCGATTTTAATATTTAATTCGACCCATCTAGTGATTCATAACAAGCTGGGTTCTAACTAGTCTAGCTTGGCTGGCTAGCGTGTATAGGGATGATCGTTGTGTTGGTTTTCCTTTATTTTCTATTTTATTTAGAGATAGCCTTGAATCGCTTACTGTCATAAATTGGACTTCACACGATAACTTAAAAAAGACAAATGGTGTCCTGTGATGGAGCCACAACAAGTAATTAAATAACAATGCCGACACAAACATGCCTTTGTAGGCCAGCTCGATATCAAAATGCAAGTTGTCAATTCTGTTTTGTTCTTACCTGAATGAATGAATGAAGAACAAATTTTTATCTCATTCAAAATCTCAATTTGATCTGAAAATAAATTTCATCCATTTTGTTCTGTTTTTATTTCGCCTGTTTCATTCTTATCAAATAATATTTTTTTTATAATATCAATTATATTTTCTATTCTGATTGTTAAATTAAAATAATTTTTTATAAAAAAAAAATTGACATATTTATATATATATATATATATATATATATATATATATAAGGCCGTGGCCTTGAAAGTTGCTAGTAGAGTTTCATCAGTCTATTCTACTGTTCTAAAGGGAAATATGCTGCAGAGTTTATTGAACTGCTCACAGCCTAACAATTCATTAGAGACAAAGAATTCATTTACCCAATTGCAAGATCAGTATCAAAACACATGTGAAGTTAATGAGTAATCAGCAACATTTTCACGCCCACATATTTCACCCTCTAATCTGGTTGAAATTACCTGAAAACATAGAGGTCTCACCTTCCATGATTTTACCAGCATGCACCGGAAGAACATGCTGCAACCTGATTTCGATTTCCATAGGACCAATGGTTCTCGGTTCAACCTCTGCTTAGAAAAAGCTGTAGTGGCAAATTTCCTGTACATTGTTTCCGGGGAGGCCCCTCTCCTGTGCAACAACTTCCGAGAAAACCAAGATAGACGCAATATAAGACGTCATGTTTCTTTTTTCTGCTCTTAATTTAAGGAATTATCCGACAAGAAGTCTAAGCCGAAACACTTGAGAAATGCAAGCTTCGCAAGCCTGAAATAGTTGCAGGGATGGAAGCAGATGTGGTCTGAAGAATATTCGATGTTGTCTTCACTAGCTATTCTTCTACCTGTGCTTGTTGTTATTTCCCCTTTTATACTTTGGTTCTGTTGAACCTGCAAAAATCTTGAACATCGTTAGATACCAAGAAGGCAACCTGCAAATAGCTTGTTAAGATGGATTCCTGTAGCCAAAAATCCTTTTTTATATATATAAATAATACTTGAAGATTAAATATTTGAATCATTACTGCAATTTAGAAGAGGCAGAACATATCCTATTCCCAGGTAAGATAAGAGGCTAAATTCTAACGCACAGCAGGGATTTGGTCGTATACATCAGTCCACCCAAGCACGTAACCATGAGAAAGATTGATTGCAATGTTGGCAGGGTATAGGAGGAATAATTAGGCCAAAAACGACAAGGATCATATCGCATCATTACATCAAACTTAGGTGATTAAGCCACTGTAAGCGATCAAGATCTATGTATTCCTTTTCCTTCTCTTTTTTTAATCATTTACCGACGATATTTGTTTTTGCACGACGACAAACAGTACAGATATTGTCGGCATTTCAAAAAAATTATTCAAATCAATAGCAAATTGCCCCATTATTAGTTTTTCAAGCCTCATCAGCAGAAGCATTTTTTTTTCCGGTGCGCCTGGAAAATGGTTGGCACGCTCAGTAGACTATGACTAGAACTGGAGTTGAAATACAGTAGACCAGTTAAAAGTGTTAAGCTAAAATGGCCAGTTCAAGTCACAGAGTAGCCAGCCAGATTGAAATCTGTAGTAATACCTCCCAAGGATAGAGAAGCCATTTTGCTCTCTTCGTTGGAGACATAAATTTAATAAAAATAGCTATATTTTTTAAATTATGTATTTTCCTGCTACGATGGTTACTACCATTGGACTTGCCTTTACCATTGAAGCACGCATTAACAAAAAAGTTATATATACACTATTTAAAAAAAAAATTAAAAATTTATCTCTTCAAAATAGCTCTTCCCGCTGCGGATGCTCTTACCAGTAGATTTTCTAGTGATAATTTATATTTGAGAATGGTTGGGTGTTGAAAATATTTTTTATTTAAAAATATATTAAATAATATTTTATTTTTTAAAAATTATTTTGATATAGTAATGATTTAAAAACAATAAAATTTTTAATTTAAAATAAAAAATATAAATAAGTTTTTATAATTTTTTATAAGATACTTTTAAAACACTGTAAATCTGTAGTATAATTAAATAGTTCTACTGTAACTTTTTTTTAATGTTGCAATGTCAGCTTTTCAAGTCCTGAAGGCTTCGCTTAATGGTAAGCGTTTCAAAAGTATTTTTAAAAAACATTAATTTTTTTTTTAAAAACATTAATTTTTTTTAAAATAATAAAAATGATTTTTATTTTAAAAATATTTTTTTAATATATTTATAATAAAAATCAATTTTTAAAACAACTTAAACCCATTATGAAACAATCATTTAATCCTACACCACTCAGCACCGGCTATATGGATCCATTTGCGTCCTATGCCCAGTCAGCATTCAGGCTTTAATGGCGAGTTGAAGGGAAATTTTTCATGGGTGGAAGTGGTAAGAGAATGTGACAGCGACAATTGAAAATGGCTGTGGTGGTTAGAAGATGGGCCCCTGATTATTTTTTACAAAATCTGGCCGGTCCTGCAGTATCAATTTGTGAAAAGGGGAGACAAACTCCATGTAAAAGTAAAACCTTGAAAACAAGCAAAGAGAAGTCAAGAAAAAAAAAGTCCACGAAAAAAGACATATAAAAACCCAGAATTAAAAAAAAAAGAAAAAAAAAGGTAAATTAATGTTCAAGTTGTTTCTAAGCCAAGCAAAATTGGGGTTTAAAAATTCTTTTAAGCCAGAGCACTGAAAACTCGAGATGAAGAAAAGAGACTGTACCTGGCTGTGTTGCAGGCGGTTTGAGACACGATCATTTTGCTCGAGTATTTGGTTTTCCAAATGGAAATTAAGCGGCATGAAAACACCAGGAGTCGATGGCGAGGCTGAGGAAGAGGTGGTGGCGGTGGTGGTGGTGGTATCTGGGAGATCTGCAGGAAAGAAACTGAAACAAAACAGGAGGAGGAGGAGGAAGACCAGTATCTGGATCCATATTAGCCATAAGATTCGATGCCCTTCTATTGTAAGGTCGTCCCCATGTTCAAACATGGGTGAAAGAAGAGGAGTTTGGTGAGGAAGTGGTTGCTCGAGAGACAGAGAGAGGGGTTGGGGGAGGGGTAGGAAGAAGATAGAGGGGAGAGGTAGAAGGCAGTGGTCAAAGGGTCAAGGCTACAAAGAGAAAGGGGACGAAAACTTTAAAGAGAAAAATGATTTAATTTATTTATGATTTGTTGGGCTGACTTTAACGTAAATAAAAAACAAATGATATGTGATTGCCGTTCCCAACACAACGCGTTTCGGTATTCGAGCGTGTCTCTGCACGTGTCCTTTCGCTAAAAAAGAGAGAGGGTACTGCTCCCAACATGCAATTAAATTACTATTTGAGAATATAGTTTTATTTGTTTTTTAAAATATTTTTTATTTTAAAAAAATTAGTTTATGATATTTGCATATGAAAAAGATCAAAAAATACTAAAAATATTTTATTTAAAATAAAAAAATTATTGTTTTTAAAAAACACTTTAAAATACATTTTCAAACATGTATTTATGAGAAAAAACACAATTTATTGAGATTAGTCTTAATACGGTATCATTTGTGGCTTCTATCAGGAAAAAAAACTTTATTGTTTTAATATTTAATGAATGCTTGAGAATATTATTGAAGTTATTTTTTAAAATATTTTTTATATAGAAATGCATCAAAATGATATTTTTTTAATTTTTTTAAATTATTTTTGATATCAGCACATAAAAATGATATAAAAATATTAAATATTCTTAATTTAAAGTAGAAAATAATTTTTTTTTTTCAAAAACACTTTTAAAACACAATGTCAATCAGGGCTATGTTATATAAGGAAAAATTAATAATTATACTCATAAATTAGCTATTTTATAAGGTTTTGGAAAGATTTGACAAGTGGATGTTGATTTTTTATTTAACTTAAAACATAATAATTTAACAAACAACCTCTAAATTTACACGTTTTTCAAATCTCCACTCTAATTTGAGAAGTGTTTAAATAAAAACATTAATAAAGTTCAAGAATTGATTTTGTTTTTATTATTAAGGATATTATCATATTGATTTCACATGATTTACTTATTTCATTATTAAAAAAACTCAAATATTTTAGTTAGAGAATTGAATTGTGTATGGTTGTTTTTTAGCAAAATGGTTGAACTAGTGAGTTATGATTAGTGGATGGATGTGATGGGTGACTGAACAAAAAGGAAAAAGAATTTGTAAGAGCAAATCCAATGCATAAACCATCTGTGTTGGCAAATCTAAATAACTGTAATTTTACCTTTTAAGTTTGTTTTTAATATCTTCAATGCAGTAGGCATACTATAGCTAAAATAACGTTTTATTCACCAGACAACTATTCCTATACATTTTAAGAGAAAAACCAAAAATTAGAAAATATTAAAAAAAAAAGTACTGTGTGTGGTGGGGCAGGCTGAGGGAGGATGGGGTGTTGTCTGTGTGTGGGGGGGCATGCTGGGGGAGGATGGGGTGTTGTCTGTGTGTGTGGGGAAGATAAATAGGGGTGTTTATGTGGTAAAACAAATATTGGTATGTTGTTTGGGTGTCTTAGTGTTTAATTTTATTTTGTATTTGTTGAGATACTTTTATCTACATGGGAATGTTTGGTAGGATTAATAAAATTGAAATTTTGGTTTTTTTTTTAATATTTTAAAATTTAAAATGCTAGCGGTTTTTTTTTTTAATTTCAAATTAGATTTTTTTTATTTAAATAAAATTAAAAAAATAAAATTTATAATGTTTGAGGGTTTTTCAAAAGCAATTATTTAATTATATAATTTACTCCTATTAATTTTATAATTAATTACATAATTAAATTATATACAAAATAATTGTATTATATTTAAAATGATATATAAAAAAAATACTCTTTTAAATGACTTTTATCATTGGAGTAGACATAAACAAAAAAACTATATTTACACTATTTAAAAAATTATTTTTGAGATTTAGTTCTCTAAAATGACTTTTATCAATGAACTTGCTCTTATTGTTGTATTTTGATTGCATACAGCCATTCATTATAGGTGATTTTTTTTTCTCATTTCAATCTATGCATTTTTTTTTTTGTATTTTGGTTATTTATTTATTTATTTGATTTAATTTTGATCTTTTTATATTATTATTATTTTATCTTTTTAGGATAATTTTTATTTTTTATTCTTATTTATATATTTATATATTTATAATTTTAGTTTTTAGTTTTTATTGCTATTTATCTCTATATTAAATGCAATTTGCGTTAAAAAACAAAGCAAATTTAGTTTTGATGGCATAAAATGAGAGTGAAACTTTCTCTTATACACGTATAATGAATGTTCTGTTATTAGTGATCTATTATCTATGTGTTTTTTTATCTATTTTATCAACGTGTGACTTGATATATTTTTAGTTTAAAAAGAAATTAAAATATTTTTTATTTTTTAATATTTATTCTTGATATTATTATATTAAAAGTATTTCAGAACACTAAAATTAAATTAATTTGATATTTAAAAGGAATCTTAGTTTATTTTTTTAATATATAATAATGCGTTAATATTACATAAATATCAAAATATATAATTAGTCAAAAAAATACCTGAAAAATAATCGTTAAAATTATTTTCAACACTTTATCCATACTAAAATGAATATATATATATAAAACTAAATAATCAAAAAAAAAAAAATTAGACAAATAAGAAAGATTGTTGTGATGACATTTGACGATGAATTAGATTAAGTATTTAAGTGTCAACCCTTGGTTTAAAATTTGTAAATCTCATGATAAATCGCTTAATTCCATGATGAAAAATAATATATATTTTTTTTATTTTTTTTAATAGTGATATTTTTTGGTAAGTTATTGTAAAACGCCAAATAAATTAAATATGATTTTGTGGGCGAACAATATCAACGATCGATATAATTTCCAAAAACACTTTTAAAATAAAGCGTGAAACAATTATATAATCAAAAAGATATTTATCTTTTTATTCTTCAACCGCTTCCTGAGTGGATGAATGAATCACGAGAAGCATACAGTTACAGTCTTACAGACAAGTTGCCTTCTGCTTCTCTCATTCACAGTCACTCTAGCTCACACTTATATCGTCCTCTTTCAGTTACAGTTCATACCAATCTCTTCAACAATGGCAACCCTCAACTCACTCTCACTTCTTTTCTCTCCGAAACTCGCTCACTCCTCTTCAATTCTTTCCCCTCTCTTCACCTCCCAATCCAGTCTTCTATCTTTCAGTCTCACTTCCAAATCCGTCGCCCTATCCGCCACTCCTTCTCACTATTCCGTCGCAGTCGGGGAGGACTTGCCCGTAGATTACGGCGAGTGGTTTCCTAAACACGATCCTGGTGATCGCAGGAGAGCTGGCGTCTTGCTTCACCCGACCTCGTTTAGAGGACCCTACGGTATTGGAGACCTTGGTGGCGAGGCTTTTCGGTTTATTGACTGGCTTCATGATGCTGGTTGCTCTGTTTGGCAGGTCCTTCCTTCATCGAATTAAATAATTTATTATTGTTATTATTTGCTTGTTAAAAAAAATGTGTGAATAAATATACAGGTTTTACCTCTTGTTCCTCCTGGAAGGAAGGCGAATGAAGAAGGATCACCTTACTCCGGCCAGGTTTTAGTTTTCCTTTGTTATTTATTTTTAATTAGTCATCTGTTCAATTCAATAGAAATTGACCAGTCCGTGATCTTTTTTTAATTTGATTGAATGAATTTGGCTTTTTATACGACATTTTACTGATGATTTTTAATATTGGAATGGAAAAACTAAATGGATTGTTATGCTTAATTAATTAAATGAATTTCTACGGAAAAATTGGTTTTTCAGGATGCAAATTGTGGTAATACGCTTTTGATTTCACTTGAAGAGCTTGTGAAAGATGGATTATTGACAGAAGATGAGCTTCCGAGACCAACGTGAGAATTTTTCTTCTTATTGGTCTGTCATAAATTGAGCTAATAATATATATATATACACATATATTTCCTTGATTTATTGCTCTCTCATTTTTCATGTAGAGATGCTGATCGTGTGGACTTCACTGCTGTTGCTGAGTTAAAGGATCCGTTGATAGCTAAGGTAAATTATCTGTTGCATTTCTGTTGATAGTTTTTTGTTTCACCATGTCTTCTGGATATATTCAGTTATATTTAAAAAGAAAAAATGCATATATCAAAAGCAATGACTTTCTAGCTGTCTCCATCGCTCCTTCTCTAGATGTGTTAGATACTGAACAAAGTATCAGGGGCAGCAAAAAAGCTTGGTTGAGTGAGCTCGAAAACATAATTAAATGATAATGGTATTGTGGTCTGAGTTGAAATTGAAGATATTGTTTAATGCATATGTTTTAGATATAGAGCATTGTATTGTTGATTGAAATAGGTTGTAATAGCTGGAAATTTAATTGACATGCAAGTATAGCAAGAACTGCAAAGGTTGCGTTTACCCATTCCAAAGATCTCTACTGGGATTAGAACCCTGTGGTGTCTGTGCAGTCCAAAAAGCCATTACTGACTATTGTTGTTTCAAATATAGCTGTATGTTTCGTTTTGTTTTGGCCGAAACATTTCGTACCAGATAAATAAACGAGACAAAACGACGTCGTTTTTATCTCGGTTTAAATTCCGGCCCGTTCCGGATTTTTCGACCAAATACCGGCCGGAACGTTCCGGTTTCGTTTCGCTCGTTCCGTTTCGTCCAAATAGTGTTTTTTTTTAAATAATAAATATTTTTACAATATCAATCATATTTCTTAATCCGACCGTTAGATTGAAATGGAATTTTACGAGGAGTCTCTTGACATATTTATATATATTATATTAAAATTTCAGAGCAATCAGAGAATATAATGACCTTGCGAAATTGATGATGACATTCTTGTAATGTTATACATGCTCATAATTTTGTTCAAAAAAATCAATTTATAGTCTTTTTTAGATTAAATTGCACAATTCTAAATAATTTTATTTTTGGATTTGAACTAATTTATTTAATTATTTATATATACACATACATAAACAGTATAACCTCAAAACGGCGTGCCGAAACGCTCCGAAACCAAAACATTATGTTCTAATTGAAAAAACGAAGCACCAACCGAAACAATATTGACAACCTTGGTTTCAATAGTGTAGATTTTTATGATAGCAAAGAACTCTGAGTTGTTTACCACATGTAAGTCCTCTTTTCCTTTAACAAATGATCTAACACCACCGAAAACACCGACCAATAACCAAATAAATAGAAAAATACAAAAAACCTTAAATGCATAAGATATTTGGTTGCGAAGAGAACCCTTTAGAACTCTTTAAAAAAAAAAAAAAAAAAAAACCTTTGGGCCAAACCAAGATCTACAATTTTTCACTAGTTTGAAAGATTACAGGATGAGTATCTCTGACCTCAATCCTTTTGTGTTTATACTACCTTACCTATTGAGACAGTAAACCATGTTATGTCTACTACTATAGTAGTTTGCCAGTACACCTGATGATCTTCAAACTGTTGTCATCCTTACTGGAGCGTCCAGTTGCTAACAGTTCACTTAGGAACTCACCCAAGGAGTTTGTAGGCTCTTCAATTCTTGTTGGTCAATTCTCATTGATAATTCCTACACACTCCTTGTGTGGCAAAAGTATGTAGTGTGAAACTTTGTATAAACTCCTTAACTAGTTGACACACTTGCTTCAATGTAATTGATGTTTTTACATTCGGAAACTCTCATATGAAGTCACATCTTTTCTTCATGACTTAACCTTTCTTATACACATGTCGTATGTGATAAGGATGTGATTTCTAGTTTGTTATGTTGATAACAAAATGCTAAGGTGTTTTACAAATAAATTGATGAAGTTATTTTTTAATAACTTTTTTTTTTCTTTATCTGAACTTATCTCTTATATTAACTAAACTTAATCAAATAATTACAGAGCAATCTTGGTAAACTTCTATCTTAAACAAATTATCTTCACTAATCTAAGCCAACAAAATAACATTTACATGTCCAAAGAAAAATGGAACTCTATAATAAAGTCATTTGATATCAACCATAATATTAATATAAGGATATTGTATATGTAGATCTTCCGCCCCACCCCCTTTGTGCTTTGCATGTGCCACTAAGTTTAGTATCATTATAACTTTCTCCTTCTAGCCTTTTGATGCTGCTGAGTGCTTTCTTTGCATCTGTTCTTGGATTACTGGAATTTGATGGAAGAGGTTGCTGATTTTTCTAATTAGGTATCTCTAAAGTTAGAGAGGATAAAATTCTGAACAAAAAGGGAAAAGTAATTTTTTAAGAAGTTTCATCATAATATTTCTGTTTTAAATACAGCAGTAGGTGCTATTAATCTTAGTCTGTATTTTTTGGTTTTAGGCCCAAAATTATCTTACTTCAGTCCTTTCATAGGCTGCAGAGAGGCTTATTTTAAGCGACAGTGAGCTTAAAAGTCAGCTTGAAGATTTTCAGAGAAACCCGGACATTTCAAGTAAGAATCATTTGTATTGGAGCATCATTCATTTGTTCTCACTGCTTACGGAATCTCATTGCTGATTTAATAGAAGTGCTTCCATATATGTGTGTGTGTGTGTGTGTGTGTGTGTGTGTGTGTGAGTGTGTGTGTGAAGGAGCAAATGTTACCCCCTTTAGCTTATGGACTGTCGACTAAGAAAATGGTTAACAACCCAGGATGCAAAATCCGATGTGCCCGTGTTTTAGTTGCTAGTTACTGCTTTCAATTTTTATAATTTCTAATTTCTTCAAGCTAGGATTTAACTTAAGAAGACTAACATTTAGAGGAAAAAAGGGAAATATCTCAAGAATCAATGTGAGAGAGGAAGAAATTATATGCTCCGGCTATCTTGCAAAGACAAAATTTAGCATACTATACTGGAATCATAGACTGTTGGTGGGACAGCAGGGTATAATGTAGGGGGTTTGTTGGCTGAAATTCATTTTGCATCATTTCTTTCTTGAAAACCTTTATGTTCAATTTTATCTTACAATCATGTGAAGGTTAGTGATACGATATAAGGGAATGTTTATGCATGTGCACTGACAGCAAATTTAATTTCTGTGGCCATATCTCTTGTTTGCCATTTACAAGTTGCAGTTACTCTTTCCTGAATGTTTTCTAGAACGATATTGTTATGCCTTTCCCTTTCCTTCTTTGAATAACGTTCCAAGTTCTATTTCTGTTCTGTAGGTTGTGTTTGGGCCTGTGCACTGACTACAAATTTGATTTCATTGACCATCTCTTTCTGTTTTCTAGGTTGGCTTCAAGATGCGGCCTATTTTGCTGCTATTGACAATTCTTCAAATACACTTAATTGGTATGATTGGCCTGAACCTTTAAAAAATCGCCATCTTGCAGCCTTGGAGGAAGTATACCAGAGTAAAAAGGATTTTGTAAGATACATACATTTTTCCCCCAAACTTATATAATCCATGTGGCACATTGTTCACAGTTGATGCTGGAAGCTCTATGGATACTCACCTTGTTGTTTTACAGATAGACATATTCATTGCACAACAGTTCTTGTTCCAAAGGCAATGGCAAAAAGTTCGCAACTATGCAAGGGAGAAGGGAATTAGTATAATGGGTGACATGCCTATATATGTAGGGTATCATAGCGCCGATGTTTGGGCAAATAAGAAACATTTTTTGCTGGTAATAAGTTTCTCAACAGATTTAGGACCATGTTGAACCATACTTTTCTGGTTGGTTACTCTTATCATTCCAGTTGCTAACATCTGTATTTCTCTCCCAGAACAGGAATGGTTTTCCTCTTCTAGTTAGCGGTGTCCCCCCTGATGCCTTCAGTGAAACTGGACAGTTGTGGGACAGGTATATACTGAACCAGATATCACCTAGATGAGCACATCTGATATTGAGGAAATAATGTTTGGTTTTCATTACTTTTTATAAACTCAGCGAAGCCTTGTTTTAATTCATTTTAAAGAATCTTTACTCACACCAACTGCATGGTTTAGTTGGTGGTGCATGCACCCCAATCCAATAAGTTCTCGAGTTCAAGCCTCTTGTAAACCAAAAAATAAAAATAAAAAAGAAAGAAAGAATCTTCGGACTTATGGAATAACAACCATTGCTCTTCACTAGTCCAATTGGGTTTCCTATCATTTACAAAATAGCTGCCTGCTACCTGAAATAGAACTCTTTTTTGCACATTTTTCACTATTTACATTTTCTCCTCTCATACAACCAAGACTAAGATGATGTTTCTGTGGATGCAATTTGATAGTTTACAGAAATTGCTCCCTTTAGCAACAGGGGATTTGCTATTAGCACTCAACATAGCTATAGCTTCAAAATGTCTACTGGTTATAAATTATGCTTTTGTATCTGAAATTAATTTGAATCGGCGCTCCAGATGATGGAGTTGAGTGTTACCTGGAAGTGGCTTGCTGTTCAAATGTTAGGAAAATAAAGATATTTCGGACATTCTATGCTTCTTTGCATCTTTCCTATCTTGCTTTCATGATATTCCTAAAACATAAACTGTTAAAAAAATATTATGGAACATAGTGGTCAGATTACTGATTATTTTTATGCCTGACCTGCAGTCCTTTATATGATTGGAAAGCCATGGAAAAAGATGGATATTCATGGTGGATACGTCGCATAAGGCAGGCTCAAGAGCTGTATGATGAATTCAGAATAGATCATTTTAGAGGTTTTGCAGGCTTTTGGGCTGTTCCTTCAGGTAAGACAATCTTCAGTTAGACAAATTTATGTGATGCATTTTTTTCATGCTATTAAATTTGCATTCGTTTGCAGAAGCAAAAATTGCAATGGTCGGAAAATGGAAGGTCAGCTTTCTGTATTTTTCAAATGAATTGTGATATTTCGTGAAGCTTCCTATTATTAACCCAGATGTTATTTTGATGATGGTAGGTGGGACCTGGAAAATCCCTTTTTGATGCAATCTCTAGAGCTGTTGGAAAGATCAATATAATAGCAGAAGATCTGGTATGCGTCATTAGATAGGATTTTTAAAACTATTCATTTCCCTTTTCATCATGTTATAGGAGGTGATAGCTATGGTGGAATCATCCTACATTTGTTTTTCTCTTTAACACCGAGTGGAATCATATTACTTTCTATCAATAATATTGGAAAGAAGTTTAATCTTTGCATTTTACTGGTCATTTGCATGATCCCTCATTTGATTTTCAATAAGGTGGTATCAATAAATAACTGAATTTCAGAGAAATGCCACTGATTCCTTAGTGATCATCTCTTCATCGTGATGAATGCACAAGATGTATAACTTATTGATCATAGATTCAATAATTTAGTCCAATATTTTTCCCTGTTTTTCATTGTCTATGATGTTTGGGTGGTTAGTATAAGTCCTATACTACTCACACATGCATGTAATATAAAAGATAATTGCAAGAGTCAAATAACGAATGCACATGCATGGTTAATCACTGTACTTGGTTCAGCAATGAAGTCATGCATAGAAATGTCCATTTTGCTCTGGCTAAAATGTCCCCCATTTATCTAGAGTTTTTGGTATTGTTGCTTGTTTTTTAAGGTGTGCTCTTTTAATTCACAGTTCTATACCGTTAGGACACTGCATTTCTTGTTGAAGCAAGACTGTAGGTTTAGATGGATTGGCCTTTGCTACTGTCATCAACTTTTTAAGATTTTGGGCATTAAAAATGCAAGGGATTATAATTCTCACGTATCCATTTGCCTGCACCTCCTATACTGTTGTTTTACAGGGAGTCATCACTGAAGATGTAGTGCAACTTAGGAAAGCCATTGGCGCTCCTGGAATGGCCGTCCTTCAGTTTGGTAATGAATTGTTTCCAAATTTAGTGTATATGTCCATATAAATTGCAGTTTCAATGGCCTTGAAGTTCACATGGATAGTGCTGTTCTTCCACGATTCTTTTTCCTGGTTTCAGGTTTCGGCAGTGATGCTTGTAACCCTCATTTGCCTCATAATCATGAGCCCAATCAAGTGGTGTACACTGGAACTCATGATAATGACACGGTAGAAAATCATCTATACCCTTGGCCATTTTTATGTGCTGCCCCATTCCCACCCATCTTATGACCATGTGAATGGAGCAGCATGTTCTGCCTTTTCTAGAATACTAGTTACAATATCCTTCTGGACATAGTTTATGGTTTGCAATTGGGATTTTGGTTTTAGTTCTAAGAGAATAATGTTCATTCCAATTCCTTTATTTTAACAATTTCTTTAGTAAGTTAGAAGCTGTGGCCTGATAATGGTTTTTGTTCGTGTAACAGATTCGAGGCTGGTGGGATGTTTTGAAGGAAGAAGAGAAATCAAATGTGAGCGTTTTTGGTAGTCTTGATCCCCCTTTTAACGTATTAATCCCCCCATGCTCATGCATATAATGAGGATTTACGTTTCACTGCTATTTCAGGTTCTAAAGTATCTTTCGATTAATGAAGAAAATGAAATCCAATGGGAACTCATCAAAGCTGCCATTTCATCAGTGGCCCGAACTGCAGTCATACCTATGCAAGATATTCTTGGATTGGGGAATTCATCCAGAATGAATATTCCGGCCACCCAGGTATACAGGATCACCATGCATTGTTGCACAGCTGGCTAGCTGCTATAGGGCTTTTTTTATTTATTTATATACGCCTGAATATTGTTTTCCTTTTTTTATAATCATAAATCCCAAATATCCATTCTCTTTAAACTATTTAGAGTTTTGAAACTAGTTCCTTAGAGAATCCCTCACTCACTACTCTCTATCACAAAGCTAGAAAGATTTCAATGAAATGACTCTCTTTCCGATAACACCATTTCAATCGCCGTGTACAGTTTGGAAACTGGAGCTGGAGGTTACCTAGTTCCTTGAGCTTTGATCACTTGGAGGATGAAGCAACGCGACTCAAGGATTTACTCTCAACATATGGACGGTTGTAGATGAAGAAGAGAAAGCTAGGATATCTCTCTCTCTCTCTCTTAGAGGCTTGCACCTGAGCCGTTGACGAGAGCTTCAGTTATCTGTACGAGTTTTTCTAATCCCGAATAAAATAGAAGCTACACTTGAATCATATATCTATTATATTCAAGCATCCGTACTTTTTCCTCTTAAAAATATAATCTTATCACCTAAACCACTCTCTTCTAAAGGGACCAGTTGGCTTGTAGAGCTGGCTTCGGTGATCTCAAGACCCGATAATTCATGGCCTGGTCGAACTTGGACAGCGTGAAAATCATCTCCCATTCAATATTTTAAGGGAAAACTCGAAGAAAAATACGAAGAGTAATGAGAAGGCTTATGCAGCTTTCTATATATGGTACTGAATCCATGCTCTAAGCAGATACCTATCTGGTTCCTTAGCATCAAGCTGCCCACTACAAATTATTTTTTCATTAATGCGATTGACATGATCTTTCCCGGTATGTAACCAGTAGTGGAGGATAGGAAGACCAACCAAGCAGGCAACTGAAATACAAAAGATATCATTCTTTCATCAACCAGCTACCTACTGAATCTACTGAAATACAAAATAGTGTAGCTGGCTGACATCAATCCATTGTTATAAATCAATCGGCAGTGTGCTTGGAATCCAAAGGTTTAGTTGCTTGATTAGAGTGATGATTATGCTCTTATGTTCATCTCCTACAATATATACGTGCGTGGAATAGTCTAAACAAATTTTGCATATACCAATAAGTTAAACGTATAATTCAATGCAGTCCATTGCTTCAATATTTCTCGAGAAAAAATAAAAGAAAAGAAAATCTATGTATAGACAATAAACGGGAGATTTCAAGGGAATTGAGGTCAGCACCAGGTGCAGCAGAAGAAGCTCTTATTTGCAGCAGCAGCAGCTTGTGGTTGATGGTGAGATTAATGAAAGGCAGTGTATGTGTGATGCCAAGTAGTGTTTGACAGAGAAGCAATTACAGTGACCATTTATTATTATTATTAAAGTTTCATAAATTAAGAAAGACGTTGCTAGGAAACTGAGCACATAAGGGCCAAGACTTGCAAATATTATAACAAAAAAACTGACTTTGTTGAGAGTGGGATTTGAACCCACGCCCTTTCGGACCAGAACCTTAATCTGGCGCCTTAGACCAACTCGGCCATCTCAACTTATTTGTCAACGTCGGATATGATTTGTTATTAATAATTTAATATTTTCGCTTCAGGATTCCCCTCACTTCTGCTTCTTTTTGAAATTACAGAAAAACCCGGGGAGGTGTAGCAAGAACCTTGTTCCTAGATACATTGCATTATGGGTGGAAATAATTTTTTTACTATCTTGGCCTTCAAAATAAACGGTAGAGACTTGAGGGTGAAATTGTCTTTGTAATAGAACTATTTGACCATTTTAAAAATTGATTGAGGACAAGAGAAATCTTTTGCTTCATTTTTTCTTACATTAAAATGACGTTATAAGTAAGAAATTATACAGGGTTTTTTTAAAATTATTTTCATATAAAATTGTACAATAAAATAACATATATACCGTTATAATAATAAAAAAAGATTTAACTATAAATAAGGGGTGTTTTTATTTTTTGAAGAGTATAGTAAAAAGACCTAAAGTGTAAACTCTGGGACAAAATCTAAACCACATGCTAAATAAGTGTTGTAAATTTGATAAGAAAATTGGTATATGAAAAAGAATATTCATGGTTAAAAACTTGACAAAAAATAAAATAGTGTGACATCTAAATAAAATTAAGGATGGTATATTAGGGAGAAAAATGTAGATCTTGATAAGAAAAATTAACCTGTAATTATAGGGAGGTTTCAAAGATTAATAGCGTGAAACCTTGATTTCGTTTGCAAGGCCTCCAGGTAATTGTTGTAAACCTAAAACAAAGATATTAACGATACCAACAAGGGTAAAACAGTAATAGGAGATTAAAGTACTGTTTCACATTGTATTTCAAAATTATTTTTAAAATATATTTTTTTATTTTTTATATAAATAAATAAATAAACAATAAAAAAAATATGTGAGAAAAAGAGTTATGAAAGACGGTTTAAGTAAAAAAAAAAGCTTTTACTTTTATATTGATTATACTCCATAATTAAAAAAAAAAGGTTTATTGCTTAAAAAAGGCCCTCTTTTGATTCTCTTATGAAAAAACAGTTAGTTATACTTATTTCTTAAGAAAAACTATTTTTTAATATACAGTAAATTGATTTAAAAAAATTAATAATTGACATGTTCAAAAGATATTTACTTTGTATTTATGTCATGGTTAAATTTAAATAATACACCTTAATTATAGTTGAAAAAATCCAAGAAAAAGTTATAAAAAATAAAAAAAATCATTTTAATATATCTTTAATAATAAATAAAACTTAATTACACTCCCAAACTAAATTCCTTGTCCTTAAATACTATTTCTAAATTATTGTGTTTTTTTTACAAGCTAAAAAGGAAAAACTCTCTCTTCTGCTCTTCTGTCTAATTTGTCAGAGTATAATTGGACAGCTGACTTTGCAACTGGTATCTCACTGTAGATAGACTCCAATGAAAACCCACGCGCAAAATCTATCTACCATTAAGCTGAAATTGAATGGCGACACAGCTACTTCTTCTCTGAGCGCGTGCCTATCACTACAGTTATTTATTGTGTTTTTTTAAATATATCAGAAAATATTTTTCAATTTTAAAAAATACCATCACATATCTGAACAAATATATATAGAATTATTATTTATTTAAAAAAAACAGCGTACTTAAAGCAATAACAAACACTTACTTCCAGGAGTATTTCGTATTGTATTTTAAACGTATTTTTTTAAAAAAAATAAAAATTTTATTTTTATTTTTCATTTTAGATAAAAAAAAATTACTGTTTTAAAATAATTTTTATATAGTAATATAAAAAATAATTTAAAAAAAAATAAAATTTTAATATTTTGTTTTAAAATGAAAATCACATCTCATCCTGTGCGTGTCTGTCTGACAGATATTGCATGCAAGATTTTTATTACACTTTTTTATGCATGACCGGATATAAATGGGGCTCAGCAAGTAAATGGTAATTTCACGTGGTTTTGTTCCTTCTTGATCCCTGAGCCCAGCTGGTGTCTGCATCATCACTCTCTTATCCATGACGTAAGCCTACGACCTACTCCAGCAGCTACCGCTGCATGCTTTCTGGGCTTTATACCTAGGTAGGTACGTTGTCTCATCACAGATAATGCCTGCATCAACGGTGATCGTTTCATGTGGAGATCACTGATGAGATCCGTACGGCCTTTGTTCACGAATCACTGGTTCTTCTATGCACTGCCAACGTACGGGAAAAGATCTTTTTTAATTGGAGTTCGATCTCGACGAGAGCGGTGGATGGTGTTCGGTTTTATCTGGTTTGATGCCTAGTTGTGTCTTAAATGGGTTGTCTTATATCCATATCAAAAGGGGTGTGTGGGAGTCTATTTTAAAGGTATTTTTCAAAACAAATATTTTTTTATTTTGAATTAAATTTCTTCATTTGTTTTGATGTTAGATGTTAAAAATAAATTTTAATAAATAAAAAATATTTTAAAAAACACTTTGTAATAATTAAAAAAAAATCAAGAGGAGAGAGAACATTACAGCGTAACGTGGTTTAATTTTAAGCAGGATTGCGCGTCAGAAAACTAGGAATGGATAATTGTTGCTGCCTTCTTCTGCATCAAATTAGGTTGTATTTGTTATTGTTTTTGTTTTTGTGGTTAAGGTTTAAGAAAATAGTTTTATGATAAATATTTTTAGCTGTTGTTCATAATTGAAATTGAAGTGTTTGATTAAAACTGTGGTTGAGTTTGAATTTTAATATAGAATAAGAAAATCAAATAAAAAGTCCCTTTAAATAAGAGATTAAAAATATAATATGAAAAATAAAAATAACAAAATCTCTAAACTAAAAAAATAGTTAGGATTTTTTTTTTTTGAAAAAATAGAAAAGATAGATAATATAAAATTTTCGATGAGAAAATAAAATATACTTAAACAAAGTAATATTAAAAAAAAAACAACAATTAATACACTATTTGAATCCACACAACAACACAATGAATTTACTACTATAATGTTTTATTTATGATCTTATTTTTTTTTAATAAAAGACAAAAAAAAATAAAGAAGCAAAAGAAATACTAATTAATGATTGAATTAACACACAAAATACTAATTAATTAATTAATAACCCTATAAAAATAATCACAAGTAAGTAATTAACTAATCAACATATAGATGTAAGAAAATGCTCCAACTAATATTACAAAAGAGCTAAAAGAGCTCGGGATTTTACTGTTCACGCACACCCAGATCCACTGTGGACTGGGGTGCGTGATCTGGTATGGTAAATGCCATTTAAGTATGGTGCCTTGCTGCCCCTTTGCCTTTTAAATGATATTTATACAATTTTTCGCGATAAAAGAACAAAAAATGTTTGTTGCTCAGTGGAAAAAGTTTCATAAGCAAGGAGGGTAGGGGTTCGACCCCTGCGCCTCGCGCGCCTGACTAATTGAGTTGTGCTCTTTTTTCTTCTTTTTTTTTCCATTTTTTTCTTTTTTCTTTCTTTTGATTGTTTTTTGAGCTGTGCTCTTTTAAATTTTTCTTTTTCTTTTTTTTTATTGTTTTTTATTTATTTATTTTGACGTCAAAAAATTTATCTTGCTTATAATTTTATTTTTTTCGTTTGTTTTTTGTTAAAGTTAATGATTTTTTTTCATTTATTGAATTTTTTTTCTATTATTAACGCAATAAGAATAATAATTTTAGTTTTTTTTTACTTTCAATTTTTTTTAATATTTTTTATTTTTTTCGTTAGTATAATTTAATAATTTTTATTGTTTTAGCAATAATAATAATAATATTTTTAGATGTTAAGGCTTCGATGTTCCTATTATTATAATATGGTGTGTTAATGTGTTTCATTTTATCAAACATTGCATGTATATATGTTATACTTTATTTGATTTTTAAAAAAAATTATTGGCACCTAAAAGAGCTCGGCAAGTTGTTGTTCACACAGACTCATTGGCATTGTTCGCTGGACGTTTGATTCGCTGCTTCGCGCCTGCGTGAGCTCGGTTTTTGTTTTTTTGACAGGGCTTCTTTTTTTATATTTTTGAGTAGAAATGTTGCAAGAATGGCTCTGGGCGAGCGGTTGTTCGCGCGCTGGCAGATTCGGCGCGCAGAAGTTCGAACCTCAGCCAACAAATCTGAATTTGTTTTTTTTTTTTAATACCTGGTTGTGTGCTTAAGAGTTCGAACCTCAACCAACAAATCTGAATTACAAATCTGAATTTGGGTTTTTTTTTTAATACCTGGTTGTTTTAAAAAAAAAAATGAAAAAGAAGCTTTTTTTTTAACAACCGAGTTTTTTTTTTCCATAATTGATTGTTTTTTTTTTAAATGAGGAAGATGTTTTTTTATTTTAATAAATAAGGTGTCCGGGCCAATTTACGTGCACCGCAACTAATTTTTTTGATCTTTTTTTTTAAAGAAAAAATTCTTTGTTTTGTTTTGCCACTTCTAGATTTTTTTCTGTATTTTTTTATAACCTAGGTGTCCGGGTTAGCTTACGCGTACCACGATTTTTTCTTCCCAAGTATATATTTTTTATGTTCCGGGCCAACTTAGCGCGTCACGAATAATCCCTGAACTCACTTTATCCTGTTTTTTTTCACACTTATACATTTTTTTATATATAATCAGAGTGTCCAGATCAGTTTACACGCACCACGACTATTATTATTTTATAGAATACCTAGAGGAGATTGCAATTCCAAAAATTAATGAATATATATATATATATATATATATATATATATATATATATATATATATATATATATATATATATATATTAAGGCACTAATATAAAATAAATAGCAAAATATATGATTAGTCTAACATATTTATCAGAGAAAAAATTACAAATAATTATTATCATTATTTTGAAAGCATTGATATGAAAAAATAGCAAAATAGCACCATGACTAATCTCGAGATCAACTTTTTTTAAAACATTTTTGTTCCTGTTTTTTCCCACTTACATAGTTTTTTTCCATGACCGAGGTGTTCAGGTTAGTTTACGCACACCATGAGTTTTTTTTTAATTACTGTTGAAAAATGTGCTATCCCTTGCACTTTTTTTTAATAACAACTTGCTTTTTTTTTCTTTTAATAAATGTGGATCTTTTTTTAACAGTTTCTTTCATTCTTTTATAATCGGGGTGTCCAAGTCAGTTTTTTTTTTTAACCGGGTTTCTTTTTTTGTGTTTTTTTTAATCGGGATATCCATGGCAACAAATTTCTAAAAAATCATTTCATCTTCTTCACAAATTTTCTAACAAATTTTATCAAAATACTTTTAGCGATAGCAACATTCAGTCACTTTTTGGTAGAAAAAATCTGTTTTTAACAGATTTTATCAATTATAATTATACTTATGAAATATTAAAATAACAAAATACAACATGTATCAAATCAATCAGTTTTCTATATAAATAAAAAAACCCAGCGCATCGCGCAGGTAAATTCGCTCCTAATATACTAATTGATCTCATTAACCTGTCCATATAATATCAAGACGAAATTTTCTGTAAAAATTATTACTGTATGTTTGGTATCATACTGCAAATACATATATTTTTAATGTATTAAAATATATATTTTTTTATTTTATTAATATCAAGACATCAAGATATTAAAAAAACCATGAAAAAAAAAATTAATGCAATCCCATCTCCCCTGCACAGAGGCACTCCCCGATCGATCCACTCCAGTATAAAGCTATGCTGTCGTTGAGTGATCCATAGAGCTCGAGGAGCAACTGCTCCCTGTCAACACCAAGGTATTTATATTTGATGTTTTATTTTAAAAATATTTTTTTTATTTTTTATTTTAAATTAAAATTTTTAGTATTTTTAAATCATTTTCATGTGCTGATGTCAAAAAATAATTTTTAAAAATAAAAAAATTATTTTAATGTATTTTTAAACAAAAAAAACTTTCAAAAACAACTTTAATCAAATTCTCAAACATTCACTAAAATAAATTAAGAATCTAATTTGAATAATAATAATTTTAGCTTTATTAATTAGGTTATGTTGGAAGTTTGAAAGGTATCCAACTTTGTGCTCACCAATTCCTTTGTCCTAAACATATATAAATGAAATAAAAATGCCTATTACAAGTATCGAAACACTATTATTTTTTGAAAGTGAAAAATAATATAGTGTTTCTTCTGTTATTTTTTATTCTTTTTTTTATATATAATAATATAGTGTTTCTTCTGTTAAATAGTTGATTTACACAGCAAAGACTTATATATACTTCTTTTTAGATAGTGTTTCATTATTATTTTAAAATAAAACATATTCTCTTGTTACTACATACTCTAAAACAAAACGGGATTTCCAATAGTGATGAGCACTGTTCACTGTGATTCATAGTCACTGTGGACGTGCAGTTTGCTCCGGTGCTGCGCGAGAGTTTGTGCACTTTTTTTTTTACACAGGGCTTCTTTTTGTATTTTTTTACTTCTTCTTCATTATCTCCCCATTTTAATATATCAGAAGTTATTTCTTCCTTGCTCATGTCCCAATTACAACCCTCACTCTCCTAAAAACAATATCCCTACTAACATTTATCTTTTTAGAGACTGGATCAAACAATTTATAAGCTTCTGACTCATAACTCACTCTCAACAAAATACTAAATACTCTTGTCATTCAACTTGATTGTTTTATGTTCTGGTACTTGCACATGAGTCAAGCACCTAAAAACTCTAAAATACTCTACTGTAGGCTTCATACCACTCCATGTTTCATTTGAAATTTTGTTTTGAACAATTAAAAATGAGGCACCTGTTGAGGATATGCACAAACCATTTCACAACTTCTAGCTAGAAAACCTTTGAAACTCGTTTCTCAATGAGCGTACAACACACCAAATTTATCACAATCATGTTTTTCCTCTAAGCAAATCTATTTTTCGAGGAAGTATAGGTTGTGGTTAATTGTCTGGTCATGCCATTTGCATTACAAAACTCCTTAAACTCATTGAGGTGAATTCATCACCTCTTTTAGCTCTTAAACATTTAAGGTAGGCATTTGTTTCCTTTACAACACAAGCCCTATAACTTCTAAACATGGCAAGTGCCTATTATTTTCCAACAAAAAGTAAATCCAAGTCTTATGACTAAATTCATCGATAAAACTCAAGAAATATCTTTTGTTACTATTTGATGCAGGGTTTTTATAGGACCTTATATATCTGCATATACCAGCTCCAAATTCTATGATGCCCTTCATAGACTTATTTTTAGAATGGGTTCCTATGCTGATTTCCAACCAAACACGTTGTGCATAACTTTGCAGGAGTTTTAAAAAAAAGCACACAAATGACCATCTTTTGTATTAAAGAGTTCTCAGCCCTTTAAAGCTCAAGTTTCCAAATCTACAGTGCCATAAATAACTCTCATTCTCTGTCACAACTTGAAAACAATTAGTATCTTTAGGCATAATCATTGCGAGCACAACAAACATCATGTTCACGCTCATCTCAAATAATTAGATCCTTACTAGGATGAAAAACTTTGCACTCCCCATGTTAAATTAGATTGCCACATCTTTTTCTTGAAGTTGCCCCATGCTTAACAAGTTATTTCTTAACTCATGAATGTAATAGACCTCACAAATTACCTGAGTGAATCCATTCACTTGTATGTGAACGTTTCATTTCCCCACAACTACCATTATTGAGTCATTGCCTAGTTTCACAGCTTGCTTGAATTGAACACCCAAATTTGAGAACCATGCCTGAATCAAGGAACCAAACATCTTCTCTCTTAACATGATTAAGCTCTATATATAAATTCAATAATAGCTTTTCCCCTACATCTAGTTCTACGTAGTTGGCTTCTTTCTCCCAACTAGGACACTCATACTGAAAGTTTCCTAATTTGTGACACTTAAAGCTTTTGACAGCGGCCTTGCTGAGAAGTTGTTTGCCATGACCTCTTATCTAAACACCCATTGATCTCTTCCTCTTCAATTGTTGTCTTCATGAGTGACCTTGAGATCTTGCTCCTCTCTTTGGTGGCAATTCATTCTTTATTCACGGACCAACAAACAACTCTGCAATTCATTAATGACCAGTGTGTTCAAGTCATTAGATTCTTTGATGGAGCAAACCACATAATCAAATTTTAAAGTCATGGACCTCAAGACTTTCTCATTAATGATGGTTTGGCTCATTATCTCACAACGAGCCTTCATTTTTTTGGCTATAGTGAGACTACGAACAAAATAATAATCAACATTCTCACCGTCCTTCATGTGCAGTCTCAAAGTCTCTTCGAAGTGTTTGTAACTATGCCCTCTTCACCTTGGTAAAGCATCAATATTTCTATTTCATAGTCTCAAATACTCTTTGATGTGTCTCTATTAAGTATAGTTTCCATGGTATTCTAATATATAGCTTGAAAAGGCAATTCCTTACCTTTAAGTCCTTCATCTTCTCCCCCGATTGATTTGCATTATGCTTCTGTTGTCACTACCGTAGAAACAATCCCTTGTGCCACCACTACTAAAATCCCATTCTCTATGATATCCCAATATTCCTTTGAACGGAGAAAGTTTTCCATCAACATTGCCCAATGATCGTAATGACCGTCAAATTTGAGAATGGTACGCTACACAAAACCACTGCTATTATTTTCTGCCATTCTGCTTTGACTCTCTTATTTTAAAAGAAAGCTATAGTTTCTTTCCACACACTCACAACCTTGCTCTAATATCAATTATTGAGAACAATCAGAAAAGATTGTAATAAACAAGCTTTAATTCAAGGTTACAATTATTGATAACAAACTATAGGTATATATAGCCTTACAACAAGATTAAATCAAATAACAACTCATATTTTTCCACACCCTAAAACATGGTAATACACTAAAAGAAATTAATAACAACTCAAATAACTAGTCCCTAAAGAATAAGACTTATTAACAAACTGACTTAAATATCAGAATAATAAACTATTAACTAAGAATTAAAAGGATTATCTAAAGAACAATATGTGATTAATTTGATATTATTTGCATTTATTGACCCTATGCATTTTAAAGAAGCGATAAAATATGAGAGTGGAGAGCAAATATGAACTTTGAGATGAAGTTCATTAAGAAGAACGAAACTTGGAAGTTCATTAAGAAGAATGAAATTTTTGTGTTGACCGATCTGTCTGTTGATGCCAAAATGACATATCTATGCACAACAATATAGAGTGGACTCCACCAAAGTATTTGCTCATCTGGCAAGGATAGATACAATATGTATGATAATTGCTCTTGTTTCACAAAAAAGGTTAGGTAGTCTACCAATTAGATGTAAAGTT
The DNA here is from genome assembly GCA_027405865.1 of Salix purpurea. NCBI lineage: Eukaryota > Viridiplantae > Streptophyta > Magnoliopsida > Malpighiales > Salicaceae > Salix > Salix purpurea. The sequence continues at coordinate 14,392,192 of JAOWLH010000013.1, read as the reverse complement.
AACATTTCTACATGGTGATTTGAATGAGGATGTTGTACGTAAAACAACCAAGAGGTTATGAGAAGAAAGACAGTACCAACAAAATATATAAGTTGAAAAAAGCACTATATAGGCTAAAATAAGCTACACAAGCGTGGTACAATAAAAAAAAAGTTTATGTTGTGAATGAAGGGTTTGAAAAGTGTCACATTGAGCATATTTTATTTGTTGGGGATTATGAGTTTATGATTGAAAATTTTAAGAATTTGATGATGAATAATTTGCTATGGGAAGAATGAGATACTTTCTTGAGATACTGCAAAGAGATGATAAAATATTTATTTGTCAATAGAAGTAAGACATGGAGGTGTTAAGGAGATTTGGTATGGGAGAGAGCAACGTGGTACTCAATCCAGTAGTTATAGGCAGATGGGGTTAAGGTGGATGAAAAATTCTTCAAACAAGTGGTAGGTCGATTGATGTATTTAACAACCAGATCTAATGTTTGTGGTTAGTCTCATTAGTTACTCTCTCGACAACCATGACCGAGTTTGTGGAAGCTGCTTATTGTGCTGGTTAAGAGTGTGTTTGACATTGCTTTTGCTTTTGCGATTGCGATTGAAAAAAAGCAGTTTCAAAAAAAGCGTTTTTAGTGTGTTGCAAAATAAGCAGTGAAGTGTTTGGTTAAAACTGTGGTTGAGTTGGAGGTTGAAAAAAAAGCAGTTTTGGGTGTTTGGTTACCAAACTTTTCATATTGCTTTCAACTTGTGAAATTATTTTAAAGGGTATATATATATATATATATATATATATATATATATATATATATATATATATATATATATATATATATATATATATGTAAATTTAATAATTATAATAATATAATGTAATTATTAATTCATGAAAAAACAAATATTAATTTTTATTCCCCAATCAATCAAAAAATAACAGGGTTGTGAAGTGCAACGAAGTCACGCGTCATTTTTTTTCATCAGAAAAATACAATTTTTTTTGTTATTTTTAAAAAATATATATTTTTAAATTCGGACTGGGCCTCACCCAGCTAAATGGGCCGGCCCAGCTTGGGCTGGGCCGAGAGCAGCCCAACCCAACCCAGTTTCACGAAGAAGAGTGAAACGGTGCGCTGCACTGTGCACGTCTTCTTCGACAGTGCAGCGCACCTGCACGTGAAATAATGGCTTCCGACCGACCACGACGAGAGCTTCAACGGAGGATACCGACGGGTAGAGGAGGCCGAGGTGGTTCTTCCTGTGGTGGTAGCGTCTGAAATGGTGGCCTGTGGTGGCCGGAGGCAGCGTTGGAAGGTGGCGGTACTGTTCACCGACCACGACGAGAGCTTTAACGGAGGATACCGATGGGTAGAGGAGACCGAGGTGGTTCTTCCTGTGGTGGTTTCATCGTAAATGGTGGTCTGTGGTGGCCGGAGTCAGTGTTGGAAGCTCTCGGCTTCCATGGTTGTTTTGGGCAGAGAGAGAGAGAGAGAGCCATGCACAACGATGATCAAATTCCAATTTTTTGAATAATTTTCTAGTCATTTTTCTTTGGGTGTGTTCATCAGACATGGCGAGAGAGCCATGCACAATGTATTTTTCATCACGCAGGGTAGACATACAAAGAAAAGCCGTTTCAATCTCGGACCAGCGATGCAAAAAAAGCATCAATTTCCAGCTTTTTTTGAATCGGTGTTTTGAACAAAAATTGGTGTAGGTCCCACAAAAAAATTGTTTTTTTTGGTTAACCAAACACCAAATTATAGTGCGATCTGCGAATCGTAGATTTTCACAGATCGCACCACAATGCCAAACACCTTCTAAGTCTTTTCGATGAGCCGATCTTTGCAAATAGTCATTTACCACTATTCTGTTAGAGCTGGGCTGTAATCTTGTTTATATTTAGGTTTATGTACTAGCCAGAGTTTTCTCCCGTTTTAAATGGTGATTGTCGAGATCTGGGAGTATTTTTTATTTAAAAATAAATAAATTAAAATAATAAAAGAATTTTTTAAAAACACAAACTAATTTACTGCAATCACATGAACAGTTACAGCCCCGATTTTCCATTTACTCGGGCATATATAGGGCCTGGAAAAGTTGATAAAAGAAAATTCCTTCATAATTGCAAACATTAGAGAAAAAAAACATTAAAATCTAGGCTCATTATGAAAAAGAAAATACGGCACTCGATTGCAGAGAGTCCAGGCCATTGCATAGGTATATATAAAAACATCTGTGCATTGACAGGGATGAATCAAAACTCCTGTCTTAGCATAGTCGTAGAGACATTCACGAGACTTCGACTCCATCATCTCCTCTTTCTAGCCAAAACACAATTTTCAATTCTGATTTAGAAGAACAATAAAAGAGATACAGCAATCCAACTTCATTCAATACACCGCTACAAGTTTCAGACTCCTGATAAAAACATCAGGAAATTGGAGCCATGAGAAAACGTTAAGAGTACCGAACAAAACACAAGACCGATAATTATAGTTACAGTGATGATGATGATATATAGAAGAGGAGAAGATTTTGTACACAGCTGATAGTAATAATAGAAACCCGCAAACCCTGTATAAAACTGAAACCCTCGATACTTAATTCTTCTTCTGCAGGGCCACAGCATGAAGGGGATGCTTCATCTCACAAGACAGCTTCAGGACCTCGCTGAGATCCACTGGGTGCTCAACATCGGGAACCCACTTGAAATGGCTCACTAACTTGGCCACCCAGAGGGTCACAGTGGCTAACCCTAAGTTCTTGCCAGGACAAACCCTACGCCCAGCCCCGAAGGGTGCAAGCCTCAGATCACCACCTCTGACATCCACGTCAGCTTCTATGAACCTCTCTGGCTTGAACTCCAGCGGGTCTTCCCATACATTTGGGTCGTGTGTGATGGCCCACATGTTGACCATGGCAGTAGTGTCGGCGGGAATGACCATTCCATTGCTGAGCTGGACGTCGGAGCTGCACAACCTGGCCCACGACAGCAGCGGACCCGGTGGGTGGACCCTGAGAGCCTCTTTCACGACGGCCTGCAAATAAGGTAGTTTTGACACATCGGAGTCGGTCAACTCGGACAATCTCCTGTCTTTCAAGGCCATGTCAAGTTCCCTTTGAAGCTTTTCTTGAATCTCGGGGTGCAAGACCAACTCGGCCATGACCCACTCAGTTAACAGAGCAGTTGTATCTGTCCCTCTAAATATCATTTCCTACAAGCCCAAACTCCGTGTCAGAAAACTTGAAAAAAAAATCTGTTAGTATAGTTATTGATGCACGAAGGACACGTACCCATAAGACAGCGACCATATCATCATCTTGAAGTTTCTCTTCACCATCCAAAGACAGAAGCACATCAACAAAATCACAATCATCACCAGCTTTACTCGGCTTACCGAGTCTATGCTCTTCAATGATGCCCTTGACGAGCTTCCTAACTCGAGAAACGAGTTTTAAGCAACGCTTTTGAATTCGAAATGGATCGTAAAAGTAGTCGAGCCATGTCAAATAGTCACACCAGTTGAAAGCACCTAATAGCTCAAACCCTTCCCTGACCATGTCTCTAAGATCCTCAAGCTCTGGGCTACCTTGCGTTATGTCATACGTCTTCCCAAAAACACTCCCCATGATGTTGTTCAAGGAGGCCAACTGCAGGTGTTCTCTTAGAGAGACATGGCCTTTGAGTCTTTGTTCGTTTGAAATGTTACGCAGCATGGTCGTACATTCTAGCTGGCGAATAGATTCATGAGATAAAATGCGCCGTGGAGAAAACAGGTGAGTGGAAGCTATTCTCCTTAGAAGCCTCCAGTAAGTGCCATTAGGCGCAAAGCCTATGGCTCGGCTAAACATGAAACTTTTTGCCGACTGTTTAATAGGGCGATCAGCAAAGTAGGGAGAGGTCAAGATTTCTCGGGCAGTATAAGGGTCAGAAGCCACAACAACAGGAGCCGAGCCGAGACTGAGAGCCATGAGCTGAGTGTTGCCTCGGCTCCAAGCCATGGAAGCAAGAGTTCGGTGAGCCAGGCCTCGGCTTAGAGTGAAAAGACTACCAAAGACTGGCAAGCCTCGAGGTCCAGGAATGAAGCGGTGACCTCTGTGGTTTCTTCCATCTTTCCATGCAATACCACCCACGGCAAAAGCCCAAGTGAGAAAAGTAAGAGACACAAAGGCCAGAGCAAGAGAGATCAAGGTGTAGCCATCTAAAAGACTTTTGGAACCTAGAAATGCTGGAAGAGTGAACACCCACCAGCTTGTGTCTTTGGCTGCCAAATCCAGTTCCATTTTGCAGCAAAGGTTCTAGAACTGCAGGGTGAGGTTGAAAGAAAGCAGGGGAAGGATAACTTTCTTCGGGGCTGGGGAAAAGGTATAAATAGAGCGAGGGGTGGTCAAGGAGTCGCGTCGGGACGCAGGAATTTGCTTTATTCTTAAATTAAACACACTACTAATATGGAAATAAGGGGGGGAGAGGAGAGAGAGTGAAGGATAGGAGAGTGGGTGTATTTAATGGACCATAGTTTTATTCCATGAACAGATGGACCATAGATTTGGAAGTGAAACGACGAGCTGGTTGCGAGGGAAATGTTGAAGCTAGGAGGGAGGTAGACTTGCTGTTTAAGGAAAGCTTTGAGAGATGCGAAGATCGAATCTACTGTGCCTAGATTGGGATTTGTCACCATTTAAAAAAAAATGGTATATGGTATATTAATATATAGAGAAAACAGTACAAATAATATTTGAAGATATAACGAGTTGCGATCTATAATATCTTAGGTATAACCCATATCCTCTTCTCTTGATCAAGCTTGTTAAATCTATTTTGGTTAATATTTTGTTTTTTAATTGAAATAAAATATTTTAGTTTTGAAATCAAATTATAAAGTTCAATTTGTAATATACTCATTGTTAAATATAAAATTAATCTAAAAAAAGATAAGATAAAATGATTTTTCTGAACAAAATTATGAACTTGTATAATATTATGAAAATATCATCATCAATCTCGTAAGGTCGTTACATTCTTTGATTGCTCTGAAAGTTTAATCTAATATATATAAATATGTCAAGATATTCCTCGTAAAATTTCATCACAATCTAATAGTCGAATTAAGAGATATGATTGATATTCTAAAACTATTCATTATTTTAAAAAACATTATTTGGCCAGAACAGAATGGGCGGAACGTTCTAGACTGAATTTGGGCGGAATTTTTAGAACGGACCGAGATTCTGAGCGAGATAAAATTTGTTTCGGTATGTTCTGTTTTTTTAATTGGAATAAATTGTACCTGCCATTTCGGGCAAAACATAACAGAATTGACAACCTTGCTCTTAAGTGTTGTGTTTCTTTCATGTTCTACCATACTTTTGCGGTAGCCAGTGGTACCTAGGCTAGGGATCGAGTAGTTTGTAAGAGCACACACATGACACTTCTCCATGTTGCGAAACCACTACTTATTTTAGCCCGCTCATCACTTAAGGTGTTGTTGGTTAGGAGTGGATACACTGATTTGTTGTTGGATTTTCTATGATATGCAGATAATTTATGATTTTATTTTAAGTTAATATTGGAGGTAGTGAGTAGATTAAGAGCTTTTTTTTTTCCCTTCATAGTTAATATTTTTTTTGATGAAGTAACATAGTAGAGAAAATAATAGAGAAACTATTTGACGATATAACATAGTTTTTAAGAGTTGCAATTGTCACATATAATATTTATTAGTACAATATTTCTTTCTCTCCTCACCATGAAACACACTTAAAACACCATGAGATCACTTGTATTTTCTAACTAGAGATCATCCATCCCCTATTCTCTCTCTTTACCGTCAATCAATCAATTTTTGACCAAAACAGTTATCACCACTCATATTCTAGATTCAGAAGTATATTGAACATTTTATCTCTATCAATTTGATGTAATATATGAGAATTTATGTTAATTTGATTTCATATAATATTAGGGTTTCAAATTAGAGATTTTTTTGAAAACTTTAGGGTTTTTTTTGTGATTTTGGTTAAATAGATAGCATTTTAGTTGATAATTATGTTCTTTTATAAAATAATCAATGAATTCAAGTTATTGTTGATTATAAATTAACAAAATTATTTTGTTCCAGTTAGTGTTGATATAAGTTATATTATGGATCATACTTAATTACATATAAGATAAGATAATTGGTTATGAAATATATAAAGTTGACTGGTAATTTTGTTATGGTAGTGAAATTCGATGAATGTAGGTGTTTGTTGATTAATTTGATAAATTTAAGTTTTAACCGATTATATTATCGTTATTGTGTTGTTGATAAATTATGAAATTTGATTAATTATAAGATATTAATGAATTAAAATTGTGTTTTGTTGTGTTATTTGACAAAATATATGGTAATTTAAAAATATTATGCTTTCATAATAGTATCATTGTCAATATCAACATTGATATAATTTATAAGAGGAAGTCGTGAGTTTCTAATTGTTACATTAGACATGCCCCTTAAAAACTTGTATAAAATATAATGTGCTTGACTTGATTGAAATAAGTTTGAAATAAAAGTTTAAATAACTTAGAAAATGTTGCAAACTATGGCCATTCAAGCTTGTTATATCGATGTACCAATATGTAGTGATGAAAGTATGAATTCAATGTGTGGGTTTGCGAGGATTAATATAATTGAGCTCTACGTGAATAATAAACCTAGACGAGGAAATTTTTTAGTATAACTCGAGTTCCAAGTAACTCCCAGAGAACCACACAAGCATCACGAACAATTGATCCATCTAGGTTAAGTGGCAATGCAAGCATACAAATATTGATATATAAAATTGCTAATATGAAACATTAATCGTGTATGATATTTGTTTTATATTGTTATAGAGAATCTAAACCAATTGATGATAAACATGATCATCATAATGATAAAATTAAGGTTAACAAGGAAAATGGGAAAATATGGATCTTGATTTAGTTGAAGATGAGGTAACTTGTCCGCGCGTTGCGCTGAGTTTTTTTTATGTAGGAAACTGATTAATTTTTTGTTTGTTGTAATTAGTTATTTTAATATTTAATTAGAAAAAATATAATAGATTAGATCTGTTAGAAATAAAAAAAATTGCCTAAAAGGAACATTGTAATCAAAACACAGGGGACGTGGTTTGTATATTTTTTTAATTGTAGATAACTTGAATAAATTTGTCTACCCATTTTGTTTATGAGTTACCTTCCCCCCACAATAACATTATATCTGAAATATTATACATAAAATATTGTAAAAATTAATTGTTTTAGAAAAACAACTTAAAATCCAAGAATTATTTTTTTCTAAGATTAAAACCTAAACAAAAGAGGATATTAATAGAATTAAAAACCAAAATTAAGAGCGTATATATAAACATGAAAAAAATAGGAACTATTTATAAATATATATAAAAATAAAGGAATTAAAAAAAAAGTATATAGGTCGAAATGAAAACAAAATATGTAAATAATTTTAACGGAAGGATTAAATTAAAACAATTAAAAGTGTTGCAAGGAAAAAATAATTAATTCTTTTATTTCTTAATTTAGTTTCGATCCATTTATTTTTTCAATAATTTTGGTATAACTCGAAATAATTTGTTTTTATTTATGTATCTATACTCTTAGTTTTGACTTTTAATTTTTAGTAGAATTTATCTTTATATTAAATGTAGTTTTGGTTAAAAAAAATAGAGTAAGTTTACCTTTGGTGGTGTGAAATAAAAGTAAAACATTCTCTCATACATGTATAGCTTCTCTTATGCATGTATAGTTAATCTTCAATTGTTAGTTATTTGTTATATTTTTTAAGACGTTAATATTGAACAAATATCAGAATATATAATTATTTTTAAGAGAACAAACCTTTAAAATAATTTTTCTAAATATTTTACATACATTATCTATAATAAAATGAATATATGAAAAAACTAAATCATTGAAAGTCTTGTAGATTCATAATTTCGCTTTAATGTATAGCATTATTAAAAAAATCATGAATCATTAATATTTTTTGACATGTTATAAAATTTGGTTTTGTTTACGTCGAAGCGTAGGGCAACTGACTTATATATTTTTAATTTGTAGATAATTTGACCGATTTTTTTCATTTGTTTTGTATATGTGTAGCTTCATATATTTTTTATTAATTTAATATTTAATATGAAATATCATACATAAAAAAGTTGTGGAAGTCCATTTTTCACAAAAACAACATCGATTAATGAATTATTAGTATTATTATTATTGTTGTTGTTGTTATTGTTGTTGTTGTTATCATGATTGTTAAATTGTCACAATTATTATAGCTGTTATTCGAACAATTATTGTAAATATTTATATTTTAATCATTATTGACAATATTATTGTTGTCACTATCATTATAGTTATAAAAAGAAATTCAATTTTTTTTCCAAGAGTTGTTCATCATATTATTATATTTGAAGTATTTCAGAACACTAAGATTAAAAAGAATAATGATACTTAATTTTTTTATATATATATTTTAAGGTGTTTATATTAAAAAATATCAAAATATATAATTATTTTTAAGAGAAGAATCCTTAAAAATAATTAGTATCATTATTTTAAAAGCATTTTCCGTAATAAAATGAATATATAAAAACCTCATATAGAATAATAATAATTATTATTATTATTGTAAATATTTTTGCTATAGTAAGAACCGAAAATTTTATAGACTGATTATTTTGCTTAGATATATAGCATTATGAAAACAATCTAAGACCATTAACATTTTTTGGAATTTAAAAAATTTGTTTATGGCTACGGTGAAGTGGAAGACAATTGGCTCGTATATTTTTTTATTGTAGATAATTTACCCCAATTTTTCGACTTGTTTCGTCTACGTGTGGCCTAGTATATTTTTTTGTTAATGTAATGTTAGATATGAAATATCATACATAAAAAAGCTGCAAAAGTTAATCTCTAAGAAAATTAACATCAACTAATGAATGATTATGATTATTATTGTCATTTTTATTATCATGATTGTTAAATTGTTACAATTATTGTAGCTGTCATTATAAATAATTCATATTCTAATTATTATTACTCATACTATCGATGACACCATAATTATTGTTAGCAAAAGAAATTAATTTTTTTTTTTATTTTATAAGATTTATTCCTTATATTATTATATTAAAAGTATTTCAGAACACTAATATTAATATTTTTTTTTCAAAAACTTCTAGGTCATATATATATATATTCAGACGCTAATATTAAATAAATATTAAAATATATATTTAGTCTCACATATTTATAAGAAAAAAACTTAAAAATAATCATTATCATTATTTTGAATGTCTTATCTATAGTAATTACAAATTTCAGCACCTAAAAATATTAACAAAAAAGCAATGAAATAAATGAAATAAATAACAAAACATAAATAAATATTATTAGATTTTAAAAACTTTATTTGACCTGAAGAATAAATAAAAAATAAAAATAAAACAGCAAAGAGAGAAAATAATAAATATCAATTTTCAAATGATTATCAACACAAATTAAAATTCAAACATCACATAGAAAATATTAAAACCTTAATAACAGTGGAAATAAAAAAAAATTATAAACAAAAACTAAGAGCATGTACATATAAACATGGAAAAAAATAGTATTTAGCGGAAGGATACACGCCAACAGTACGTGTCAGAATATATATTAAAAAAGATAAATTACCGGGACACCCTTGCATCAAACTCTTCAATTTTGTCTTATAGGGGGATATCAGTATTTAGCTATTTTTTTTAAAATATGAAATTCTCATGGTACCCCTCCCGGCCAGAGCTAATTTTTGTCTTTTTTGAAAGATAGAATGGTTATTTTATTGTGCAAAGAAATATAAAAAATTCAATAAATCGATGACCTGAATTGGACCAAACCAAACCGAAAATATCCAATTATCGTGGAACCCCTCCAACCAGTAATCGTTTTTTTTTTCTTTTTTGAGGGACAAAATCATTATTTTACTGTGCAAAAAAAAATCAACAAATCAAAAGAATCGAATCGGCTCAAACCGAAAACTGAGCAATACTATTGCCGTCCACAATAATTTATCTCACTATGAACGGTAACTGAACCATGTTATGTTTTAGCTTTTAGAATAATGTGAAGATGTGGATCTTAATTTAGTTGGGCTTGTTAATCAATACACGATTCATTATTCTCTTGAATTTAAGGTTGTAAGTATAAATGACCAATATGATGCAATGATTAGGCTAGTAATCGTAGACATTCAAATTTACTGGTTGATGAATAAGTTGAAAAAAAATATCTAGGACAAGTTAAATATATTATTATAAAAAATTCATTACAGTAGAAGGTTCATCATTTAACTAATTTTTATGTTCATTTGCAATGTGTTTAGGAACCAATTTGTATATGATATTTGTATAGGGATATTACTAAAGGTCTAATTTATAGGTAATTTTAAAAGTGAAAAGGGTACACACATGTTAGAACCCTTTTGTTTGACAACGCCATCATCAAATTAACTTTGATCTCATTGATGAGGTAATGTTAAGAATTATAAAAAAAAAATATAAACGATTCAAGGTGTTATAGAAAGGGATTATGAGCATGAAGTCTCTTGTTAGAAGGCATAAATGGATAAATATAAAATATTAGAATAATTATTTGAGACATGTAAAGAGTCATTCCAAAACCTACTTAAATTTTTATTGACCATCAAGGATTCAAACCCAATAAATAATTGTCAATTAGGATCATAAAATGGTTAATGACAATAAGGCAATATTTTGGAAAACATTTTACGCATTTGGCTCTTTAGTTTATGGGTTTCAATATTGTCATCCTCTAATTAGTATTGACGACACTCATCTTTATGGTAAGTAGAAGATAAAGTTATTGGTTGTAGTTGCTTATTATATGAATAATGAATTTTTTCTATTGTGTTTTACCACTTTTGAAAAAGAGACAAATAATAATTGGAGTTCGTATTTAGATTTGCTTTGTCAGTATATGATTGGCGGTTGTATTGGTTGCGTATTGTATTCGATAAATTAAGAATTTCATGTAATGAGTTCTCAAGCCTATTGGATATCATATGATTTTGGTAGTCATTGCTATACTAATATGATAATGGATTTGTTAGAGATTTTTAATAATATTTAAAAAAATTGTCTATGGATTGCTTTTATTAGTTATAATGCAGATAATCTTTCTTAGATATAATAAATATGGAACAATGAGATATTTTCAGTTTTTTTAATTATTTCTTTTTAGAAACATTGCAGGCGCGTCATATCGAACAATGTTTCACACACACTTGTCATTCAGGCGACACATGCTGCGTTGTTGGCCGGTGGAAACTACCATTCTGCCATGTATCTGGTGGGTCATCATGTCTTTTGCCTCTTGGTGCAATATGTGTCGTTATTCGGTGGTCAGTGCATCGCCAATGAATAGTTTTTTGTTTTGTTTCCCTTTTCTCTCTCCTGCCACTGTAAATTACATGTGAGCATAGTTGTAAAATCCGTTCCAGGTACCGTTCCGGTTTTTTGTTTGGAACGGAACGTTCCGGTTTCGGTGCATTCCGGCGTTCCGTTCCGGTTTTGTACTGTTCATATTTATTTAATTATATATATGAAAAAAATAAAATATTAATTTAACAAGTATAATTTAAATTCAAGATAAATGAAATTTAAATTATACAATACAAATATAATCTCAAAATTAGAAACATCTTTAAAATTCTTTATGTGTTTTTTTATGCAACTCACACACCCATTCTCCTTTTCCATTATATTTTTTGGGTACATATTACAATTACATAATATATACAAGAAATAGAAATAATAATTTAAAACAAATACATGAAAATCTAAAAAAATTACAAAATAAACCTCCGGAAACACTGTTGGCAGTTGGAGGCTCGCAGGAGCAGTGGTGGCGCGTCGTCCCACGCGCCACCACGAGAGGAGCAAACGGCAGGGGGGGATAGATCAGCCTCTTCCCCTTCTTCTCTCGCCGGCGGTGACCTGCAAACACAAACACAACACACAAATGCAACAACACAAGCAATGTCCCGGTTTCAGATCTCAGATCTATTCGTCTCCTTTCAAACTCGGGTTCTTGGGCTTTTCAAATGGTGGCTGAACCATCGTGACGGCTGTATGGTGGTCGATCTGTTGGTTGATGATGGGGTTGTCGTAGGGTACCACCGCGGACGGTGGAGAGAGGAAGAGCTGAGGCTGGTTGAGAGGGGGAGACACCGTCGATGGCAGATGAGTGGCCGATCTGTTGGTTGATGATGGGGTTGTCGTAGGGTACCACCGCGGACGATGGAGAGAGGAAGAGCTGAGGCTGGTTGAGAGGGGGAGACACCGTCGATGGCAGATGAGTGGCCGATCTGTGAAGGGGGCAGGGTCGTGAAGCAGGTGAAGGCCATTGATGAAGGCTATGGGGATGAAAAGAGGGGAAGCCGTCGGAGAGGGAAGGGAGATGATGGCTGACACCGAAACGGAACCCCCGGTACAAAACCGGGGCGTTCCGGCCGGAATTCGGCCGGAATGGCCGGATCGGTCCGGAATTCTACCCGGGACAAAAACGTCGCTGTTTTGTCCCGGATTTTTCGGAACGAGATTTATAACTCTGCATGTGAGTCCTTCATGTTTGTCATTATTTTATTTTAGTCCATGTTCTTTTAATTTCGGTTTTATTTCTAATTTCTTTTATGAAAATTTTGATTTTGTTCAATTGTGCCTTTCAATTGAAACTGATTATATATGTTGGTTTTCATTTCAGTCTTTATTTTATTTTAATTTTTTCGGTATGCAGGTTTTAATGATGATAATTTTATATGGGTGATTTTTTTGAAACCTACTAAACATATAAATTTATATCAATTTGAAATTCATATATTTATAGAAAACTTACACTTCATAAAAAATCTGCATATATTTATTATTTTATTCAAATTTATACTATAATAAAAAAATTCATATAATCAATATATTTTTACATTGAAAAAAAAAAGCCCCGACGAGGAGCGAAATAGTGGCTAGTAATAATAATAATAGCTCACTCTGATCTGATCTTAACCATCAGTGCTCCGTTTTTAACTCCTAGGTCTCAACACCTGCACGCGTGCACAACTCCTAAGCCAAAACCCACCGCCATGTCAACCACCACCACAACCACAACCGAACCGCCATCGACACCATCGCAAAGCTTAATCCCCTCTCTCCCAAACGACATCGCCTTAAATATCTTAGCCGGCATCCCAAGGTCCTATCACCCACTACTTACCCTCGTCTCCAAACCTTTCCGTTCCCTCCTTTCTTCTCCGCTGTTCTACACAACTCGCTCCCTCCTCAATACCTCTCAGCACTTTCTCTACCTTTGCCTCCGCATCCCCCCCACAAGTTCCATGCAGTGGTTCATGCTCTATCAAAACCCCACAAAGAATTCCTTAATTCCACTCCCTCCCGCACCTTCCCCTCTTGTGGGATCCGCTTTCGTCGCCGTGGGACCCAAGATTTATGTCATCGGTGGCTCGATCAATGACATCCCGTCCCCCCACGTGTGGGCACTGGACTGCCGGTTCCACAGGTGGGAGGCTGTCCCAAGCATGAGAATTTCGCGTGAGTTTGCTGCTGCTGGAGTTGTGGATGGGAGAATTTATGTGATTGGCGGTTGCGTGGTGGACACGTGGGCGAAGTCGAGGAATTGGGCGGAGGTTTTTGATCCGAAAACGGAGAAGTGGGATTCTGTTGATAGTGGAAAAGATGATTTTTTACGCGAAAAATGGATGCACGGAAGTGCTGTAGTGAATGAGAGAATTTATGTTATGGCGGATAGGAATGGGGTTGTTTATGAGCCGAAAACGAAGAAATGGGATAGTGTGGAGAGTGGATTGGATTTAGGTTGGAGAGGGAGAGCATGTGTAGTTGATGGGATTTTGTACTGTTATGATTATGTGGGAAATATTAGGGGTTTTGATGTGAGGACTGGGGTTTGGAAGGAGCTGAGGGGGGTTGAAAAAAAGTTGCCGAAGTTTTTGTGTGGTGCCACAATGGCGAATGTAGGTGGGAAGTTGGTAGTGGTTTGGGAAAAAAAAGGGAATGTGAAGGAAATTGAGGTTTGGTGTGCGGAAATTGAGGTGGAGGAGAATGGAGAGGGGGAGTTGTGGGGGAGGATTGAGTGGTGTGATGTTGTTCATAAGGTCCCCATGGGGTCGTCAATTGTTCATTGCTTGGCTGTTTCGATGTGAGGATCTCTTATAGCGCACCAAGTATGTTTATCCATCCACATGAAATAATTTCTTACATTTCAGCTATGTTTTTCTTATTTTGGCTTCTGCAAATTAGGAAATTTGTTTTGAGAGGGAGAGTTATTAGGAAATGGCTAGTTAATGTACAACATGTACAAACAATCAGGGCAAACATACTTTAACTATGTCCTCAATTGTTATGCTCCTCAATGCATGGCAGTCAATTCACCCATTATGATGATGATAGAGCACAAATTATTTTGGCTTATGCAAATTATGAAACTGTGTTGAGAAGGAGAGAAATGGTTAGTTAATTTTTGATCTGTACAAACAATCAGCTCGAACATGCTTTAACTATGTCCTTAATTGTAAATATTTCATGTTTCTCGATGAAGCAGTAGTATAGGGACCTGGGAGTTGAGACTTAGTTACAAGGGAAGTCATCTGTTCTTTTCTTCATTCTAGAATATTTGTCTGGTATATTTACAGATTGATTTCCGTAACAAAATGCAAGAGGAATGACAATAATGGATTGTTAAAGTCTACGACAACACTTCCTGACTTCTTCTTTTCTATTACCACAAGATTGTTATAAGTCCATTGCAGGACTTGTTGCATATAACTTGGCATTCTATCAACCCTGGATTCTATAGCTGTAGAATTCGTTCAAGTATTGCTTGCAACAAGTGATATAGAGTCAAAGATCTTTGGACAGAAGCTATGGCTCCTGACACTAGATCTTAAGATCTCAAAAGACTTGAGGAATCATTGGAAGCAGCCAACAAGGAACAATAGCAAAAATATGAGCAAGTTCTACATTCTTTTGAAGCTACTAAGGACCATTTGTTTTTGCAATGGAAATGTGCTTTAGAAAAAAAAATGAACTTTTCTTTTTGCATTAAATTTATTTTTTTTGTGCTTTTAGATTGTTTTGATGTGATAATATTAAAAAAAAAAATATTAGTGGATTGTCCCATCAACAAAATGCCTTACTATAGAAGTTGCAATATATTATTGGTGAGCCCAATACGAAGAAAAATACCAAACATTCAACATAAAGGATTTTGCTACACAATTAGGTGGAGTTTGTGATCATAGCTTCTTTTATTGCAAGGTAAACGAGCCTAAAAGACTTTCCTAAATTGATGGTGATGATGTGCATAAGTAGTTATACAAATGTAATCAATATTTCTAAATAAAAAAGATTGTTGAGGAATTAGATAGTTTAAGTTGACTAGTATCATTAGATTTTTTTAAGACTATATTTACCTTTTTAGGCGATGCAATTGAAGAGTTTCCTAAAACTTCTTTCTTTACTGCTAAAGCATAATTACTATATCCTTTATTATTCTTATTTTCAGACTCGTGTGGACTTATAATGTTAAGTGTTTTTTTTGTGCACATCATCATCTAGATTACTAAAGTCCGCAAGATTGGGTTCATACACTTGCACATAATAGTTTTTCTTTCACCTATATCTTTATAATTCTTGAATGACTAAGGGTTTAAAGGTGTAGTTGACAAATATATGATTAGAACCTTGACATTTAGTACATTCTTTGAACTAATCCTATACATTTCATTGATGACTCATTTGCATTTATCTCTTTGTTTTTGTTTTTTTTTTTATGAATTTAGGCATTACTATGGTTAAGCCTATATGGAAGAGTACCTAATAAATTATTATTATTTCTAAATTAAGATCTAAAAAAAGGTCTTGATGTTTTTTTTCATTGACTTTTTGTAAGCAACTCATAATCTTGCATTACAATGCATGCGTAGTCAAAATTAAAAGTGTCTTTAATACTAATTTCTTTTCTAGAATCATAATTCAAACCCTTACAAAATCTATGCAAAATCATGACTTTATTTTTCTTATGACACATCTCATTATGTAATAATAAAATTGTGTTGTATACTCATTGATAAACTTGTTCCCTTGTCTTAGATTGATCTATTGGTCTAAGAGCTTATTCCTATAATACTAGGGTAGGTACTTCTCTTGTATCCAATCAATTATAGAAGGTTTACCTCTCATATCTAAACAATCCTTAACATTTCTTCAATCAAGTTTGGTTTCACCAATAAGTTTCATCCTAGCAAATATAACTTTCATATTAACGGAAAAGTTATGTCACTCAAAGAATTGATCCATTGCATGAATCTACATATAAAAGGTCCAAATTTCATGACAACCATTAAAAGTCGGGGCTTCTATTTTATTAGGGCTCTTGATTTGTTTATCAAATATTGGTGGTGTTTAGGGTGAACTTGTCTGTAATGGTTGTGTCTTATTCGAGAAATCTTTTAGGGATCAATTATTTAAAACATGTTAATTTAGGTTTAAAGTTTCCCTTTAAATAACTCAATGAGTATCACTAAGGGTCAGTAAGTGTAGACTTAAACTTCAACACTAGATGATTATGACACATGCAACATTAACTTATAAATGGAACTGAGAACATGTATGATTCCCACAAGTAAAATCACAATACAAAAATAAAGCTAGCTCTATTTTTTCAATATCGACATTGAACAAGAATAAAAACCACCTGAAAAATCTTATGAATACAATGTTAGACCTTAAGTGTAAATGATTAATAAATAAAAATAACAATTTTCACTCGTTTTGGTAAGGTTGACAATTACTAAGAAAAATTATTAGCTGCTAAATTTCAATGATAAAGTGAGTCAATATGCCAGAATATAACAAATAAAAGTGCCAGATGAGATTTTTTAGGCAAAGAAATAATATTAATAGCAAATTTAAATGATAATTGCCAAACAAAGAAACAAAATTCAACAAATCAAAAGGTAGTAGATATTTATTTACTATAATGTTTGGGAGTGTTGGAAATTGCTACCATTGATGTTGTAATGCTAGGTTGACATGACGTTGAAGTGACAATTGATTATGCAATGACATGGCAGTGGTTAATTAGTCTCTTTTTGGAAGCTATTTCCTTTGTTGATGGTGTTTGAAGTTGTCTTCACATATATTTGCTGTTGTTGAGTAAAGACTTGGCTCTATCATGGATGCAGGAAGGTGAAGGACTAGTTGAAGCGTCGTTACTAGATGATAAATTTGCTGCTGGTTATGAAAGTACATATTGGAAGAGATAATCAGCTGCTGTTGAGAAGGGTCAATCGCTGTGAAGGGCTACACCAAATAAAGGAGATGATAGGCTGCTGCTGGGGAAGATATGCTGCTGCACGTTTAAAGAGCAGTAATATGATTGTTATTCCCAAGCGTGTCGAAACCAAGGTTCTCAATTCTTTTTCCGTCGGTATTTTTTTTTTTAATTGGAACGGAATATTTTGGTTTCGGAATGCTGTTTTGGAGTTATACTATTTTTGTGTGTATATATAATTAAATGTATTAATTCAATAAAAAAAATTTAGTTCAAATCTAAAAATAGATTATTTAAAATTGTACAATCTAATTTAAATAAAGACATAATAAATGATTTTTCTAAACAAAATTATAAACATGTATAATATTATGAGAATAACCATCAATATCACAAGGTCATATTTCTTTTTTTGTTCTAAAATTTTAACATTTTATATATAAATATATTAAGAAACTTCTTATAAAATTTTATCTTAATCTAACAATTGAATTAAGAGATATGATTGATATTGTAAAATTATTCATTTAAAAAAACAGTATTTGACAAAAACTAAACAGACAAAATGAAACTGTAATGTTTTAGCTAGTATTTTATTGAAAAATCCAGAATAAGCTAGAATTTAAACCAAAATAAAAATGATGATGTTTTGTCTTGTCTAACAATACTGGTTAAAACAATATCTGCAAAATCAGTGAAGTTCTCATTTTTGTTTTTTTTTGGAAGACAAGTGCTGAAGCTATGTATCTCTTGCAAAATTATGCAATTCTTATTATTCACTACATTCACCAAGTGTTGTTCACTCTTTGCTGAGAGCTACATGAGCTTAATCAGCATCATCCTTTCAAAAAGTTTGTGTTCAAACATGTACAATAAATGTTAATGTTCTTTTCTCCAGAAAAAAATCCAATCAATTGAAAAAAACAAATCCACCATCGCTAATAAATTACAGCAACAGAGCTAACTCCCATCATGGCTCCTTCTGCAATGTACCGACCAGTTGGCCAGGCCAAAGCTTAGAGACAAACATGTTATAACATATGTTGGGGTTGCATAAAAAGATCATAGCTGCACTATCAATTACTTTCTAACTCCCTTGTATCTAATGTGTCCATAGTACTCAGAAACAGTAACACTACGAACTAAACTCATCAGCAGTGTAAAAAGGCGTAGATCAGCCTTAATCTAGGGCATCCATGTTCATATGTCCACTTGGAAGAAAATCCTTGCATGCATTCCCACTTGCAGGAATCCACGAAAGAATCAACAGAACAACCTTAATCTGTAACCTTTATTTTGATTACATGGCATCCGGGCCAATTGGCACCTCAACATATGCATAAGTCAACATGACAACATAGATCTTACACATCATTTGCATCCCAAATCCCATCTGAGCGCCATTATCAGAGCTTATTAAAAAAAAAATCCTATTGCGGCCATGCTACTGGTCCTATAGGATATTTCCTATTTGTTCAAGTGCCTGCGAAATTTCAGTTCCAACTAGTCAATCCACCAGACAGCATGATAATTATGTGGCATGTAATGAAAATGAAAAAAAATAAAATCAGAGCTCACCAACGCAGAACTGTTGCGTGAAATTCTATAAAAATGACAAAAAAAAGAACAGAGAAACTAAAGTCCTTGTTTTGCAGAAATAAAGAATGCATGAAAAAACATGAAAGAGACAGTAAAAGACCTCAATCGCAATCATAGCAGGTGTGATATTGGATACATCTTTATATCCTAGTTTGGCCGCAATATCTGCACAGTGAGTACACTCATCTTCAGTGTTTTCACTTAACTAACATGTGAAAAATCTTGGTAATTACAAAGACTAGCAAATCCCAAGAAACACAAAACAATAAGAAAGCACATGATAGCTGCAAGATGTGGTTTCAAGCACACGTACTTTCCAGCGAAACCCTCGCCTTGGCATTTTCGTAAGCTTTATGTCTCTTCTCAAACAGGGTAGACAGGCGCCTGAATGCCTGTAGTGAGAATAAGTTTCAAGACAAAGCATAAGATATGATACGTCGACAAGAAAAAAGTTTAGATGACAAATAACCTACATTGGTGTATGCATCTCCTGATTCATTGTCCAAAAGAGGGCGAGACTTGGTTCCTACAGCTGCGATCCTCTGTGCCAATTCTTCCAAAGGCACATCTAACCAGACACTAATCCCCTTACTCATGTACATCCTGATAAACAAAATAGAAAGTAGAGCACTTTCAAAACCTACATACATAAAGAACTAACCAAATAATCAGAAGGCAAAGAATTTAAGTTTCAGTTGTAATGTCCACTATCATACCAGTTTTCATCCCGTATCACAGCACCACCGCCAGTAGAAACAACAAACCGGTGTTCTATTGAGAGCTTTTCTAATGCCTCAGTCTGAAAGGTAGGATCACAATCTTTAAAGTTTGAAGCCACGCCCAAAAAAGATAAATATAAGAGCATATGACTTTGGTCAAATAGATAAAACCCAATGGATAAACCAACAAGCACAACAACTGAATTAGCAGTCACTGCTTCAACTTATCATCAGTTCTCTTTTTCAGAATGACATATTTTGCAATGCCAGTAACTAAATATAATCTAATAAAATGTGCTAGGGTAAATTTTGCAATGGAGAGATTCAAAATGCAAAACACCTCTTTATCTCTGAAGAAATCCTCTCCATATATTTCAAATATTTCAGCTACAGAAGGCACACCAACATCCTGCTCCACCAGTTTGTCACTGGAAAATCCATGAAAATGTAGAACAATACAGTTATTATTTAACATAAAAAAGCTTTTTGGTTATGTGGATAACCTGCATTTAACAGAAAGATGTAGACAACGCAATCAACATTTCAACAACTTCTATACCATTACAAAATCATATCCCTCAAGTTAGGGGTAACATTGCCACAAGCCATATTTAATAATTTGGATCATCGTCTATGAGTGCCCCCACTCGAAGACTATTGTATTGCTGTCAGTTGAGGATGTACTTCAAATGGAATAGAAGTTTTTGTTGCATTATGAAGCATTCATTTTCTTTCCTCTCCCTCATTCTTTTTAAGATTGGAGAGGCATACTAAAATCTTTCCTAGAACCCAAAATGAAAGATCACATGTACTAACCAGTCACAGAATGAATAATGTATTGTTCGTGAGAGAATCTTTCCCACTGTAGTTTTTCCAGAGCCCATCATCCCTACATGTTTCACATTTATTTAGTTTGCTATCAGAGTAATCAAATCAATTTCTAACAGAATACATAAGACTAGACAAAGAAACTGACCAACAAGATATATACAGCGTCCATTTAAATATGGCTCAATCTCTTGTGACTTATTCTGCAAATTTTGTTAACGTCTAGTAAGATAAGGAAATTCGATGAGAAAAAACAGTGTGAAGTTTAAGATGGTTATAAGGCTAGGCTAACAGTTTTTAAGGCAAAGTAGACGCAAAGAATGCAGAGCAAATTAAAATCCAACATATTATTAGATATCCCATTCAAACTGGTGAGAAAAGAAGCATTTCATACCTTCAAAATCAAAGCTTCCTCGTCGAACAAATCCTGGAGACTTTCAGATTCCAACGTTGAAACTACAAAAGTTAAAAGAATCTTTCAAAATCCAAAAAAAACCGGTAAGGACGTCAAAACTTATGCAAAAACAATAACCGCATAATTCTTTTGCATTATGTAAGCAAGATGTGTCTCAAATTAAGCACAGTTACACCATCAATATATTAGAAATTGGAAGTACAGACTTAAAAAAAAACTCAATAGATGGAAAATCTAAAAGAATAACAAATATTAAAAATCACACAATAACACTACAGAAACGACGCAGAAAAAATAAGAAAGAAGATCCAACTGCACCTCAAATAGGCTCTTAACAAACAAAAAACAAAACCCAGATGTTATAAATCCAAAAAAAAAAAAATATCTAACAATAGCACATCATCTAAAAATCCCCAACCAAGACAAATTTCACAAATTCAAATGATGCAAAGACAAGGACTTAAGATATTGTACCTTGAGAATTGTTATAAGAACAAGAAACCTGAAAAGAAGCCCATCTATGTCGATTTTCATCTCTTACAGGTCGAAACTGTGCAGAAACAAACACTTGGTGTCTCTTATGTTCCTTAAATCTCCCCGAGAATCGCAGGAAACTAGTTGGTTTTCTTGGAAACTTGTCTGTATCAATCCATGCTGTCGAAATTTGCATTCTTTGTGCAAAATTTGCCTCCATTTTTTTACTGGTTTGCCAATCAAAAACTTCGACTGATCTATGTTCTGTGTTTGATTACAAAAGAAAAATGTGAAATCTAATATATTGCAAATGCAAAAGAGAGAGTAAGTAGCAAAAATTTAGAGAATTTAACTTGCCAGTTACGAGAAAGAGACGGAGGCATAGACGAACAGCAGTTTGAGGTGGTACAAGTCAGGTTTTGTGTAACCGATGTTGTTTGGTTGGCCATATTTTTTTCGTAATTTATATAATGTGCTTCAACGGTGGTTGGGTTTAGCTGTGTTTATTTTTTAAAAATATTTTTTATATAAATATATTAAAATAATATTATTTATATTTTAAAATTCATTATAATATTATTAGATTAAATTAATTTAAGAATACAAAAAGATAATTTTAAATAGAAAAAAACTAGATTTTAATCAATTTCTATTTAAATCATACTCTAATAAAGAGAATGTGAAACACACATGTTTTTGTTTTTATTTTTTTTGTATAAAAAGAAATTCATGTGGATCTCTTTCTAATAAAGTTTTAAATAGATTATTCATTTCATCATAAATTTATTTTATTAGATTCAATAAACCTGGAGAAATCGACATTTTAAAGTTATATACTGCCCAAATTAATTAATTACAAAACTCATCCTTTAAGAAACTGAGAGGGAAGAAAAGGGTAATTATTAAATATGTCTAATTTTTAAGATTAATAAAACAATTATGAAACCGAAACAATGTATAAAGATCCCAAATAAAATTTAAAATTAAGAGTTTATTGTGTTTATTTTTTCATTTTGAATAAATAGTTTTTTTATTTTCTTTAAATTGTTATTTTTATTAAATTACTTCAACACTGAATAAAAAGTATTTTTAAATATTTAAAAATTAAAAACCAAACCTCAAAATAGCCAAAAACGCCGAACAGGTGTTAGGTGAGCCTTTCGTACAAAAATGCATTATTTTAATTTCATAAAAATAAAAAGCTGAATATTTGAAGGGGGTTTACCGGAGCAAAACCACTGCGGAACGGTGACGCCACCCACCACCTACCACCTGGGTCCCGTTTCACAAAAAAAAAAAAAAAAATCATTTTTTTGGGTTGGTAAGAAGGAGATGGTGGTTGGTGGCTAATGAGGAATTCAATTTTGGCAATCCCCGTGGACTTTAAATAAGAGGGGAAATTATTATGAGCTTTTCAAGATGCTTCTGTGTGAACACGGTTTTATAAATTTTAATTTAGATATGATAGGTATTTTAATTGAAATGCACAAAAAATAATTCAATAAAATAGTTTAAATAATTTTTATATTTGGTATATAATTTTTATATTTGGTAAATAATTTAAATTATTTAAATATAAAAATTATTTAAACTATTTTATTGAATTATTTTTTGTGCATTTCAATTAAAATAATTTATAATAATAATAATAATAATAATAATAATAATAATAATAATAATAATATAAGAAGAGATTTATACTTTGAAGATAAAAGAACCAAATATGAAAGGGTCTTAAAGAAGAAATTTTTACATGGAAGTAATTATTCTAACTCATATTTGAAAGATTTGATTTTCTCAACATCTATATATATATATATATTTGAAAGATAAAAGAGTTTTATTATAATAGAGGACTCTTTGGAACAAATATATTACAAAATACTTTGAAGATAAAAAAAAAAAAAACAAATATGAAGGATTGTCATGTATTTTCCGGCGACAGGAGAGAGAAAATTAAATATCATCCACCGACGCTTCACCAACCACTGTCACACGACATGCCCCGCACCTGGAGGCAAAAGACATAGCGGTGCACCCATTGACACGACGACCAGACACTTTCAATGACTTCATGACGTCGCACGTGCTGCCTAAAAGGCACGTGAGCGTGAAACACTGCTGGTGTGTCCGTATGAAGCGCCTGCAGTGTTTTCCGAAAAGAAATGATAAAAAAATGCCAAATTACTTATACACTCATAGACCCAGTTATAACCATGAAAAAATCGGGAATGAAAGTACTACAATGCCCCCAACTTCAGGACTTCGTTTTTGTCTTTTCTTGGGGTATTTGTGTAGTTTCACTGTGCAGGAATATGTGAAAAACTGAAAACACCATTTACTGTTCTACGTCTTTTTGTGATCTCCAAGAGGTAAAATTGTAGTTTTACTGTACAATTTAAAATGAAAAATATCAGATACCACAAATAATTTGAAAATACCATATATGTCCCCTGAAAATGTCCAAAATCCCCTAATTCTGAGGGTTAAATTTTTCATCCAAAGGGGTAAAAAGATAATTTATTATTGAAATCCACAGTAATCTATGTCTATGTGCACAATAAAACATCAATGCTTTTTAATTGTTTTTTAATATATATATATATATATATATATATATATATATATATATATATATAAACACATAAATGACAGGTTTGCATCTATCATTTAGTGAAAATATGGTTAAAATTGTTTTTTAAAGTACTTTTCGTTCAAAAATATATTAAAATAATATTTTTTATTTAAAAAAAATATTTTTGATATCATCACATGAAAATGATCTAAAAACACTTAAAAACTTTAATTGAAAATAAAAAATAAAAAAATCAAATTTTTTTAAAAATACTTTTGAAGCGTATGGACAAATACCCCTTATTAATGTGACATTTGTCCATTTATTACAAGCAGATAAGCGCACGTGACTTGCACTTCCTACCCATAAGAGTTGATGCATGCAACTAGTCAAAGTCACCTGCCAGGACGAGCTGACGAGCACTTGATGCTTGAAGATTAGAGAAGAGCAGCATCGAATGACTGCTCTGCATCCTCCCGGCCCCATTGTTTTTTGCTCACCAACTCATCTATTGATTTTTCATTATACTTTTAAAAAATTCTAATTGATTAGCCTCGTAATATCAAAAAACTGTATTTTTAATATCTATACTTTTAAATCTCTTATGACTTAGTTCTCCCATTATTTTCATATTTTATTCAATGTATACTTGTTTTAAAAAAAAAAAAAAAAAAACAGAGAAAAAGAAGAGGGAAGTTGATAAGATAAAATAATTTTATTAAAATAGAGGACTCTTTGGAACAAAAATATTACAAAATAAGGATAATTAATTATTTGTGAAAAACTATGACTAAATTATAATTAACTCACATATAACATCATGTAATTTTTAATATATTTTTATTAATCTATTATAATCTTATAATTGTAAAATAGAATAAGATTTTTTTTTTAATTTTTCTAACATGGAGCCACTCTTATTTATCACATATGACATAAAAGTATACATCACATGGATATCAATCATGCGAGGGACTTGTTTTTAATTCCTGAAACTCATACTTGCATCATACTCACATGGACCCTCAAGCATAGCATTCAAATCATGAACTATTATTTACACAATTATAAATAATATTGTTTTATTAGATAAATACAATTATACACGCACAATAAAAATCATAAATAATTAACAGCCCATTATTCTACTTGTTTACAATATTAAAATATTAAAACTTGACATATACATAGTTTAATTACATATCATAAGATGAAGATTATAAAATATTCAAAACTCATTTCACATGTAAATAGAAATTCTATAATTACATTACTAATAATAAAAACATTAGGTGACAAGTGTTTACTTAACACTTTGTAGTATATACGTCTTCAATCATTAATCCAATCTCAAATGCCCCTCCTAATGTTCAAGGAATATTTTTCTGATTATTATACAATTCATTTTAACCTATTTTTCAAACTTATTCAACACCTAATTATTCATTTCATATTATTTAAACACATTGTTTATTCTTTTCTTACCACTTGTTTGTGTTTAAATACAATCCTATATTTTCCCATATTACCTGCTCAAATTTACATGTCATTTCACATTTTTTATACTACAATTTTGCATCTAACATATATTTTTTATTTTCCATATTATCAATTTGTCAACTCATAGTTCCATATTGACAGCAATTTAATTATAATCTCTCGATTAATTTGTAAGCATACATCATCATTAAAAACACCAACATTACACAATATTACCAATTTTTCTATTTTATTTTTTCTCATTGTAAACATAACCTAACATTTAAACATTTAATCTCACACGAATCTCAAACATGCTTAGACCTAATTCCATTATTATACCAAACACAATCATTTATAATATCATCATAACTTCAAACTCACTAACATTTTATCCAATATTCCATATTTTCTTCATTTAAAACATATGAAAACATTAGCTAAACTTGTACAAATATACATTACAACATTCACAATCAATTCTAAGAATTTTTCAACATCATTAAAATGCCAAAAAATATACTTACATTTTTATTTTTCCTCAAATTTCCTAATCGATAACTAATGTCTTATTTTCCCAATAAATGGTTTTCAATTCCATTAATTTAGCCCCTAATCATGTCATATACATCACAATTTATCATTAATTAATAAAAACTTGCATTTTCTTCTCAATTTCACATAAACCCTGCACTTTTAAAATCAATAATTTTCAATCTCTAAGCAAACAATTGAAATTAATTGGAAATAACCTTTTACCATAACCATTATATATATATATATATATATATATATATATATATATATATATATATATATATATATATTATGAGTCTTTCCCAACAATTTTATATATATATATATATATATATATTATGAGTCTTTCCCAACAATTTTATATATATATATATATATATATATATATATATATATATATTATGAGTCTTTCCCAACAATTTATAAGGACTCCCCACTTTCTTCTAAATGTGCACATTTTCCCTCTCTAAGACAACTCTCAATCTCCATCTCTCTCTAGTGTTCACTAGTTAATTTGATTTGATTAGTATGAAGCACTTAATCACACTCATAAATCATATAAATTTGAGAATTTAGAGAAAATACTATGCATGGTTGGTGGGTTTTAAAAGGAAAGGAAAAAGGGTTTTTCTTTATAACTACGACAATGTGTATATTTTAATATCCCACATGATATTTTCATCAAATCTCTTATCATTGGTATTTTTTATACATATTCATATTTATCTCTTTTTTGTCTAGGATTTTAACTATTTTGCTGGGGTTATTACCTCATAAAGATTTTTCTCTTAATTTATTATTTTTCAATTGATAGTTTTGTTATTTAACATGGGGTTTACACTAACATAAGCACTTTCTTGAAATCAAACTCAAGAATGATGGATGTGTATCCTAAAGACCAAGAAATCTTCAAACCATTATTGTGGTAAAGCCAGTAAAACCAAAGAAACAACAAAGCGGCCACCTCTTGTAAGATCCCAAAATTATCTCAATTCTTTCCTACTTACCAAATAAGCTCCCATCAATGTCAATCTTAGTGTATGTTAAGTAATATGGTTTAGGGTGTTTTTCAATTAAAATGCATTAAAATTATGTTTTTCATATATATTTTTAATTTTTAATATCAATATATCAAAATCATTAAAACACACACACCAAAAAAGCATTAATTTAATGTGTCTTCATATAAAAAATAATTTGAAAAATATAAGCTAACACGATGCCAAATGGGTATTTGATTCAATATGTAATGAAGCATACCAAGAGACCACATGAGGAAAATGATATTAGCATAGTTTGATGATATATGAGATAAAAAATAATATGAGAGATAAATCATGTCATGCAATAAAAAAAATACATGATTTGATAATTTATACAAGTTCATATGGTTGGAAAGATTATACTATTAATGGGAGACTGTTGCAAGAATAGTTTCATCAAACACTGTCCCACACATGTCTATACCAATTTTAATACTAGTGTGAATATAAATACACCCAGAAGTACAACAGACAATGAGGCTAAGTAAATCAAATAAACATAACTCCCATACAAGTCCAATAATTCTCTTATTTAGATATTAGTTTAACCATTGACAACATACCACATGCCTCAAATAATATTCATTTTTACAATTTATGGTGAAGAATTTCAAAGTTAGAAATCCAACTAAAGTTCATATACCTTCAATTTCTCAAGTGTAACAACCTATATCAACATGTATGTTGGATTTTTGCTTCCATAAATATTCTCAAGCATTAAATGCCCATCATTAAGCAAATCTCAAATAAAATGACATTTGATATGGATATGTTTACTCTTGAAATAAAATGTAAAAAGTGTTGGCATGGAAAAACATTCTATTATCATCACAATAGAAAGTACCCTTCTTATTTTCCTAGCTCAATCTTTAAAAAAACTATACAATCATGTCATATCCTTCATAGATTATGATATTGCAATATATTAAACTTTTATGGTTAAAAGAATTATAATATTCAATAAAATAAAACTCTAATAAATAATAGTATAACTTATAAAACTTGTATTATAGACGTTATAGATCAATATTTATAAGACCTTTTATTTTTAAACCAATATTTATATAGTTAAACAAGTATTTAAGAATCTTTTTAAGTATCTCTTAATTCATTTTACCATTTCTTGATGTTACTTTCGTGGATTCCTTATATAAACGCTCACAACTCCCTTTTTATATATATATATATATATATATATATATATATATATATATATATATATATATATATATATATATATGGTTAGAAACAAACCATAACATATATTAAAGAACCAAAAGTTAAGGATTAGGAATCTTATCCATGTGATCATGTTTTTGTTCTATTTTCTTATGATTAATCCTTCCGAAGTGTGAAATGACTTTTCATTGGTATACATGCAAGTTTAGCATTATCCATTTTAATTTACCAAAAAATATCTTAACATAATCTATTTGCGAAGAATGTTTTAGTATGTCTTTGGTTTTTTTGTCAAATAATTCTCATACTAAAAATTTTCTTTACAACTCCCCATTCTTTTATTTCAAATTGTTTTAACAATTGCTTCTCCAAATTATTCATATCCTCCATGTTTGACATTGTAATAAAACAAAATGTAATATTCAATTCAAAATCAATAAATTACTAAATAAAAAAAAGAAAAAAGAAAGAACCTCCTTGTAATGTTCAAATGAACCTTGCATGCAAGGAGGTGATATAACCTTAAATGTTGTTTGTATTTGTAACTGTAGCTTGTAATTTTTTTAAGGATGTCAGACCCATCAAATTTGGTACAATCATAACGGGTCGGTTAAGGAAACGGGCTTCAGCAGCCCATCACCGAAGGAAAATAAGGGGCCGCTGCGGCCATTGCAAAACCACAGAACAAAAACCCTCCTCCGCTCTCTGTACTACTTTCTCCTCCTCCACCGAACGTTATCGCATAAGCCACTGCTCTCTCTCTGATTCACCACGGTCACTCACCGGACAAAATCTTAATCGTCCGTGCATCCTGATTTGAACAGGACGACAACGCTTTTCGTTTCACTCTAAGCTTAAAAAAAATGTCGACTGTAATGCAGAAAATCAAAGACATCGAAGATGAGGTAATTTTTTAGTTGGAAAACTATTTTGTTTCCCCCCCTCCATTTCTCAATTTCTTC
This sequence comes from Salix purpurea, assembly GCA_027405865.1. NCBI lineage: Eukaryota > Viridiplantae > Streptophyta > Magnoliopsida > Malpighiales > Salicaceae > Salix > Salix purpurea. The sequence continues at coordinate 14,362,973 of JAOWLH010000013.1, read as the reverse complement.
TGACGTGAATTCTTTTATTCTCTGCAGATGGCAAGGACTCAAAAAAACAAGGCTACAGCTCACCATCTCGGCTTGCTCAAGGTATCTGTTTTTATTTATTTAACGATTATTAACAATATTTGTATGAATTATCTTGTACGAAGTAATTCATTCAAGGCGTTCGCTATATGGTAATTATAGGCAAAACTTGCAAAGCTACGAAGGGAACTTCTTGAGCCATCAGCGAAAGGAGGTGGTGGTGCTGGTCAAGGTTTTGATGTTACTAAAAGTGGAGATGCAAGAGTTGGTCTTGTGGGTTTTCCTTCGGTTGGGAAATCCACTCTTCTAAATAAATTAACAGGGACATTTTCAGAGGTATGCCCTGTTTTTTTTCTTTTGTTCACACTGGTTCTTTCGAATCTTGCTTGAAATGCAAGTGTGCAAATAATACCTGCTATATGCTAATTAGAGCATGAATATGATCCGTTGTCAAGCGTAGTGTTACCTTGAAGCATCAAGGCTAACGAAAGTACCACCTTGGGATTTTTCTTGAGTTACTTAACAATGCTATATGATGTTCCAAACATGTTATTTCGATTAGATCCTTTATCAAATGGTTAGTTTTTTCTCCGGGCTTCCTTTCTCTTAAGTATTATATAAGCACACTTGTATACACGCACACACAAACAATGAGTTATTAAATCAACATGTCACTTTACTCGAGTTAGCACGTCTGGTGATGCTTAGCATCTTGGTCACTATCAAGCCTTGTTGCTTTAAGTGCTTTCTCCTTTTAACAACACTGATGAAGCAGCGTGTTTGCTTTGCTTAAAAATGCATTCATGAATGTATTTTGATTCGACCTGCAGTGCAGGATATCTGCATTCATATCTCTTTGATGATGGATGGATTGTCTTAACATTCTTATACGTCTCTCATATCCCCCCCCCCCTTCACTACTTATTTATAGTAAAACCTTCTGTTTTTGCATCGATATTTCTCAAATTTAAAATCCCATTTGGTTCTTATATGATTTGGGATTTCAAGAATTTCCTTACTAGGATATTTTGGTTTCCTTACCTTTTTTATTTTTAGTTGAATATTAAAATCTTTATACTGTATGAAGACTTGTGATCTCTGTGAAACTCATTATAGTTTTGCATTCCTTGAAAGAGAGCATTAGAGAGTTTTAGAGAGGGAGAGTGTAGGAAGGGTCCGGGTTTGTTAGAGGCAGTACAGCTTCTATTTACATGGTAAATTTTCACTGTTTCTGCTTTGGTGGTGGTCAATTAACTGAATAACTTGAATCATTACTATGTTCTTTTCTCTGTCTTCTATTTTGGTAAAGAGGGCTGATTTTTTTTTTCAAACTTTATGGATTATAGGTTGCTTCCTATGAGTTTACGACCTTGACTTGCATCCCCGGAGTGATTGTTTATAGAGGAGCTAAAATTCAGGTAATATTAGCTGCAAAATCTTTTTAGGCTTTCACTACCTTTATGACATTGACACCTTTTCTTTTTCCTCATTTTTTGGGTAATGATCTGGGTTTGAATGGTTGTCATCAGGTTTCTGGATGGCTTTACATACCATGCCATTTTCCCAATTTGTATATGAAATGATACTTAAAATCGCCTTCGATGTACCAGCTCCTTTTTTTTCTTTTCTAAATATATATTAGTTCTTGATGCTTCTTCTCTTATCATTTGCAGTTGTTGGATCTCCCTGGTATCATTGAGGGTGCTAAGGATGGAAAAGGTCGAGGAAGGCAGGTAGATCATGACATGTTGTTTAGCAATTTTTTCCTGTTTCTGAATTTTGATGTAGACTAAGGTCTGGGCTTTCATTAATGAGTAATGATCTTTGTCTATAAAATATAGATAATACATGACATTTGTAATTTATACAAAGTTGATATCATTTTCTGCTTTCACTCTTCATCTTTTGCCAGCTGTGTCTTTTAGGTGCATCCATTTTTGACAAGCTCAATGCATCCTTTAGTGCTGCTATTCCAAACTGTGATGGAGTGAGGTTGTGAGGGAACTAGGACATCTTCAGCTAGTTAGTTCGGTGAATTTCAGGCCATGTGCTGCCTAATTGTTTCTATTGGTTTTCTGTAAAATTATGTCTTGCTTGGAGTGCATTTATGGTTGATGATCAAATTACTAGTGTGGATATGGTAGCCAGTAAATGCTTGAATGTCAGAGTAATGAATATTAAAGTTTTTGGGGCTATGTGTACCTTGACATAGAAGGGCTAACAACCTCTACGCTAGAGAGTTCTTGCTTCATGAATGGAGAGAATTCTGTTTGGTTCTAAAAGAATGTTTTTTTTTTTTTTAATGAAAGATCCTTGAGGGATTAGGCAACAAGACCATTGTGCACTTCTCGTTATGAGCTTGTGTTTGCTCAGTAACATGATTCTGGAGACTACCAAGATGACATTAAATTTATTTTAGAAGGTTTGGGCTATCTCAAATGGACACCAGAAGTGTGTGGTGGTATGTGTTTGGTGCTGGCATAATGGATATGGTTGTAGGGTATTTGTTGAAGCACTGGCAACTGTAATCTCACCTGGAAAGTGAGATCTAGAGACTTGGGCACCAGATTTATCCATTGCAGGCATCAAGATCCTCACAGATGCTCTTAAGTGTTTGATATTCTTTCAGCAAATTGGCATTTTACATTTGGTTGGCCAGTCTCAGGAGCCAGTAGTTTAAGTTTCAATATTTTTTCTGGATGGGAAACATTTCTTTGGGCCACTGTACACTTGTACTGGAACACTTTCCTTTGGCCCAAACACCAGGGAAAATTATGTTGGTATTTCTTTTTTCTGTTGAAATGCTGATGACATAGAGGTCTTGCTTTAGTGAACATTTACTTAATTAAGGCTGTCAAAATACTGATGATATATACCTTCTGTGAATGATTCCTTTTGCATTGCAATCACATTTGGCTCACATGCATTATTTATATGTTTGCCCATTTATATCTTTAAATTCAATGTTGCTGCCAATTTGATTCAGGTGATAAGTACTGCTAGGACATGCAACTGTATCATAATTGTCCTTGATGCAATAAAGCCAATAACTCACAAGCGTCTGATAGAGAAAGAGCTTGAAGGATTTGGCATAAGGTAATGATTAGGTAGTTTAAATTTTATGGCCCATATTTATTTTGTCTTCCAGTGTTTTGTTGGTGCAACTGTATGAAATGTTAATTAAATCTCTTTATTTTTCTTCTTTGTATATTTCTCTTGAGATCATTTGGAGAGCTTGTGCATGCCTCTTGAATCATTTACCTATTGCAAAGAAAGAATAAAGAGATCTAATTTAGTATCATGTATAACCTTTGATCAAGCACTAATTTTCCGAAACTTGTTTTTGAATGCTAACAATTTTGTCAGAACCATTAGAAAAATATTTTAGCCTTATGGATTGGAAACATATAAAAATTGATTAAGTTAATCTAATTGTAGCTGTTCTGTTTGCCCTTTGTTGCATTTAAGCATCATGGACATGATTGCTCAACTGTTTCTGGATGGGATTTTATTTATTATCTGATTCAAAAAACAGTCAAAGTTATTCATTTTGACATGCTAAGGGGTTTACAACTGCAGCTTTATAGCCAAAAAAAAGGCTCTATATGTTCTGTATCACTCAGCCTGCTGACAAAATGTTTTGATATTTCCATATCCTAGCATGTTTTCCCTGAAAGCATTTTGAGACGTGTGGTACCTCCTTGATAGACACTTTCTGAGTTTCCACTTTACTCTGTGTGTGTGTCTGTGTTTTTTTTCCTGACTTGTCTTTTTACATATTTACTTCACAAACATACAATATTTGTAGGCATGACTTACACGTTCTCCTTTTATTCTACTCGTAGTGTTTAATTATTCTATATATCATTCACTATGTTTTATGGAAACAGGTTAAATAAGGAACCGCCTAATCTGACATTCAGAAAGAAAGATAAGGGTGGAATTAATTTTACATCAACAGTTACCAACACACACCTTGATCTTGATACTGTGAAGGCAATATGCAGTGAGTACAGGATGCACAATGCTGATATTACTCTGAGGTATGATGCAACTGCTGATGACCTCATAGATGTCATTGAGGGGAGTAGAATATACATGCCCTGCATCTATGCGGTGAACAAAATCGATCAGATTACACTTGAGGAGCTGGAGATTTTGGACAAACTTCCTCACTACTGCCCAGTCAGGTGACTTTGTTTTGGCTTGAATTTCCGAATTAGAATTATGGTAAAAAAATACAGTCCAAGTCTTACCATACCAATTTTTTTTTTTTAATTTCACATGCGAAGAAAATCTGTCTCGTGAATCTTTTTTCAAATATCTGGATTTTGCAACCCTGGCATGATTTTTCTATTGAGATCCCAAGCACACCAATTAAATGTGTTGGGAAGTGTAATATGAAAATGAACTTTCTCTAGCCATTGTTGCTTGGATTGGTTGATTGGTCGAGACTATTCCCATTGCTTCATCTACATGTTCATTGAGCAACTTCGTCACCCATCCCTCTTTCGCTTCTTGTGTACATAGAGACTGATCTAAACCGCTGGTGTCTTTTTTGTTCTTGTAATTTATGGATATCTGGCTACAATCCATTTGGTTTTAACTGGTCATCATTCAGTTTGTTTAGATTGAAAATTTTCAAAACTGTTAAGCTCTAAACTTCATGAAGATAAAGATTTTCTTTCTTTCTTATGACTTGTCATCTTGAATGCAATTGCTGCAAGGTCTGAACTATTATGTATAGCATGCAATTTAGCTTACACTCACTGGTGTGCGTGTGCATACAAGTGAGTTTATATCCTGCGTGTGCATTATCTCTGATTTATGTTTGGTAACATAGGTGCACTCATGCTTATTTTATTCATTTGTCACATTTTGTATGTCAAACAATTCCTGTCCATATTTGTTTGCTATTTTTGTTCTTTGTAATTTTGTATAATTTTTTTTATTATTATTTTGTTTACACTATAGTGCTCACCTGGAATGGAACCTTGATGGTTTGCTGGACAAAGTGTGGGAGTATCTAAATTTAACTCGCATATATACAAAGCCAAAAGGGATGAATCCAGACTATGAGGATCCTGTGATATTGTCATCAAAGAAGCGGACAGTTGAGGACTTCTGTGAACGAATTCACAAGGACATGTTGAAACAATTTAAGTAGTGAGTGTCTCTTATATTTCTGTTATTTCAAAAGTCGTAGCTTGTGACAAATTCAAAGCATCAGCTTTGTGCATACAAGAAGCAGTTTCATTCATATGGCCTTGTTATGGTTGGGGCTTATTACTGTGTCAAATCAGATGGTCTTATTGGGCATGCATGAAATAAAAATAAAAATAAAAATGCTAGCTTGCATGTCTAACATAGAAGCATTTGAGTGTCATGGATAGTTCTTCACAGTCATTTATTTCAGTCAATTCTCATTTTATCCCCCCTAGTTTAGTTACACTTGTTAGGAAAGTCAGATGCTGGTGGCCTTCTCCTCATTTGATTGCAACCTTTGCAGATATTATTGGTACAATCGATTTATAAATAGGGTTTGATTGGTTTATACCTTTTCATTTGCATACATAACAGAAAAGGACTGGTTCACATATCTGATGAATCCATCTTGTCTTCTCTTTATTTATTTTTATTTTGTTATTATTTTCCATTTAACCCCCCTGTTCATGACAATTTACTTTTGGTGAATGATATAGTGCTCTGGTATGGGGGTCAAGCGCGAAACACAAACCGCAAAGGGTTGGCAAGGTTTATTCTGGAACCTGATTCAGCATACTTGGTTTTATTTTATTTTTGGCCCCCCTCCCATTTTTCATCTCCATTTTATTAGAATTTCTCACTTAATGTTTATGTGCTGTTTAATACTGAATTTTTCATGTATGATTTCTTGCATTTCAGGAACATGAACTGGAGGATGAGGATGTCGTGCAGATTATCAAAAAGGTGTGACCATCATCACCGTGATTTGCAGTAATTCTCCATCGAATTCTCTGCATTATGAAAGCAGATGTGTGAAAGATCATCGAATTCTCTGCATTAGTAAGGCGGTCGAGTAAAAAAAGCTTGCAGACAGCATGGTATGTAGTTACTCCGTTTTTGACAAGGTATTTGTGTTGTTTCTCGTGACACTAGTTTATAAGGGTGCTGTATGCTCTACTATTATGAGATTGAACATAACATAGAAAACTATTTTGGAGAAATTTTGAGAGGAAAAGAAGTAGCCCCCCTCATGTGAACTTTCTTTAGAGAACTAATCAGGCGAATCCATGGAATTTCTGGAAACCTTGTTCGCAACGAACTAGTTGAATGCCATGGCAGCACATGTATTCAAGACTTCCTAGAAATCAAGCAAGTGCCCCGGAAAAGGTCAAGCCTTTAAATGGCAGTCATTCATTTTATATCATAGTTAAGCCGGGCAGTTCTGTATAATATTTTAACGGAAAATATGTTAAAATTCTTTTTTATTTTTTCAATACTAGCATTTTAAAATCATTTATAAAAATCCAAAAATATATTAATTTGATGTAAATACAAACACCAAGTTAACCACCAAGAACCTTTCGTCAAGAGTTCTTCTCTTTTGCCGACAACGAAGATTGCTCCGGTCTCCACTGTGAAATCAGGGCCCATGATGTCTCAGCAATTGCTTCCCTTGTCCGAAGATTGGATCACCAAGTTCCGAGGAACCTGAGACGAACTGATCATTCATGTTCCAACTTCTAAGGAACATGATAGACGAATTGATGCATGGGAGCAAAGAAGTATCAATCCCCACCAATTTACATATGCATCATAGTTTATATATATATATATATATATATATGGAAAAACGGGATGAAGAACAAAAAACGATACCAGAAGAAAAACTTGAACCACAAAAAAGGCTAAACACTTGCGACTTGGAACAGTTAATTAATTTGTCCCCTCCAACCTCAGGCTTTCACACAACAGCTGAAGCAGCTAAAAAAGCTTCTCCTTGTCTGCAATGAAAACCAGCAGTGAATAAGACCTGATCCGATTTAAAGACAGGGAAATTCAAAGTATCAATTTCATATTCCATTTCTATAGTTGTCGTGCTGTGTTCATGAATGCCATGCACCTTCAAATTAATCATTTTATTGATTATATATTCCTTTCCACATACCCCATTAAACGTGCATATTTTCTGTTTAGAAATACTTTTGATATACTGAAGATCTAGACATTTCTACCGTATATTTTAATACTTTTAATATCCTTAAAATATAAAACAAGCTGTGTATTCTTATATATGCATTTAATACATTCATATCCAGTTAATCAACCTAGTCAGCCGTCCCATTTACTATTTCCAGCCAGGCAAGATTTTTCTTCTCCTCCAACTCTCTTTTTTCGTTTTCTTTTTCTTTATTATGACGTTGGATGGACTAAAGGGAGGGTGATGCCAAGCCATCACCAAGTGGACTAAGCTTTTTATCCATGACTACTAATTTGTCACCACCTTTCAAAAATGTTTTTGAAAAATAATATTTTTATAATTTTTTTTTCAATTAGTTTTTTTCTATGTTTTCAGATCATTTTGATATGCTAATATCAAAAATAATTTTTTTTTTTTTAAAAAAAACAACAATTCCAAACAAAATGTTTTCCACCATCCCACCACGTGTAGGCCACTATCATGTTACTCTCTCTATTTCACAAGGACCAACTACTCCTTGCACAGATGCAACTGTACTTGATGCATTATGTTCAATAAAGCTGTAGAAAAGAATCTTACTGTGGGGGAGTGGTGGTGGTCCTCAGGGTAATGGTGGCGGTGATCGTGGGTTTGAGCAGTTTTTGCAGCGGCTACTGTTGGATTGACTAGCTCTTCTTCATTGCCAAGACTGGCTCTTGACACATCCTTCTTGTTCTGCTTCCTCATTTCCCTTATTTTCGAGAAATCAAGGGAGTAGTCAGGCAACTCACCCTTCTGGTCCCAGTCCCCGAACTGTGGTACGGACAGCCATGGAGCATTTTTCTTCATGGAAAGTATAAAATACGTTCAATTTATGTTTGATTATACAGAAAAAGAATCGTTAACAGCAGCAATTCCAGCATCCCAGTACGTTAAAAATCCGCTGGAAACAAAAGAAACAGCTTTTGCTGTTGTGTGATTCAATTCATTCTATAACATCAAAAACAGTTCATTAATATATAATAAAATCCAGACATTTTAATTCCATTTCACTTGTTGATGGACATTTGGTAAGTGGGTCTCCAATTCCTCCCCATGTAAACCATCCAGGTTGGAATCCTAAAAAAGAAAAGTCACGAACACATATTTTCATGTCTAACATGTGATGTCTAGTTCGGATGATGCCGCTCTGCTTAATCAAGACTTAATTTTGACACACGAAAGCTTCCTGGAACACTGAAAATGCTGAAATAGTAGCAGTAATAAAACTAACATGCTGGCAATTTCAATTCAAATATATCATTCGAACAATGAAGGAAAAGAAAAACAAACTGAAAGGGACGACAGTTGAAAAATTATATATAAAAGAAGGCTGAAAATCATCTGTTCTTCTTTATTTCTTTCGCTGAGAATCAAGAAACAGTCAAAGATCATAATTATATTATATATAACTATGATCGCTGACTCTCTGATTTGAAAAAGGGAATGATTACTTGTTCGAATGTTTCATAAAGGTAACAAAATAAATAAGAGCTCGATTTGAGACCAAAAACGACATAAACACAGATCTGAAAACGATAAAAAAAGGGGGGTAAATTACACTTGCTAAACCATGCAAGAAACTATCCAATAACCACACATTAAAAACTAAACAACGAGACCTGAAGGTTCTTTCATTAATTCACCGATAAAAGTGATGAAATGAAAAGAAACAGTGAATTGTTTTGCAGCTGCTCGTAGATTCTTTTCCACCAGATAAACGAAACGAAACGAAACGAAAAGAAAAAAAGAGAGCAGTAGTAGTACCTGATCCTTACGATCCTCCATGAAAGCTTCTAAGAATTAATGGATATTTAACAGCACAGAGAGAGAGGGGCTGGTTTCAGTGCTGAACGTTAGAGCAGAGAAGAGGGGCTTAGTTATGGAGACGAAGAAAGAACAGTGTGTGACGACTGACGAAACTACAGAAAGAAAGAGGTGGACAGAAAAATGACAGGCTGATTTTTGCTCCTTTTCTTTTTTGATGCCATGGCTAGCTGGTCATCTTATCCCGTACATAGGACACGTATTTTTAGTTTTTTTGCTGACTAAAATGGGCTTCTATATTTGTTTTTATTACTGGATACGCCACTGGGTTTGCACACGCTTTCTGCAATTGCTGCTATCTTACAAAACAGCATCCATCCTCCTCGACGCGGTTCTCTACGACGGCGTACCATTTCTTTCTTTCTCCGGGTGCGTTTTTTCGGCGAGGCTGTGTAGCGCTATTCTATTCTCGAAGTTTCTAGAAATGCCTTATCATTTATAAAATCTGAACAGGATAAACATTTATTTTGAAAGCTCTTTCCGAAGGTTTATTATGTATCTAATTAAATAAACAAAGTATTAGTTATGCCATTAAAATAAATTATAAAATTTAATATAAAATCAATCAAAGTTAACTAAATATACTTGTGATCTAATTCATGCATTCAATGGGGTTAAACAATTTTTTTAATTAACATATATGTTTACAGAATTAAGAGCTGGACAAATATATTCTATCATGTAAGTTCAAGGAAAAAAAAACTTCTAGGCTCCACTCTCATCTAATAAGACTCATTGCCTTGAAAATCTCGTGTTTTTATAGTCAGAACGAGTGGTTTACCCGCGCGATGCGGCGGATGTTTTTTTATCTATGTAGAAAATTGATTGTTTTTTTATGTATTGTATTTTATTATATTAGTATTTAGTTAGTATAATTATATTTAAGAATACTGATATGAATTTTTGTCTTTCAAAAAATCAAAAGTCATTTTTCCTCTCTCTCAATATATTTTTACTCGATAATATTCAATAAATACCAGACATGTTAGAAATAAAAATATTGTAATTTGTTTTTAAAACATAAACTTAATTTTTTTTTTGTGCTATAATTATTTATTTGCCCTCTAAAAAGAACAGTCTAATGGAAACGGGAAGTGACTTGTATATTTTTTAATTTGACTTGTAGATAATGCAGGTAAATTTGTCAATATTTTTTTTTTTGAGATGTGTTTTTTTTCCAGTAATATTAGATCTAAAATATTAAACATGAAAACATTGAAAATTCTTCTGAAGAAATAACTTAAACAAAAGAGCACAAAATTTAAGATTAAAAACAATATTTTTTTTTATTTTATAAGATTTATTCATCGTATTATTATATTAAATGTATTTAAGAATACTGACATGAATTTCTGTTCTTAAAAACAATCCTAGGTCATTTATCCTCTCTCTCTATATATTTTTAGGCGATAATATTAAATAAATATTTGAACATAATATTAGTTTACATACTTTAATTTGACATAAATATACATATATATAATTAATTTGATATACTTTCAATAATATCTTAAATTTAAAAGACAAAATTGAAGTAAACCCAAACATTGAAATCAAATAATTCAAAACAAAACCGGAAATTAAAAAAACTAGGACTGAAATGACACTAAAATCCATAATTAACTTGCATAGAAGGATAAAATTGAAAGAAATCAAACTTTTGATACCTAAAATATTAAGGATTTATAATAAATTTGCATAGAAGGATGAAATTGAAATTAATCAAAACTTTGATACCAAAAATATTTAGAATTCCAATCCAACCCGCAAAAATTAAAAGCATGAGGACCGAACTGGAACTTCAACACATAATCAATTTCAATTGAAGGATGAAATTGGAACAAATCAAAACTTATATAATTGCAATAAGGGCCAGAAAAACAAATTATAACGTTCAGGGGATGAAATGAACTTTGCCAAAAACACTGCTTCGCTGACTTCAGCCTGCGCAGGAGGAGAGAGAAATGAGGGAGGAAAATTCAAACGCCCAATGCCACATACCTGGGAACCACATGAATACACGTGCCGCCTCATGTGGAAGAGAGCATGGCGAAACATCGTTCTAGACGTCGGTTGATCATTTCTGGACGTCGTATAACGTCGCACGCGCCGCCCGAAACACGCGTGCGCGCGAAACTGGACGGCACGTGATGGGACGCGCCAACAGTAATCCGAAGCGAAAAAGAATAAAAAAATTAGCCAATTACCGTTTCACCCCTCTCACCTTGTGCGTTATTTTGTCGTTTTCGAGGGCTAAAACGGTGACTGCACTGTTTGAAGAAATATTAAAAAAAAAACGCCCCGCCGAACCGGACCGGAATGGCCAATTACCTCGGAGCCCCTGAAACCGGCGACTTTTTTTGTCTTTTTCGGGGGCTAATTTCGTTAATACACTGTTCAAAACTAAAAAAAAAGGAGGACATACACTCGCGAAGCACCGGGTCAAATGGGCAGGTGAGTAGTTCGGATGAGTCTATGTGAACAGTGTTTTACTATTCAAAACTTCGTTATCTTTTAGGTGTATAATTGGTTCTAACCTCACTCTTTACCATTGAAACGCTTCAACTTTCTCTCTCTTCTCTCTCGGATTAGGGAGTCGAGTCAAAAAAATAAAAAAAATAGGGATTAAAATTGATTTTTTGAAATTGGGAGGGATCATAATTTTATAATTTGAAAAGTTTGAGAACCAAATTGAACTTTTATCCTCGGGATTTTTTCATCGCTTTCTCTGTCTATGAATTTTGCCCTTGCTCAATAAACTAGCTTAAATTGAAAATCAATTTGGATTTTCAAAGGTATAATTAGAAAAGGAAAAGAATAGGGACTAAAAGCCAATGTAGGAATCTATAATGATTTATCTTTATGTGAACTATGGCATGGTGAACATTGATTTCACCATGCCTTGTATATTATCGTTAACTAGTATGGTTGTTATGCGCTATCACGATGAACTTTAAATATGTTCTTGAACCTAGTATGACTTGATATGTCAGCATGTTAACCTACCGACCTTGATCCTCACCTAAGTCATGTTTCAGATTAAACCAAGTGAAATTTCTCTAAGTTGACATGATCAAAACCTAAATTAACTTCTTTCAAAAAGAAAAAAAGATATATTTTTTCAACACGACATCCTACTAATATATATTTTAAAAATATATTGATGCTAAACTTTGGGTTTAGAATGGTTAGATATTTGATTTAGTGAGGCATAAACTTGCTCACGAAAAGAGATTTATCTCGAACCTTAGAACAAACCAATAAATAAAAATTTGACATAAGAAAACAATCAAATAACAATGTAACTTATCTTATCCAAACAAGTCTTCTTATCCAAACTATCACAAAACATTAATTTTCTAATGACCTTAATAATAGGTGGCGATTCTTGAAAATTATAATCATCATGACAATTATTATCTTGAATTTCAATTCTTTTTTATTTTATTTTCTTAAATATTTTCTACATGAAAAATAAAAAAAAATTGAGAGCCCAAAATTGAGTCATAGCATAGTCCATCCTTTTTTAAATAAATATATCATTTAGTCTTTTCTTGTTATTGATTATTTTGATTTCAAGAATTAATAACACGTAGAACCCCATTTCCTATAAATAGAAAAAAAAAATGCTTAAAAGGGCTGAAAGCTGTGAAATTACAAAATTAAGCAAAAAATAAAGCCCACATTGGAGAGGGTAACACCCAGCCCACCAGAACTAAGAAAGGCCAGGAGATAAAGTGGCCAGCTAGCCTCTAATAAGAAAATAAAGCCCAAAGAAAATGAAATACTTGCACGCATTGACTTGTCAAACTTTTTTTCAATAATAAAAGGTCAAATAGGGAAAAAAGAAAGAAAGAAAAAAAAAACCTTGCAACTTGAGCACGTGGTTGGCGCCTAATCTCAAGAAAAACACAGGTGTCAATAGTTGACTGGGTAAAGCATAGGGCTCAATACAGGGTCAGGAGAATTAGCGCCACAGAACTTTTATATGGGCACAGAGTGTTGTTATCTGCTTCCACAGCCACAAAATTTTGCATGGAGAAAAAACAGATCAGAGAAATTCATTTTTAGGCTTGAAATTGTCAGAAATAACATAAATGCCCTTCACTCGTATTATTATTTTTTAATTTAAGGTGAATTATTGAAAAAATGAGAAATAAAAAAAAGGGGGCAGGTTGTGAACTTATTAAGCTACAGAGTGGCAAGACTCGTAATAAAACAAATTACAAAATAATAATAATAATAATAATAATAAATGAAGAGAATCGGAAAAGAAGAAAAAAAAATCTTACAGAATAAAATTTATCTCCTTTGCAATTAAAATTTGAAAAGCCACGCCAACACACAACAGTATCTCTTTCTTCATGGGCTGGGTGTTTCTCTCCTCCCCTCTCCTCCCCAGACTCTCACTGCCCTGAGAAACACTCTCCCGCCCGAGCTTATCGATATTTCCCTTCCCTTTTCTCACTAACCAAACATGGATTTGTCCACGAAATTACACTCTACCTTCTTCACCGGCTCAGCCTTCTTCAATCCTCAACAAAAATCCACTCTTTTTAAACCAAACCCGTCTCTCTTATCCACTAAATTCACTAAGTACAACACTAATTCCTTCAATTTCCCTGCCAGAAGATCGAATTCTAAAATCAGAGCACGCTTATCAACTGCCACGGTAGAAACATCTGGTGCTGACTCCAAAGCTGACATCGATTCATTGTTTTCGAGCAATTCGGATGTTGAGTTCGACAAGAAACGCTCAAACAAGCAGTCAAACGGTGGGGCTTCGGGGATATCTTCAGGTATTAAGCTAGAAAACATAAGCAAGAGTTATAAAGGAGTTACTGTTTTGAAAGACGTGACTTGGGAGGTGAAAAAAGGCGAGAAAGTTGGATTAGTTGGTGTAAATGGAGCCGGGAAAACGACCCAGCTGAGAATTATGACTGGACTAGAGGAGCCTGATTCAGGGAATGTGATTAAAGCCAAAGCGAATATGAAGATTGCGTTTTTAAGTCAAGAGTTTGAGGTTTCTATGAGTAAGACTGTGAAGGAGGAGTTTATGAGTGCTTTTAAAGAGGAAATGGAGATTGCTGAGAGGCTGGAAAAGGTGCAAAAGGCTATAGAAGGATCTGTGGAGGATTTGGAGTTAATGGGGAGGTTATTGGATGAGTTTGATTTGTTGCAGAGAAGAGCACAAGCCGTGGACTTGGATGAAGTTGATGCAAAGATTAGTAAGCTGATGCCTGAGCTCGGGTTTTCGCCTGAGGATTCAGATAGGTTGGTGGCTTCTTTTAGTGGTGGGTGGCAGATGAGGATGTCGCTTGGGAAGATTTTGCTTCAGGTATAATGTGGTTTTGTTTTCTCATTGATAACATGCTGGTGTATAGTTTTGAATGACCAGTTTGAGTTTATTTTGTGTAGAAGGTTCAAGTATGGCACTTTTGCTTGAATTTGATTTATTGCCAAGAAAAATGATGTGGTGATGTGTTGTTTGCTTCCATGAAATAGATTAGCATTAGTGTTGTGGGTGAAACTGTTTCTTTGTATTTGAAAATTTCTGAATTTGCAGAGCTTGTTTTTCCTGCTTCATCTCAATCATTGTTAGTGTTTAATATGTGCGAATTCTTTTGGAAGAAGTGAATGCAGCTTGGTCATAATTGAAAATCGGGCTATTGCTATCACTTTATGGTGTGAAGTAACTTACTTGGAGTTTTGAAGCGACAAGCAATGGCTGCTCGTTTACATCTAAAATATGTTTTGCGATCTTTGGACACAAGCGGTCTATAGTCGACTTAAATTTTCAGTTTTTCATTTGCAGGACCCAGATTTGTTGCTTTTGGATGAACCCACAAACCACCTTGACCTTGACACGATTGAGTGGCTTGAAGGCTATCTCCAGAAGCAAGATGTGCCGATGGTCATCATATCTCATGACAGAGCCTTTCTTGATCAATTATGTACGAAAATTGTGGAGACTGATATGGGCGTGTCAAGGACATTTGAGGGAAATTATTCTCAATACATCATATCAAAAGCAGAATGGGTTGAAGCTCAGCGTGCTGCTTGGGAGAAGCAACAAAAGGAAATCGAGCACACAAGAGAATTAATAAGTAGGTTAGGTGCAGGAGCAAACTCTGGCCGTGCTTCTTCTGCTGAGAAGGTACAGTGAGAATTAGAAAGCTCCATCTTGTTCTAATCGAAGTTCACTTTAAAATAATTTTTTCTTGGTTATTTATTCAAGCATCTTATTGCTGTCTAACGAGTTACTGTGCAGAAAGATTCAGTCTATGCGATGGTATATTAACATGTTCCCATCTATTCGAACAATTCCGATACATTTCTTACATTCATCTAAATGTTGAAATTGTGATGTTAACATCACAATGCAATTGTGGAGTAAAATATTCAGAGATAGGTCTCATTCCAGTTTTACTAAAACTGTGGACATCTTGTTGATACATTAATGCCTTTCATATCTGCATCTTGTTTGAAATCAAAGACAAATGGAGTACAGAAAATCAAATGCCATCAGGATTCTTTAGTTTCTTAGACTGAATTTTCTTGTTCCCTTTTTAAGTTAGCCTACTACATGTGTTTGGTAGTGTGGTGGTTTCTATGCCACGAAACTCTCCACATGAAATTTCATTATGTTTTTAACTATGTTCATGTTATTATGTCAATGTAACTGGATCATTTTATGGTACTAGGTTGACTGGTAACCTAGTAAGAAAAATTAATGCTATCCTAATTCCTTTTTCCTGCCTTCATATCTAGATTGTTTTTTCCCCACCAGGTGAGGTCCTACTCTACAACCTGGCTCCTGTATTTTTTTTCCTGGTTGCTTCAGCATCTTTTCCAAAACATTTACTTTTCATCATTACAGAAACTGGAGAGACTTCAAGAAGAGGATCAAATAGAGAAGCCATTTGAACGCAAACAGATGAAGATCAGGTTCCCAGAGCGTGGGCGAAGTGGAAGATCTGTTGTTGCCATTAATAATTTGGAATTTGGTTTTGAGGATAAGGTGAGCTACATTACAGGGAAGATGATGTTCGAAATATTGAGTTTTCTGTTTCTCCTTGATCTTCTAGACATATTATTGATAGTTATAGCTTGCTTTTCTGCCAGGTGCTTTTTAATAAGACAAATCTTATGATAGAAAGAGGCGAGAAAATTGCTATTATTGGTCCAAATGGATGTGGTAAGAGTACTTTACTGAAACTGATCATGGGCTTAGAGAAGCCAACAGGAGGTCAAATTATGATTGGGGAACATAACGTGCTACCAAACTATTTTGAGCAGAACCAGGTGTGCTTTGTAATCAATCAGATGCCATTTCCCTTTAATCCAGTGCTTTTACTACACGGTTTCTTGCTAATTTTAATTGTTAGACTGACAACTGAGTATATTCTGTTCTCTTTGTAGGCTGAGGCACTTGATTTAGATAAAACAGTAATTCAAACAGTGGAAGAAGTTGCTGAGGACTGGAGACTTGATGATATAAAGGGACTCCTTGGTCGTTGTAACTTCAAAGCTGATATTCTTGATAGAAAGGTTTCACTTTTGAGTGGTGGTGAGAAGGTAAACTAAACTGGGATTCTCCATTAAATCCTTAAATCCCATATATTTGCACTGTCTATGCACTATTGTTTCTTATACCATGTGTTTGGAATCCACTGCATTGAATTCATTTTAGAGATTTTAATAAAATCTTATGTTTGAAACCATTTAGAATTTTTAAGTGTCAAGAATTGAATTCCACTCTAAAAATGGTAAAAAAGTAAATATATGTTAACCTTTATGATTTACATTAAAAAGGAAAAATTAATGTTAAAACTAGCTTTTCAAAATACATATATTCCCATCTATTTTTTAGAAACCTTTGAAGAAATAAGATGAAGGTGATTGGCATAATATAGAAAACAAAATGAATTGAATTCTATTTCTTCTAAACATGTGAACTCAATTTATTTATCGATTAAATTCAATTATGGTAGGTAATTGATTCTAAATAGCGTGTAAAGAAATTTGTTTTGCATTTTGAATCATTTACTGAAAATTGCTCCTATTCCTTAGTACATGTTATTTTGCATGAAGCTCATAATACTAGACAAGTTTAACATACATTATCTACTGAAAAATTGGACGAGAAAACAAATAATGCCTCCTTCAATCTTTCTCATGGTCAATATATTTTTCTCTTCCTTTTTAATGAGATGGGTACTTTGCTTTGTTCCAATGCTATCTATCATTGCTGATGCTTCTCATTATGCACTGGTGAGTTCAACAAGTCAGTGCAAGCACAATAGAATTTCCATCCTCACATAATAGCAAGATGAAGTTAGGCTAAATTCACTTAGCTATAATGCATATCATAAGCTGTGCACCACTCCTACTTAGCATGAGGCTCCTGATGCATATATAATTATGGACCAATGAGAAGGGGGCTCGGCGAGAAGAGGAGTGTACCATGAGAGAAACAAGGTCTTCTCCTCTTCACAATCATTAGTGATTGTTTTTGTTTGACATGCTGATTAGGACTGTTGAGGGATCTGGAGAAGAATTTTAAATTAATCATGATTTCATGAATGAGTTGAATTTGGCTTGGTGGGTTTAGATCAGTGTTTGCTAAAGAAGGTTCACCTTTTCTTGTCCATGCTCATGAATGCCCAAATCTCAATCACATGTCACCGTGACATAATCCATACTCCACTTTCTTTCTATCGCACTATTGAACTTTCTTATGGGTGAAGGTCACCTCTTATTTACGCATAAATACTCTTCCTAATTACATCATTAGCTAAAATATTGTACTCCTAATTTGGATATTATTGTATCTGCCTAATATGATCTCTCCCGGCTCCCTATGCACTGTCCCCAATCCTCACCTGTCATGTTTTATGAATAACTTTAGGTATAGAAAGTTTTGCTTGAACTTTCTAAGTATTTCTTGCGCATTGTTTTTTTTTAGATTTCATGTTATTATTGCATTACTTGCATGTAACACTGCATCACCTCAATATTTATCAATTAACCAGCTAACATGCCCTTGTGTTAAACCTGAAAATATTATTTATTATGAAAAAGAAGTGAAATTATTATTATGTTGGTATCACTAGTAAGAAATCAGTCTAATTTCATGACCAAATACAATCATCATAGTTTTAGATATGCTAATAAACCATTAAATATATCATTTTAGAGGTTAGTTTTGATTAAACATAATCGAGACTTGTAATTCTGTTGGTCTTCCTAGAATTTAGTTGGTCCTTTTGCTTTTAATTTTATTTCCCACTCTCTCATGTTAAATTCATTAGAAGTAGAGTATTCAACTGATAAAATCACAAATATTACAAGTTGGAGATATCCCAAATTGACAATATTTTAAACTCAATATGATTCCTAGCATTTGTACTTCAAGTCAGTACTCTAAATATTCACTGATGGTAATAGTTTGCATGGATTTTTTCCCACATAAAAATAATAAAACTCGTTAAGGTGTAAACAGTTTTGCACTTTTATATATAGCATAGACAATCACCTTAATTAATTATACGTTTTTTGTGACGAATAGGCTTTTGGTACATGACAACTAGCTTCTTGTTATTGGTTGAGTGGGTTCATT
Organism: Salix purpurea; assembly: GCA_027405865.1. NCBI lineage: Eukaryota > Viridiplantae > Streptophyta > Magnoliopsida > Malpighiales > Salicaceae > Salix > Salix purpurea. The sequence goes on along the minus strand of JAOWLH010000013.1, from coordinate 14,344,305 downwards.
TTTATAACTTTGTATCACTGGAACACAGATTGTACCAGCCGTGGTTTTCTATACTAATTATTTTAATTTTGCCGTCTTACATTTTCTAATATTTTCTTTTAATGAAGCTTGAAGTTTTGAGCGTTGTTTTTCTGTTTCATTCAGGCACGTTTAGCATTTTGCAAATTCATGGTAAAACCTTCAACTTTACTAGTTTTGGACGAACCAACTAATCACTTGGATATACCTTCAAAGGAGATGCTTGAGGTTTGGTCTTTTTCTTATTTCTTTCCATTCCTTCTACATTTTATTTTTCTTTAGATTTGTAATCAATTTCTGCCTGATTATGACACCAGGAGGCCATATCAGAATACAGTGGCACAGTCATTACAGTTTCTCATGACCGGTACTTCATAAAGCAAATAGTTAATAGAGTAGTGGAAGTCAAAGATGACAAGTTACAGGATTATGCAGGCGATTACAATGTAAGTCCCTGACTTCTCTCTCTTCCCTCACTTACAACTATACATCTTTGGGCGCACTATTCACCTAGATTGATGGTAGCAAAGTCGCAAGCCTGACATCTTGAACCGGGCCAATTTATTTTCAAGCCGGTTTCATGTTGAAATTGTATTTAACCACAATGAACAGTCCTATGAATATCTGATTCGCAAGTTCATTGTTTTTATTATGGAACTTGGGGGATTAGGCCTCATTTATCTTTACGATGATCGTCGCTCGATATATTGATATCAATATACCAAAGTTTCTTACCAAGGCGCATGTAGAAGTCTGGGGTGTATTTTAATCTTAAATTTTGGATGCTAATGGTTCTGTGTGTTCACAGTATTATCTGGAGAAAAATCTTGACGCAAGGGAGAAGGATCTTGAACGTGAGGCAGAGCTTGAGGACAAGGCTCCCAAAGTAAAGGCCAAATCCAAGATGTCAAAGGTGAGGTCCTACCCTCTTGTTTACTCCCACTGCAACAATGGCGGTGATCTGAGCCATGGTTTTGTTGTCTTTTATTACAGGCTGAGAAGGAAGCTCGAAAGAAACAAAAAATGAAGGCCTTTCAAGCTGCCAAACAAAAGTCAAAAGGGTTGAAGAATTCCAAGAGATGGAATTGATAGCTGTAGATTAAAAGATTGAACATCACACTTTCTTAAACTAATTTTATCTTGTAAAGATCCCAAGAAGTGAGGTGGCTTGTTTTGTGCCCAGAACTCGACCATTGTATATAATATCAATAGAAAGGCAGGTCTTGGTTAAAAATTGAAGTGGAAATCTTGTGATCCAAGTTTTGCATCTGGTTTGCCCGTGTTATAAATTGTTTAGGGCAGGACGATGTCATTTGCCATATTATATTGCAGGTTAGATTATATTTTTTAATATTAAAAACATCAAATGTTAATGTATTTTTTAGTACAAAAAAATAAATCTTGTGAGGGTTAATTCAATATGAATCTGTTAACTTTACTATAACTTTTAAAAAAACTCTTAAGACATCTTTTTAAAGAAATATTAAGTTGAAAATATATTGTATCAACTTAGATAATGTGGACTAACCTATTAATTTCGCAATTCGGGTTATAAGACTCGAATAACTTTATAGAAAACATATCAAAACATTGTAAAATCTAATTTTTAATTGATCTAATATTGAAAAGTGAATTTGAAAGGAAAAAAAATTAAAAAAACAATAACTTGAGTCAATCTAGGTTAATTTGTAAAATCCGTAATCCTTGTTATGTGACTAACAAACCAAAATAAATTACAAAGCTCAATTATCAACCAACTCAATATTTAATAATGAAATTGAAAAAAAAAAACATTTAAAAAAGGAAAGAAAAACAACATGAGTCAACTAGAGTTAAACAACCAAACACGGAACTTGGGTAACGAGACTGGAATAACCATAGAGGAAGGAAATCATTTTTTTTTATAACTCTTAATTCCAAATTAATCAAATATTGAAAAGAAAATTGATTTTTTTTAATGATAATAATAAAAATGAATTAATCCACCAAGTCCACAACCTCGGTTGTAAAACTAGATTTTTTTTTTTCAATTTTGAATAATAAAATTATAAAACAAAAGAAAAAAGAAAATGTTCAAGCGAACAATTCTGAATAATTCTTTCAAGGAGATAGACAATGAATCCCTATCCTAATTTAGTTTCACTGTTTTTTTTTTTTTTTTTAAATATTTAAATAGATTGGATTAATCCAAAGTAACTTGAGTTAACCTATCAAATATATGAGATAGGTCCAGTGTTGTTAAAATCGCAAGTTTATTTGCAAAATCATTAACTCATCAAACCTTATTAAAACGAATAAAAAAATCAATTTGGATCAAACTCGTTCAAAAATCGATAAAATAGTATAGAATCGTAAAATCGGACCCGATCCCGGCTGATTCACGTAAAACCCATCTTAATTAAATTTCCCTTTCAGTTTTCCCCAATTCTTCTTCATTGTTCATCATCCTCTCAAGTCATCCTCTCCTCTGAAATCACGTTTGATCTCCTCTCATCTCTCAAATCATCCTCTCCTGTCAGCTCGTCGTCGTCGTCGCCTCTAAGCTCGTCGCCGTCGTCGCCTCTCAGCTTGTCGCCGTCGTCTCCGTCGTCGCCTCTTAGCTTTGGCTTCCTTGTGCACTCCTCCTTCAAGGTACCCCCACCATGACCCCTTCCTTCTCTCTCTTTTATACATTCTTGCACTTGTTATTTGTGGTTTAGACTTTGATGGGTGTCCAGTTATTCTTCTTGGCAAATCCTTGCACTTGGTGGAATTGGGATTCTGTGTTGAAAGTTTATTGGGATTTTGTGTTGAAAGTTTGATTAATCGTCCTGTTCTTTAGTGTTTTTCACTAATTGGTACTCGTATTCTGTTTTGAATTTCTTCACAGCCTATTACATCCCTCTTGGAAGAGCTGCTGTGGCCTTTTTGAAGCTCTGCGGCCCTCCGACAAATAAATTAAGGTGACCAGACTCCTTGAGCAATAAACTCCCGTCGTTGGTTTTCAGCTTTAGTATTTTGTGTCTCTTGTGGGCTTGATTATGTTGACTGTGGAATGTGCATGGTTTCTGGTAATTATCTTGTTTGATTTTGTTGATTATGTTGATTATGTTGATTATGTGCATGGTTTCTGGTAATTAGCTTGATTATGTTGATTATGTTGACACGCGGCTAAAAACTTTGATGCATGCAGCCCAGGCAGAAGCTTATTCTGATTACCTGGGATTTTGTATGGACTGACACTGCTTAGCATTTACTAATTTTTTTGTATCTCCCTGTGTTATTAGCTTGTGAATTGAGAGACAGGGAATTTTATCTTCGTTGCTTAATTTTTTTAATTAAAGCTGAACATCTGGCAGAGATTTCCAGCCTAGAAAGTGTTCATCGGTAAATATTTTCACTCAACATGTGTATTTATAGTTTTCCCACAAGAAATTTATAGAAAATAGGAAGTTGTTATCGTGAGTTTCTAGGATCATAATCCCAAATATAAACAGGGCATAGCCTTAAAACCAGGACCAATTTTCTTCACGGGTGACTTTGTTCACCCAGCAATGAAAGAATTAAGCAAGCATCATGTCCAGCATGCAGGGGTACATGGTGACTTAAACAGAGCAAGTTATGAGGAAATAAATATATGACCACATTACAATGTAATAGCTAACAACTAAAACCATAGCTAATACTGCATCTGGGTAATGCATTAAACTCGGCCAAGCAAACAATAAACTCAAATACTTCTCCAATCCCAAAAGTAGAATGCCAGGTTTTGAAGAAACCATAAATAAATCAAAACTAGACTTAAGAGCATAAAGTTGACATACAAGAATTGGGGAAGGCCTGACGGGAGAGTTCCTTTCCACTTTACAGTTCACTGGATTGACATTTGCAATGCTAGAAGCACTGACCTATTGTGGATGTTTCTTTTGTTTTTTGGCAATCGTGGATGTTCGAGTGCTTGCTATTGAGCAACTGTGTTTGTCATGTTATATGTTGTATTGTTGTGTGTATGCTGGGGTGAAACTTAACATGGACACATTTATTTTAAATTTGTTAGTTTTTACCTTATGAAATTTTATGGACATAATTGTTTTGTAATGTATTTTTAAGTTATTTTAAATCATGTAAGAACCTTAATTAATGAAGTTTTATGACCATAATTATGATGTATTGTATTCGGAAATATTTTACTTACGATTTTACGATTTTTCTACCTACATGATTTTAGCTGTGATTTTACGATTTTTGTACAGAGAAATTCAGTTACGATTTTACGATTTGAGTTTTAGAAGCGCCTTCCGTGTCGTGTCAAAATTGCAATTTTGACAACCTTGGATAGGTCATAAGACTAAGATAATTCTATGAAAATCAAATATAAATAAATAATAAAATTTAATTGTCAATCAATCCAATAATAAAAGATGAAATTGAAATAAATATCAATTAAAAAACTAAAAAAGAAACAACTTGAGTTAATCTCTGTTAACATGCCAAACTCGTAACCCAAGTGATGTGACTGAGATAATCTTATGAAAAATAAATCAAAATAAATTAAAAAACTTAATTTTTAAACAAACCAATGTTTAATGTTGAAATTAAAAAAATAATAAGGAGAAAAAAACGACACAAGTTAACCCAAACTAAATCATCAATCTTGTAACTTGGGTAATGAGACTGGGATAACCCCACATGATTTTTTTTTTTTATGAAAATTAATTCAAAATCAACAAAATATTGAAGGATAAGGTTACAAAAAAACACTGGAGTTAATCCATCAAACTCATGACCTAGATCTTAAAATAAAAATAAAAATATAATATTAAAAAATAAAATTAAAAAAAAATCTTAAACAAATAGTATGAATATTGAATGCCCGTCCTCATTAATGGTAGGCAATGAGTGTGCCCTTGAAAACAATTTCCCTTCCAAATAATGTCCTGAAAATCAATCTAGACCTTGCTGAAAAATAAATTTACTGCTAAACCAGACGTTTGATCCTTTATTTTATTTTCGTGTTTTCAAATATTCTAGATTTTCATAACTTTACATACTCAAGTTTTGACAGAAGAAAAAAGTCAAATCTTTTAATTTTATAGAAACCAAATAAAGTGCAAAAATAAATAAAGAAAAAAACAGCGTATAGAAATAAAATGGTGCGTTGATGGCAGTGTTATGTTGATGGTCTGATACGGAAACCAGCAGCCACCGCCGTTCTAAGGAAGGACAGAAGCCTCGAAGTAAACTTCGCAAGTTTCATGGTTTTCTGCAACCAAATTTAGGTTGTTTATTTAGTAACGGAGGAAGAGTTAAAGTAAAAGAGAGAGATGGGTGGTGGTGGTGGTGATGGTGATGGAGTGCTACTAGGCATGCCTGGACCATGGGCTGCTGATAAACGTGAACCATCTGATTTTTACACTTCGAAAATTGGTGGACTCCCTGTAAGTCTCTTCTTTTTCTCTTTTCAAAATAATCCCTTCACTTAATCTTACTATGCTATTTACTTTTTGTTTATTTATTGAATGAATTGGAGGCATTCTTTCCCTCACTTGACAGGATTGGCCTTTTCCTTTCGAGAACTTAGCACCCAATTTGCTTATTTGTGGTACTTGTGGAAGTAAACTCTGTCTTGTTTCCCAGGTTTGTCCTTTATATATATTGTTGAAAGTGAGTTGATGGGTCTTTTCTGGAGAATTATTTTTGTTAAAAAAGTTTTGTACTTTCTCTCTAGGTTTACGCTCCAATTTCTAGTGGAACTTCAAACATTGAAGATCGAACTATTTTAGTGTTTGGTTGCATAATACCAAATTGTGGGAACACCCCTCTTAGGTATTTTCAATTTCAGTTATTCTTTTAATCATTTGATTTTTTTTCCATCTACAATTTGGTAGTTAATTAGTATTATTTGTTTGTTTAATTCTGTTGTTTACAGCTGGCGAGCTCTTCGTGTTCAGAAAGTGGACAGTGAGAGAGAATCATCTGTGAGTACTGAAGAAGTGGTCCCTTCAACTCCACCTCTGTCAGTTTCAAAAGCTAACTGGCTGGATGATGATAGTGATGAAGACATTGATCTTGAGGCTTTGAGTAAAGCGCTTTCTGAGGCTGGAACAATGGCTTCTCACTCCAAGAAAAAAGATGGGAACCGACGCTCCGAATCTGCTGTAAAGAATTCCACTTTGGTGGCTAGGACAGGAGTAGACATGGAAATGCCTGGTAAAGGTTTTTTTTTATGGGACTAGTCTTGACATATATCTATAGGCATGCTGAATGTTTATGATATGTTAATTGTAGATTCATAACTTTGCATCAGCCTCATTGATTCTAACCAAGGTAACTTTGGAATGGTCTGACAAGAAGTGATTACCAGGTTGATATGGGCACTTGCATCTTTTCTTTCTTCCTCATGCCAAGTGTCTGGTTAAGCATTGCTTCTTTTCAATATTTGGCGACTTCTTGTAACTATTGCTTAGATCCCCCCCCAAACCCCCAAGCACTTGGATTATTAAGTTTCTCCTTGGTTCATTTTTTGTTTGGTAATTGCAGTGGTTCCTTGCTTTTATATGTATACCCAAGAGCCATCCTCAAAAGACATTGTTTCTTCCGTATGTTCAAATTACTCTGAACTTTCCATTAAGGAGCAACAAAACTGTGATTACAATGATGATGAAATGGGAGATGCAGGGGAGCCGGAAGTGTATGAATATGATAAAGCTTTAAGTGCTGACAGGACATACCTCAAGTTCAAGAAACAGTTGGATGCATACCCGGATCAATGCTTCAGGTATTGAGTCTTGAAATTTAGATTTCGATTAGCAGACAGTGATAGCTTTTGCAACATTAGTTATGTTTGAGTACCACTATCACGGTTGTTGATTGTATAGTCTCAAGTTATAGCTTGTTTTCACTCAAGTAGCTTTGGGCTTCTTGAACAAGCAAAACTCAGGGAAGACATTCGGAGAATGTTGCCTTTAGTGACATGAAGTTTAGACACTACAGATATACGCAAGAGGTTTCTTACTTTATCGAAAAAAATGTTGAACAGATATTAGGTTCTCTTTTCTCCGATTTCATTATTACCTATATTTGGGATACCCATCGCCATTTTTATCATCACTCTTGGAATCAGGCTCCTTTTCATTTGAGGCATCAATTGTTTGTATCTTTAAAAGATTTCTTAATACTGGGGTGGAGTTGATCTGATGGAGATCCCACGAATTTATCATTAATTTGGGTCTTTTGGCTCACTTTTATACCAGTTATGCTGACGGAGACATCCCTTTTTCACCATTATCTGGTCAAAATATTAGAAATTTCTTGCTTGCCATGCTTATTTGTAGCACCTACTTGATGATTTTGAGTCTTCCACTATGAGCTGGAAATACAGCAGCAAATACACATTCTACAATTTTACATGGATTTTAGAAATTTGTTTTCTTTCCTATAAATCTTTTCCTTCCTGTGTGTTATGATTTACCATTTCTTGATCTTATAGTACATTTTACATCTCAGTTTTCATCTCACCCTCTCTCTTTGTAATTGTTCTTTGGTCGTTTACTTAGGCACTTGTATGGTGGAAAGCCACTTCTCGCCACAGCAGAGCTGGGAGACCCTGGCAACTGCAAGTTGTGTGGTGGTTTCAGGCACTTTGAGATGCAACTTATGCCCCAATTAATATCTTTTCTACTAGACAGGGCTGATGATTGCCAAAAAAATGCACTAGAGAATTGGAACTGGATGACACTTATCGTCTATACTTGCTCCAAGGTTAGTTTTTTACTTTCCTTTACTCCGGGTTATAGTTTCTCTCAGACAGATTAACTTAATTATCTTTGCAATGGCATCATGTATAAGCCATTAGACGAACTATATCCTAGAGGATTTGGTTCAACAGGGTACACTAGAATTCAGGAGGGGAAGACTTGGTTATAAAGATAGGATTTAGTTTGAAACAATCACAATGATCAATCAACCTTTGCACAAGTGTGCTATATGTGATGTAGTAAAAAAATATGCGCCAATAAGAGTGAGGAGCCATGCAGGTATCAATTTTGTCATGTGTCAATGTGAGGATAAACAGTTATACTATGATGTGTTCATAAGTAACCTAAACTAATGATAGGTATCACTTGCCAAACATAATACTAAATAGGACATAGAAGTCCTAATAAAATAATACTTACACCAATAATAAAATTCTAAATAGTTCAGAAGAAACAATTACTTGATACATCCAAAAAAATTGGATGTCAACTCACCCCTTTCACCATGAACAGTGAAGGAGAAGCTTATTTATTTATTTTCCTTTTCTTTTCTCCCTTATTTGTCCTTTTTATTCACAATCTTATCCTTCAATATTTGTTTTATTTTGAATTTGTCATCATAAATTGTTTCGGTTTTCTTTCTATGAAGTTATCATAGTGTCAAACAAATATCTTGGCATTTAATTTGTGCCTAGTTTGTGCTCAATTTTATGAGCTCTATTTTTTTTTTATCGAATATTAAGAACTTTTTTCGGTTTCTAAAAAAAACAGGTTTTAAACCTAGTGAAGATAATAACTCAAATCGTTAATTTGGGGGGGTTAAGTCACGAGGCACAAGTCAATCTAATATGTGGCTGTCTCAATATTTTTTAAAAAATCATTTTTCTTAAAAAGCTAAACTATGTCTTTTACTTGTCATGTCATCCAAGTTTGTCTTGGGGCGTCTCTAAGTCGACTAGGATACGTTGTAACAACTCTCGGTTTAACTTCAAACTTGTGTGGCAAATAGTTGGATTAGAAGATTTCAAGGTTGATCTACTAGATCGATCAAATAGTTCCATGTGGCTTGAGTTTTTTTTTTCAACTTGTAAAAGTTGCTTGAGTTGTGATCCCTGGAAACTAGTAAAACTGAAAATCTTAAACTACAAAGAAATAAGTAATAACGCACTTGTAAATATGTAGGGCTATTAACCCATGCTTATTGACGCATTACATGTCATAAACAACACTTGTTCGTTTACTGCAGAATAATACAAAACGGAAAAGTTGGATCCATTGAACTTTTGGATTGAAATTCTCATGCCGTCTTTGGCTGATTGAGTTTTAAATTCTGACGCTCTATATTTATTTTTCAGAGCTGTTCCGATAAATTTGATAGAGGGAAATCCACAAACAGTGGTTGGATTGTGGCAGAGGAAGCTGTTTTGGTGCAATTTGAGAAAACCCTGCAAGAGTCGATTCACCCTGGCTATTTCTCATGATGTGTGGCACTACTACTGCTGGATTGAAGAGTAGAAATCCAAGATACAGAGATCATTTTTTCCCCCCTTTTTTGGGTGTGAATGATTAGCTTCAGTGATTTATCATTGCCTGGTGTATTTTGGTCTCAGTTTCTGTAGAATTAAATGGTTTGATGTGGAGAAAGGGCGGCGGCGGCGGCGGGGGGATGGGGTCCTGTAGAATCATTTTGTAAAGGGAGGCTGGAAAAGTTTGGATGCAGAGATTGAAGACTAGACATTGTTGCTACGTCCTATCAAGGAGGAGGTGGTGGCTGAAGCTCTTGTAACTCCTGGTATTGTGTTTTTTGGCATATACTCTTGCTGTCGACATTCATTCTTGTTTCTCTCCAAGATTCAGCAATTTTTTTTATAAAATTTATCCATTTATTAATAAAAATTATTATTCAATCTGAAATAAACATATATAAGCTCCTTTGCAAATGAGTGGAGTTTTGAAAATCTATGAAACGCAAATGCGTCCAATCAATTTCTTTTAAGCTGGACACAAATTAGGTGAGGGTAAACTCTCACTTCGCAACACTTTTCTTGTTTACTCCCAGGAAAACTGCGATTTCTTCCATCAAAACCAGATAGCTAACCTAAAACACGCAGTAGTTGGAGAATTATTTGTTCAGTTCGTCTTTCATCACATCACCATTAATAAACTGGCAGAATCAAAACAAAAATATTATATTTGAGCAACATGAGGTTGATTTCTAATAAAAGTACTGCGTCATGTTGGAGCAGTATCAAATCCTTAGCAACACCACACAGCCATAAAGATTGAAGTATACAAACCATTCGACGCTGATTAGATTGAGAACAACACTGTAGCCATCGATAGCTTAAACCACTCTTTCTAATAATAATTAAAAATCTTGAACATTCAGATGGCAGGCATCCAAGTTGAAATGGAAGAAGAGGATATGCTGGCCACTATTCAAATTTCTTGATCAATGACAGGTCATTCAGCATTTTGTCGATTGCTTCATCATCATGAGCTCGGCCTTTGGTCTACATAACACGGACATTTGGTTAATTAACACTGAAATCAAATTACTTGATCAATTACACTTCATTCCCCATTTTCTCAATTGTGTCATTGTTTGGAGCCTGGCCTTTCTGTGCACATTAAAAAGACATTTGGTGGACAAACATGCTTTGAATGATGAGAATCACATATTATAACGAGCACAACACTTGTCAATGCCTTTCTCGAGTAGTGCCTTGTGATACTGAAAAAGAAAGGCTGAAAACCAGTGAAACCCCAACAAGATGATTAACATCACGAGTTTTTGGTTCAATTTTTGTTCTTTATGTATATTGGAGAGGAGGGAGAAGGGAGCTCGGATTGGTAACATGGATCAATTTATTTTGTTTTTCTCCACTATTAACACCACTGCATATTGATCTAAATAGAAATACTCTTAAATAGAAGGGCAACTAACCTTTATAGAAGGTACCATAGCAATAGCTTCCTCCACTGTTTCAGGACAAAGGTTGCCAAGAACACAAAGCTGCACCAAAATGTTATAATATCTGATGTTCTTTTACCGAGAGAAAACTTAAAAATTTCAAGTCATAAGTAATTGTGCAATTTACCTCGAATTCAGCCAGCTGGTACCGGCTAAGAATTCTGAAAGTTGGTTAAGTTTTCACACACTGCTGCAAGATACTAGAAATTTGAACAAACTATAAACCATTTACAAGTATCATCCTCTTACTAACAGATCCACCACATCTTTTATTGATGAAAATCAATTGCCATGCTTCTTTGATCATCCACTCAAAATCAAGTTCAATAAAAGAAACTTAAATCCATGGTAACCAAACACAACAGAATAAGCAAAAGGAAACCCTCGACATCATCATAAACTCAAAGTATTTGATGTTATTTAAGTCTTAAACAACATGCTACTATTAACATTTCTTTAAAAGGATACTCTCGAACTTGTCTCACAGCATCGGGATTTTTGTAGCGGCTAAAGCGCTTCACATACTGCAGTGATTTCTCAAATACTCTGCAATGCAAAAACAAACATTACATAAACTTGTATACAAACACTTACATAAATACATTTACTAATAGAAAGGTAGTTTTAGAGCATGCAAAATCTTGTCAGTTTTCATCCTCTTTTGACAAACCACTGGGGGCTGATCTATGATTTATTTATCTTTTCCCAGCTGGGGCAGACTGCATTGGTAGTATTTAATTTTTACAATGAGGTTACGACAAAACATTGCATCATTGACCTCCTAGTTCCTAAATTCACAATATAGACTAAACCTGTTTATCAAAATAAACAACCGACTCATCATATTGAGGAAAGAGGAAAGCAGGAATTAGCAGCTACATGAACACAAGCTTCTCACTGTCATTATGATGAATTAGATAACCTCAACACAAAAGGAAGAGATTGAAAAAATCTATTCTCATTTATAGCTTAATCAAGCAAAAGAAAGAAGAAATTTTCCATGATTCTTGTATCATCTCCCTCTAAAATCAAGTCATAGCATTCAAGAACGTCAGTTTGCAAATTTATGCTCTCCTCAAAACAAGCTAAAATCTACTCAAGCAAATATAATCCATTATCACAAGGAAAGCTTGAAAGCGTTGCATAGCGCCGTAATATCCCTAAAAATAGCAATATAACGTACTGGGATACTTGATTCATAGGATCATCAGACATCTGTTGAAGCTGCTCATACTTATGCTCAAGAATTAAAGAAACCTCACAATTCATTAAGCACTTGGCCTTCAAGAAATCTAAAAAGAAAAAGAGAAAGAAAACCATCATTACAGATTGTTAAATTGCAAATAAAAAAAACTGATATCAAATCACAAAGATAGATTATGACCATCTCCGATTTTGAGCTCGGCCGCATTCTCTTCCTCTTCTCCAGACATACTGTGACACAGATAAACACCTTTGACTGTTCTTTCGGTTTCTTTTAAGGTTTTTACTTTGGAGAGAGAATGAGCGAGGGAGCTCGGGATGATCGATTTTAGGTTAAAAAGTTTGCGGGTTTGAGTTTTAGAAATATACGAGCCAATTCGGTCGCTCTGCTCGGTTTTTTTATCTACATACAAAATTAATTGATTTTATAAATATTGTATTTTATTATTTTAATATTTAATTAGCAAAATTGTAATTGATAAAATCTGTTAAAAAATAGTTTTTTTTCAACCAAAAAGTTATTGAATATTGCTATCGCTAAAAAACTTTTGATAAAATTTGTTAGAAAATTTGCTAAGAAGGTAAAATGATTTGTTAGAAATTTGTTGTCACGGATACTCTGGTTAAAAAAACACAAAAAAAAGAAACCCAATTTAAAAAAAAAGACTTGGACACGAAGGTTATTAAATAAAAAAAAATGTGAAAAAAGGTCACCGTTTATTAAAAGAACAAAAAAAAGAGAGTATAAAATAGAAATTTAAATTCAAAGCCAAAGTTATATCTATAAGATTTATTAATCATATTATTATATTAAATGTATTCAAGAATACCGATATTAATTTTTTTTGCAAGAAATCGTATGTCATTTTTTTCTCTCTATATATATTTTTACGCGATAATATTCAATAAATATTAAAACATATAATTAGTCTCACATACTTTATAGTGTAATCGAAATGGGAAGTGAGTGTAGATTTTTTAATTGTAGATAATCCAGGTAAATTTGTCAAAAAATTTTTATGAGTTGCTTTTTTCCTCATGTAATATTAGATCTAACACATTATAAAAAAATATTGTAATTTATTTTTAGAAATAAACCTAAATTTTTTGCGTGCTATAATTATTTATCTGCCGTCTAAAAAAAACAGTGTAATCGAAACGGGAAGTGAGCCGAATATTTTTTAATTGTAGATAATCTAGGTAAATTTGTCAATTTTTTTTTTGTTGTATTTTGTGCCCAGTAATATTAGATATGAAATATTAAAGACCAAAATATTATAAATATTTTTTAAGAAATAAACTTTAAAAAAAAAGCACAAAATTAAAATTCGCAGAATTTTTTTTTTATTTTTTATAAGATTTATTGCTTGTATTATTATATTAAATGTATTTAAGAATACTGATATTAATTTTTTTTCTTAAGAAAATCCTAGATAATTTTTTTCTCTCTATATACATTCTTAGGCGATAATATTCAATAAATAATAAAACATATAATTAGTTTAACATACTTTAATTTGACTTAAATATACAAAAATATAATGAATTTGACATACTTTAAATAATACATGTAATTTTAAGAACAAAATTGAAGCAAATCCAAACAATAAAATTAAATAATTGAAAACATAACCTCAAATTAAAAGAAATGGGACCAAAATGAAACTAAAATCCATAATTAAATTGCATTGAAGGATAAAATTGAAAGAAATGAAACTTTGGGACTGAAAATATTAAGGATTTATAATAAATTTGCATGGAAGGATCAAATTGAAATCCATCAAAACTTTGATACCAAAAAAATTAAAAATTCCAGCCCAATCCAAAAAATTAAAAGAATGAGGACTGAATTGAAAGTCCAATATATAATCAATTGCAATTGAATGACGCAATTGAATCAAATCCAAACCTATATAATAGCATTAAAGGCAAGATAACCAAATTACAACGTTCAAGGACTGAACTGAAGTTTGATAAAAAACAGCGTAGCTGACGTCATCTGGCGCAGGCAGGAGAGAAAAATTGGGGGGGGGGGGGCAAATTCAAACGACCATTGACACGTCCCCGGACATCATAGTGTTACACGCGCCACCCCATGTGGAAGAGAACATGCCTGAAAATCATTCTAGACGCCGATTGGTCATTTTCCGACGCCTCAGGACGCCGCACGCGCTGTCCGAAGAACGCGTTAGCGCTGCAACGAACGGCGCGTCCGGAGACGCGCCAGCAGATGTCAGCGGGAAATAATAAAAAAATATTGGCTAATTACCGTGAAGCCCCTCCCCCGCAGGCGTGGTTTTTGTCCGTTTCGAGGGATAAAATCGTTAATCCACTGTTCAATGAAATATTAAAAAATAAAAAACCCGATCGGGCGAATCGGACAGGACCGAGCCGGGTGTGGTCAATGACCGTCCAGCCCCTGAAACCGACGACGTTTTTTTGTCTTTTTCGGGGGGCTTTTTCGTTAATGCACTGTTCAAAAAAAAAAAAAAAGAAGACATACACCCGTAATTCACTGTGACAAATTGCCAGTCCATAGTGGCAATGAGTCACGGTGAACAGTAGGCAACCCGAGCTGTTTTAGCTCTTTAGGTAATTAAATTAAATAAATCTTTTTATTTTTTAATATTAATATATTTAAAATTAAAAAGTATGTTTATTTTTTTTTAAAAATACGATTAGAGATTTAGAATACAAATCCGATGTAAATGGGAATTAAAATCAAAAGTGCTCAAAGCCCACAAATTCAAATTGATATAGAGCCCAACCACGTAAACATGCTCATAAAAAAATAGATTTTGTTAGACCACATAAACATGCTCAAAGAAAGAAAAAATTGAAACTATTGGCCAAAGGTTTTTATATCCTTTTGCTTTATAAAATATAGTAAAATGACATATTTACCATTGGAATCAACAAAAAAATATCTAAGAGATTTTATGTTCTTTCACATAGTTTTTTTTTATGATATTTTTCTCTTGATTAATTAATATTTAAATTTAAAAAATTATTCACGCCCATTGTTCACACGCCATGTGAGTTTTTAATATGGTCTTTTCTTCATGATTAATTAATATTTAAATTTAAAAAATTAGCCACGCATGATGTTGACGCGCCACGTGAGATGTGACTTTGCTTTTTATACAACATGTGTGATACATTCAAAACTGCCTTTTCACCATATGATTGGAAGCATCGTTTCTTTCTCTACCTTATAATAGTGTGGTGTTCATCAGTGGTTGTGAAGCAATTTATCACAAGTGAACCCTTTTTTTCTTCCTCTTCTCCTAAAATTACAGGTTGTTCGCTTTGTTTTTTATATTTTAATTTTAATATTTATTCTTTTGATTTCTATGTTCTGTTCTTGCTCTTTTATAAAAATTTAATTGTTTTAAATTTTAGCCTTCAATTTCACCTCCTCTATATAGGATACCACTAAAAAACTACAAATCTGCAAATATATATCATATATTCCACAAATCATTTGATTTTATTTATTTTTTTCTAACAATTTGGCATAATTTAATTTCATAGAATATTTTTATTTCTACATTATAATATTTTTTAAATCCTAAACTTATAAAAATCTGTTCTAAATTTACAAAAATTCAAAAACAATAATAATTAAAAAATAATGATAATAATAATTTAACTAGACACCTTAATTTCTCTATTTAATCATTCATTCGAGAAACAAATTAGCAATTAATAATATCAGGAAAAATAATTCAAATAACAGTAAAATTATCAATGAATGATCCTTTAATGATATAAAAATAAATTAAAAAAATAATGAAAAAAAATTCTACTAATAACAAAAACAAATATTAGTTAATAATCCATTAACACAAGAAAAATTAATTAAAAATAATGTAATAATCCCACACCAAAACCATTAATAGCAAAAACAATTAATTAGAAATAATGCAATAATCCCACACCAATATCATCAATAAAAAAAATAATGAAAAATAATAATGAAAAAAACATAACAAAATATAAGAAAAAAAGAAATCTTACCTTAAATTCGTTGTAAGTGAAGCTGAGAGGAGAAAAAAAAAGTAAAAATTATAAGAGAGATGTTAATTAACAAAAAAAATAAGAAGATAAAAGATGAGAAGAGAAAGACAAACCTAAAATACATGGATAAGAAGAAAAGATAAAAGAAATATTGAACAAGGGAGAGTGAGAATTGGTGGGGTGTGTGTGTGTGTATGAGAGAGAGAGAGAGAGAGAGAGAGAGAGAGAGAGGGTGAAAGGATGAACAAGAAGATGAAATGCCTATATGTGGTGGTTGTCATCAATAGATAATAAAATATTAATATTTTAATTTTTTGTTGGTGATGCCGTTAGTAAAGTCAAATGAATATTTCCAAAATGTACAATTTTTTTCAAAATCCCCTCCAAATATTATTAATGGCTTTTTATTCTTTCAATAATACTATTGGTAAACAAATCAACAGGAGCAAACTAAGTTTTAGTTCCTTAGGAAGGGGAATAATCCCCTTGGCTACTGTAAAATACTGACAAAATTAATTCATCGACAATACAATGTGTGATGTGTACAATGAAAAGTGTGAGGAAGAAACATAATGATTCCTATTGCTACTCGTAAATACAAACAAACTTAATCCATCGATAATACCATGTGTAATGTTAGCACGTCGATATTTTTGTCAGGAAGAAATAGAATGATTCCTATTGTTACTGGTAAATACAAACAAACTTAATCAATCGATAATACCATGTGTAATGTTAGTCCGTCGATATTTCCACTACTAAAAATTGGGGGTTATTGCAACGGCAAAAATCCGTTGCAAATTTTTGCAAAAATCTGTTGCAAATTTTGCAACCGAAATGTGATTAGCAACGGATTTTCCGTTGCTAAACACATTCCTTAATTAAAAAAACAAATATATGTGTTGCAACCGATTTTCCATTGCAACGGAAAATCCATTTGCAACGGATTATCCGTTGCAAATTAAAATTGAAACAGAAAATCCGTTGCAAATAAAACTGATATTGCAACGGATTTTCTGTTGTAAATTAAACAAATTGCAACGGATATTCCATTGCAATTTCAATTTAAATTGCAACGGATATATAATCCGTTGCAAGTGAAAAATCATTTGCAACAGAAAATCCGTTGCAAATTACACTGATATTGCAACGGATTTTCCATTGCAACTTAAATCATATTGCAACGGATTATCCGTTGCAAATTAATTTTAAGTTTGCAACGGATTATCCGTAATTTGCAACGGAATATCCGTTGCAAATTAAACTGATAGTGCAACGGAATATCCGTTGCAAAATTCAAAATGCAACGAAATATCCGTTGCAATCCTAACTTATCAAAACACGGTGTTTCAAGAAATCAGCAAAACACGACGTTTCAAGAAATTAGAACTCTTTCATCTTCCTCCCACGATCTCTCTGCTTCTTCGAAGAAGCAAATCTCTCTTCGTCATAAAAAATCAAATTCTCTTCCTCAGAAATTCTCTCTTCCTCCTCGATCTCTCTTCTTCCTCAGAACAATTCTCTCTTCCTCCCTCGATCTCTCTTCCTCCTCAAAACAAACTCCTCTTCCTCCCTCCATCTCCCTTCCTTCTCTCCTTCTCTCTTCTGGCCAGTGAACAGTGGCAGTAAAATCACGTTCCAGCTCTTGCTCCCATTCCATCTTATTGGCGTCGACCTTGAGTTAAACAGTTGACCCATCACCTCCACAACGCCGATCTCCTTCATATACGGTAAGCATTTCCATTTTTTTTCCTCATTTTTTTCCATTTTTTTCCTTAGTTTTTTTCCTCAGAACAAACAGTTTCTTCTTGACGCCATTTCTGTATTTTTTAGCATAAGTTTAGAAATATGAATGCATTTTTTTAGCATATTTTTTAGTATTTTTTTGGTTATGCCGAGAGCTTTTAGAAAAGTCATGTGTTTTTTTTAATTTGTGTGACAGTATAATATTAGAGAGTGGAGATAAGTATTAATGCTGAAAATTTATGATGATTAATTGTGGAATCACTGCATGTGTTTTTTTGGAAATTCATTTATCTGGCTATCGGATCTGCATGCTGAGCTTGCTTTGATTTTTTTGGAAATTCATGTGCTTTTGTGTGTTTTTGTCTGCTGCAGATTGTATTTTATCTATGACAGAAGCATTGACAAAAAAGACCAAGGTTGCGAGTAACAAGCCAAAACCATCAATTTCAAATACATCACACGCTATTAGTTTGGTGTCAACTGGCATCAAAGAGAAGAAAGTGAAACCATCTGAATCATCAGAAAGGTTTAATATTGAAATGGCTTACTTACTTTGGAAGCATATAGAAGCACTTATCACTCTGTTACAGAGTCTTCTTGCTGTATGTTCTATATATAGTCATCTTGTTTGATCTCCCTCCCAAATCTTGTTAGTTTCTTGTCATTTATTGACTATGTAATTGGGGTGCTGAAACTGTGATCTATATGCTTTTTTGTGTGTATCTGTATTCTCTCTAGATATCTGTATATGCAATCAGAAAACCAGAAATTTTTTATTCTGCCAAAATGATTTTCTGTGTGGACTTTAACCTATCTTTGGTCAATGTTTTTCGCTCCTTTAATGAATTCATTTTTTTAGAAGTTTGGACTTTTTTTAATATGATGATGGATAAGTTTATATCTCTTTGATACTTTATTATATTCATCTAAGTAGGGTTATTTTCCCAACTGCTCTGAGTGAAGTTCATAGTAACAAACTTTTATGATTTTCTACCTTAAATATTCTCAATTTAATCTTTTAGTTGCTGGCTGATATTCAATTTATATTGAATGTACTAACAATGTCTTTGTACTAAGGGTTTTAGAAAGGAGCATCAAGCACTGATCAATATACGTTGACTGTAAAGTGTATTAAATTCGCTTCAAAGGTCAGTGTGATATGTTTATTGTTTGTATTTAGTGTTAGTATCGATTAATTGCATATTGTTGTGTATGGGAAAAAGTGTGTTTGTTGCTATTGTGTGTTCAATGTTTTGTTAAGTATCTGTGTTGTTGACTTTTGTCTTCTTTGTCTTGGCCATGAATAATTTGTAAACTAGAGATAGCTATTGAACTGAAGGGAGGCATAGTTGTCCCCTTTGCACCGTAATGATCTTACGCATGAATCTATAGTTGTGAAATTAAAAAAACTTAAATTATGTATCAATTATTTAAATCACATTATTTTTGATTTGCCTCCTGCGTAATACAAAATGATTCAACATTCTAAAATGTTTGTATGTCATAATGTTTACTAGATTAATATGGACGATCGAGAGTGGATGTATCGTCATAAGAGAAGTGGTCGTCTAAATCCTGAATATATTGCGGGTGTTAGAAGATTTATCAAATTTGCATTTTCAATGGATAACGATATATCAGAGGGGAAAATTAGATGTCCTTGTGTGAGATGCAAAAATCAAAACTTTCAAAACATGATGTTTGTAAGCATTTATTGACAAGAGGGTTTTTACCCTATTATGAAAATTGGACTGTACATGGGGAGCCTTTTGTCACCGATATATTGGTTGGACCTTCATCAGGAGGGGTTAGTCGTGTTGTGAATGATGTGGGAGAAGCAAATCCATATAGAAATATGGTTCTAGATGCAATGGGGAATGATGATGCATACTATAATGATAGGGTTTGCAGTACTGTTGTCATAGAGGAACCTCCGAATGTAGAGGCATCTAATTTTTTTAAGTTGTTGAAAGTTGCAGAGGAACCTTTGTGGGAAGGGTGTACCAAGCAATCAAAACTATCTGCTTGTGTACAAATGCTTAATATGAAGTTAAATTTAAATTTAACTCATAATGCCTTCAACAAATTTACTGAATTTGCTAAGAGTTGTATGCCTGATGATGCAAATTTGGTTTCAAATTTTTATGATGCCAAGAAATTTATGCGGCTACTTGGACTTGGGTATGAGAAATATGATGTCTGTCCGAATTACTGTATGTTGTATTACGGGGTTGATGCACTTAAAATAATTTGTGACTTCTGTGGAAGTTCACGATATAAACCTAGAAACCCTACTAGTAAAAGCTCTTATAAGGTGGAGAAGCAACTCCGATACTTTCCATTGACACCAAGACTTCAGAGGCTATTTATGTCTCCACATCATGCTAAAGATATGACATGGCATCACTTTCACAAGTCAGATGATGGAGCAATGGTGCATCCATCAGATGGATATGCATGGAAAGAGTTTAATCATATCCATCCTAGCTTCACGGAAGATCCACGAAATGTGAGATTAGGGTTATGCACGGATGGATTTTGTCCATTTAATATGATGTCAAATGTATATTCTTGTTGGCCAGTAATTGTGACAGTGTATAATTTGCCTCCTTGGAAGTGCATGACAAGACCATTTATGTTTTTAGCAATGATCATTCCCGGGCCAAAGAATCCGGGAAAGAAGCTTGATGTTTTTCTAAGACCCTTGATTGATGAATTGAATAAGTTGTGGTCTGTGGGCATTGAAACTTATGATGTATACAATAAACAAAATTTTCAATTGAAAGCAGCTTTGATGTGGACCATTAGTGATTTTCCGGCATATGTTATGTTATCAGGATGGAGTACGCATGGAAAATTATCTTGTCCTTATTGCATGGAACATAGCAAGGCTTTTAGGTTAAAACATGGTGGGAAAACTTCATTTTTTGACTGTCATCGACGATTCCTACCCATGAATCACCCCTATAGATACCAGGCAGATAAGTTTATGAATGGAGTAATTGAAGAGCTCCCTCCTTTTCCACGTCGATCTGGTTTACAGATGTTAGATGAAGTGACAAAGTATACTCAGGGACATGTTCATAGCTCTTGCCATAAAATTCCCGGTTTCGGTGTCTATCATAATTGGGTGAAGAAAAGTATTTTTTGGGAGCTTCCATATTGGCATACAAATATAATTCGTCACAACCTAGATGTCATGCACATAGAGAAAAATTGTTTTGAGAATATCTTCTACACAGTAATGGATTGTCATGATAGAAGCAAGGATAATGTAAAGGCTAGGTTAGATATTCAGTTGTATTGTAGGAGGCCAAGCTTACATTTGCAACAACATGCCAGTGGTCGAGTTTACAAACTGAAAGGTAGTTATTATCTCTTCAAGAAACAACAACAAGAAGTGTTGTCATGGATGAAAGAGTTGTCCTTTCTTGATGGTTATGCTTCAAATATATCAAGGTGTGTAAAAGAGGCCCAATGTAAGGTTTCGGGCATGAAAAGTCATGATTGTCATGTTTTTATGCAAAGACTTATTCCTGTTGCGTTCCGACCTTACTTACCTAGATCACATTGGGAGGCATTAAGTGAATTGTCGGTTTTTTTTTCAGGACATCTGTGCTACAAATTTAAATGTCAACCACATGGAGCTGATGCAGAGAAGTATCATTGAAATGATGTGTAAACTTGAAAGGATTTCCCTCCATCTTTCTTTGACTCCACGGAACACTTAACGATACATCTTCCTTATGAGGCACAAGCTGGAGGACCCGTTCAATATCGATGGATGTATCCATTCGAACGGTATGCTCTTATACAATGTAAATTTTATTAAATTTCAATTTATATTTTTTTTATCTTTCAAATTAATTAACATAAATGATGTAGGTATATGTTTTATTTGAAGAAGAAAGTAACCAATAAAGCTCACGTAGAAGGTTCTATATGTGAAGCTTACTTGATTGACGAAATCACAAATTTTGCGTTGTATTATTTCGGTGATGACGTTCAAACAATATGGAATAGAGTTCCAAGAAATGACGATGGTGGATCTAAAGGTCAATGTGGACAACTTTTTGTTTTTTCCTATCCTGAGATAAAATTGTCCAAGAAATTTTATAGAAGGCAGTTATCGCACGAAGAATTGAAAATTGCACACAGCTATGTCATTTTCAATTGTCAGGAATTGAAACCCTATATGGAGTAAGTGTGAAATATTTTCTATTCGATCTTCATTTATAATAATTTAATATCATATAACAATTACAAATTTAGGCAATGTCGTCAAGAGCTCAAGACACAACAACCACAATTTAGCGATGTTCAAATTGAAAAACTATGTGAGGAGATATTTCGAATTTGGTTGAAAAATCATGTAAGTATTTTCAAGATACATTTTGTTACATTCAATATTTTGTATTACATAATAATTCATCCATTGTTATTATTATTCTTATGCTAGGTTCAATACAAATCAACTGGAATTGAGAATCAAATCTTTGCACTATATAAGGGGCTGTCAAATTCAGTGAAATGTTATAATGGGTATTATGTAAATGGGTTTAAATTTCATACTCAATGTTATGGACGATATAAAAAAACAATGAATAGCGGGGTTTGTGTTAAAGGAAATAGCTACAATGAGAATGAGATTGATTATTATGGAATCCTTGAAGAAGTGATTCTGCTTAAATATTTAAGGAATAAGTGCAAGGTATATATGTTCAAGTGTCATTGGTACGATTCAAAACGTGGTGTTAAATTGCATCGTTCAAAGGGTTTGGTTGAAATCAAGCATACTTCTAGACTACATGGGAATGACGATTTTAACTTGGCGCAACAATGTCAACAAGTGTACTATACATGTTCACCCGATAATAAATCATCAGAATGGTGGGCAGTTATAAAGACATCAGCTAGAAGTCGTTATAACATTCATATGGGGGAATTTATTGAAAACACTGACAATGTTAAATCATTTGATGTTGAGCAATTAGAGGAAATTTCTCTTCCATGTTGTGTGTTTCCTGATCCGACACTTGATGAACAAAATATACTTGCTGACTCATCTTATTATGAAGAAATCAACCAGCATGAGTTGCCTCGGGTAGACGCAAATTGGGGAGAAGAGAATGAAATAGCTTCGGATGAAGAAATTGACTATGATAATGATGTCATTGGTGATGGTGATGATGATGATGATGATGTAATTAGAAGTGATGATAATGATGAGTAGCATTATGCTTGGATTTGTTATTTTGATTGAAATATTGATGTTGATGATAATGATGATTATCATTATGCTTCGATTTGTTATTTTTATTGAACTATTTATGTTGATGGTAATGATGATTAACATTATGCATTGATTTGTTATTTTGATTGAAATGTTGATGTTGGTGGGCAATGATGAGTTGCATTATGCTTGGATTTGTTATTTTGATTGAAATATTGATGTTGATGGTAATGATGATTATCATTATGCTTGGATTTATTATTTTGATTGAAATGTTGATGTTGATGGTAATGATGATTATCATTATGCTTGGATTTGTTATTCTGATTGCAATGTCGATGTTGATGATAATGATGAGTAGCATTATGCACGAATTTGTTATTTTTATTGAACTATTTATGTTGATGTTAATGATGAGTAGCATTATGCTGTAATTTTTTTATTGCCATATTTATTAGTTATTACAAACACTTATTGATGACAATACAATTGTTTTAGAATGTCACGACGTGGATCTATATTAGATTCCAGTACTGGTAAGTTTGCATCCAGATCAAATCGAACCCCATACAGGATGAATACGAATGCAACAACTTCTTGCCCAATTGACCCTACTGACTTAAATGATACTTACATGTCCAAAGTCCCAAGTTCATTTCCAAATGTAGAAGATAATTACTTGTCCGGGTATCAACGTTTGCTGGCGAGCGAGGATTATCTGAGAGTAGCTGGTGATAATGAGGATGAGGAGAATGACATTGACGATCCAATTAACCAAGATGGTAATAACGATCAGAATGAAGATAGTCCCCAATCAGACAATGGTCCAAACTCTTAAACGGAATGGTTTTGACACAGAAATTGATCCAGTGACAAAAAAAAGACAGCCGAGTTTGTATGGAAGAACAGAGTAAGTTTTATAATTTTTTTAGACATTTATTATTTATTTCTGTATTTGTTTCATGAAAGTTTGTTATTATAATATTTTAGGTTTAATAACGCATCATGTGGACGTGAAATCGGAAACATTTTGAGATGTAATTTCAAGGGGCCATGACACTCTTGGGAAAAAGTAGATTCGATGTATAAGGATGAACTGTTCAAAGAATTCAAGGTATGAGAAAAAATATTGCTTACTTTATTGCCTTTTTTTATATGAATTCACGCAACTATTTCCATATTTATGATCATGAATAAATTATGATATATATATATATATATATATATATATATATATATATATATATATGTATGGACACTGTTTTTCCTGTAATTTTTGTTGATGTTGTTTGCAAATTATTTTACTTATCATATGTATTTGATAGAAAAAATATGCCTTCCCTAAGGAAGATGAAGAAATTGTTCGGAATATTTGGGAATATAAAGCTCGGATCTTTTTGAACCAACAATTGGCACGAGCTCACACTAAAGCTATGTCAAAACTGAACACCGCAAATATTATTGACTGCATTAATAATGGTCCCATTTGGATACAAAAGAAAGACTGGAATACCATGATACATGAAGTTTGGTCAACCGATGGATTCCAAAGACGATCTGACTCTTCAAAACGCAATCGGTTGAAACAAACAGATTGTAAAATAAGTTCTCATTCTGGTGGCTCAGTTTCATTTGCATCATATCGAGCCAGTATGGTAAGCATTAATATTATTGAACACTCGTAATTGTATTTGTTTAATAATTTTGTTGCTAATTATTTTTTTAAATGTTGATAGCAACAACAAGCCGGGAAAAGAACTTCCATGGGATGATGTCTTTTCAATGTTGCATCAGAATGTGAATGAAACCGGCACATTCGTAGATAACAGGTCCAAAAAAGTGGTGGTAAGTACTTTTATTTTTACAAAAATATTTAAAATATAATTTCATATTCAAATAAATTTATTTATACATGTACTTGTCTGTTTGTAGGAAAATTATAGAAATGAGATGATTGCAAAGTATGGACCTGATCGAGAGGTTCATCCTTCTTTGATGGAGACGCTTGTCTTGAGGGGGGGGGGGGGGTAAGCAAGCAAGGGTAGAGTTTACGGTGCACCTCGTAAACCAAAATCTAAGGTTAATGCGAGTTCATCACAACATTCCTACTCAATACACTCCACATATCCGAGCACAGTTATTCA
This sequence comes from Salix purpurea, assembly GCA_027405865.1. Lineage (NCBI taxonomy): Eukaryota > Viridiplantae > Streptophyta > Magnoliopsida > Malpighiales > Salicaceae > Salix > Salix purpurea. Next base: position 14,319,231 of record JAOWLH010000013.1, on the reverse strand, counting down.
GGAGTTGAAGGATGAATTGCAATTAAAAGATGCTCTTATGAGTAGTATGCAATGTCAGATTGACTCGATTATAAATTATCTTAGCGGCCAGAATGGAAGTAATGTTAGGCCTGAGTTTATAAGTCAAGGTATGCCAACACCTGTTGACACGACCCCATCACATACAATGGCACCTATGGGTCCCGTGTCTTCCACAGTGTATCGACCTCGACCCCATCTCCCAAATAGTGGTCCATCTTCATCTCAACCACAACATCGTAGATCATTTCCACCTTAAACAATGGTACGGAATATTTTTTTTTTGTTTTATGTTGATGTAAAATTCTTGTTTTTTTGTGTTTCATGATGTAAAAATATGTATTTACTTTAACGTGTAAATGTAACTAAATATTTGTTGTAAATATAAATGTCCTTTTATATTATTTGAACTATATTAATATTTAGATATTAATAATATTCAAGCAAATATTTATTTATAATGATTTAAGAAATTAAATAAATAATTTAATAAACAAATTAAATGAACAAAAAGCATTTTAACAAGCTTGCAACGGATTTTCCGTTGCAAATATATTTGCAACGGAATTCCGTTGCTACTTTGCAACAGAGTTTCTGTTGCAAATAGGCAACGGAAAATCCGTTGCAAAAAAAATTGCATCCAATGATTTACAACGGAACACATCCGTTGCAAAATCCATTGCAAATTCATATTTGCAACGGCCTCCTTACTTGTTTGCAACGGACACGTCCATTGCAAACCACCCCCATTTTTTGTAGTGTTCTAACATTGTTAAACAATTTATGATACAAGTTCTTATATGTATTCTTTATCTATCAATCTTGCAAATACTTAACACGAATGCACACACAACACAATAACATCAATAATAATGTTGCACAATATATTTCCTTGTCATTGAATCGTTGTCATAATCATATTTGTATTCTTCCTTGTCAATTGATTCGTTGTCATCTCCATTACAATCTTTGATGTTGATTTTGTTGCTATCATTATCTTCATTGATTTGTCTATGTCCACTGGAGCTTAAGACATCATTCAACTCCTCAAAAATATTCTCAACGATGTAAAAAATTGAATTTTCTTCTCAGTCATTAGACAAAGAAACTCGGCATAGATCAATTAACTCACTAAGTTGAAAGACATCATCTTCCACTATGAATTCATTGTTGTTGTCCTAAACAACCTTAATATGACCCCTAGATTTGGTTTTGACTATGGATAACCAATCAACTCTTGAACGATCCTTTTTAAAGAAAAGGGCGTGCATGTAATAAACTTGGTGACATTGTTTGGTGAAAACAAAGATATTATTAACGTTGCAGAGTCAAGCCTTTGAATTAATTTTTACCAAACCATGATGGGGATCTACTCTGACTCCTTTGTCAGTGGTGTCATACCAATAGTATTTGAATAAAAATACTTTATTTTGCTTGCTATGATATTACAATTGAATAACCTCTTCCAACTTTACATGGTAGTCAACTTCAAACTCGTTAGAAGTACATCCCTTAACATAAACCCTACTTCTATATGTCATTTTACCTTGCCCATATTCTTCAATATAAAACACATGTCTATTGACAAAATACTCGTTGTAACACTTAACCTTTTATTTAGGACCTAAACTTAGTAAAGACAAAGTAGAACTAGCATTCCTTGGAAATTTATAAACTTTGTATATGAAGTACACATATTAATAATTAACAGGAAATATGTAATAAAATTAAGTATTTTGTGAGTTAAAAGTAAATACAAAGTATTTACATGTGTTTTGAATCATGTGGAAAACTATTTATCTTGTAATTGAAAGATTTGAGATACAGTTAGCTATGCATTTTGGGATAGTAAAATTTAATGATATTGAGGAATTTAATAATGTATCATTTTTATGATATTTGTAGCAATTAAATTGTTTGAAAATAACATGTTTAGTAGTATACTTAGAACATAAATTTATTAATGAATAAAAGGTCTCAATTGACCACAATTAAAAAAACACACAATTATATATTTGTCTGATTTATGTTTTTGACAAATATCTTATCTCAAAATTTTTTTTTGGAATGATTCATCCAGGATGAGAGTTCCACTTGAGGGAACTTTTTGACTATCATCATGTCTTGGAACATGATTAATTCTTGTTTTCAATTGAGGGTCATAATAAAATGAGAAAATTGTTGGGATCGTTTCAACAATATAGGCTTTGTATATTAAAGGGTCAATATGTGCCTTATTTTTAACTTTTTCTCTTAAAGTTAAACAAATACCTACATGAATTTAAACAATTGTTTTGACTTTTACATAAAAAGATAATATAATTTTAATTATTATGTATGTGTAATCCTTAAACTCTCAAATGAATACATCCATCTATATTAGATTGAGCTTCCAAATTTTGCCTTATATTATAAATATATTGGTAGATGCTTCATCAAGTCAAAATGATGAAGGGAATATAACCTCAAGTTTGTAGATTGTCTTGCCGATATTCATTTCAAGCCTCTCCAAGTGTTGTGTTTGTAACTTGTTGGAGCATGTCTCCAAGTGATCTTTGTGAGTGCATCCCATATCCCTTTTGACAATAAATCCGGGTAAGTTAATGGAATGAGTGTTTGCATAAACATATGACAATTATGACTATTCATTCCATACACTCTGCAATCCTCTTACTCACCAATCTTGATATGTTTGTGGCATGTCTATCGGGAAAACACAAACTTTTAAGCCATTTGTAGACTAGTAGTTGTGAATTCTTGTTTAAGGCATTGACTTTAGGCTTCATGACTCATGGCACATCATAAACCAACTCAATGTTTTCACGGTGACAAAATAAAGCTATATTCATTCTAGCTTTGATGTTGTCCTTTATCTTCTCCTTCACGTCCATAATCATGTTTATTGAAAATGTTGACATCAAGGTTATAACAAAGAAAATTGGTCTTCTAATAAGAAAGCTTTGAGAAAATAATTTGCTTTATCCAGTTATGGATCAAACCAAAACTAGAAAAAATATGTTAACCAGATTGAAAACCATACACAATATCATCGTACTTTGATAGATCATCATGCAAATCTTCGCCTTCCTTCTCAACTTTTTAAATAAAAATGTCTTTTTTGTTCTTTTTATATTTATGTTTTATTGGTAAGAATTGTCTTTGATAGTGAAAAAAATGATGCTTTGTCACCATTTTCAAGTGTGAATGCTTTGTTGTTCTTCATATAATATGAATATACTAGTTTTTCATACCTACTCCACCCAGAAACCATTCTGTAATCAGGAAAATAATTGATAGCCCACATCAAAGCTACCTTCATCTGAAAATTATGTTTCCTCGATAAATCAGAAGTCAAAGTCTCGAATAACCACAACTGCTTCACCTCATCAATCAACAATCGAAGATAAATATATATGTTGCGTTCTACACTATAAAGATTGAGTATAATCATAAATAAAAAAAATTAACCTTAACTTGATACAAATCCTTGGTGGCAAGTTGTATACTGTGAGTATCACCGGACAACATGAAAAGAAGCGACAAATGACCCGAATGGATTGAATCCATTTTACATAAACCAAGATGCATGTTCGTTTTAAATGTATATGCATACTTAGGTTTCTAATCTACATATAACATTTGTTTATATGACTAGAATGCATGCTAATTTTTTGTATATAAGTTTACAAGTTTGATATATATATATATATATATATATATATATATATATATATATATATATATATATATATATATATATATATATATCGGTGCAAACAACTTCTTACTTATGATGTATTATAGAAAAGAAAGTAATTTTTATTCTTTTTTTAACTCAAGAAATATATTAGAGAAAAAGTTACTTTCAAGTCCTATGGTGTGGTACCCCCCATATCCTAAGTGTTTTATGTATAAATTTATAAAGTATTTGGAAGTGAGATTAAATAAAAAATATTTTTTTACTTTAAATTAATGTTTTAAATATTTTTGGATTGTTTTGATATGTTGATATAAAAAATGAGTTTTTAAAAAATAATAATATTATTTTAATATATTTTTGAGTAAAACTATTTTTAAAAACAACAACTATATAATATAAAACATTCCTTGTTATAATTTGTTTAAATACATTGAACTTAACAGAAGCCTCCTGTTACGAGAAACGGAGTTGAGGAAATTAAGACATGTCTGTTGATCAATGGAGATAATGACAAATAATTTTTTTTTTAATTTTTAAATAATCTATAGAGAGAGTCAGATTGAAAAGCCAAGTAGTTTGAAACCCTAGACTAACCTGAAGTTCTTCGTAACTTTCCTTCTTGGACAATAAGTTCTAAGTAAATCAAAAGACAACACGTACAATAGACGTTGATAATGCTTTTTTTTCTTCTTCATACTCTCTCATCCATTTAGGCTTCCTTTATGAGGTTATAATTAATTAGTAGCAAGTGATGACTACTAAAATCATCCTTCCTGTACCACCGAGCGTGGAGGCTAGTTGGCAGAGAGCTGTCCTGGCTTAACCAAGATCTCGAATTCAAGATTTGGGATATGCAGCGGTGCTATGTTGGAAAACTTTGCTATCCTTAAAGGTCTCACCTGGCTCGAATCTGGATTAGTCGACCATGACCAGACACCGGATGGTTATACCAAAAAAAAAAATCATCCTTCCTGTGTATTCTTCCAAGTTGAAAGATAGTAGGTACATTTCTTCAATTTGCGCAATCAAAACACCTTGATGGACAGTTGGTTTTTGAGCTACAGCAGCAGTACGTGCAGTCAGAATATTTTGATAGCTGTAGTGCCATGGGTCGGAAAACGAACTTCATTATAAGAAAATGAGGAAGAATAAGTTTCAGATTTAATACGGCCGTAATAAATGCACAGCTACCAATAGCTACTCTGAATAAACTCTCTTTGCTCATACATTGAATAGAGCTTCTGGTATACGTGATAATGTCCCCAGTTACGTTATGTGATGTGAAGATAAAAGTTTTGACATCTGCATAGTTTAAATCATGACATATATATATTTTGTAATTGATTGAGATAATCAGGATTTTACTTGTTCATTTAAGCTTATAAAATATGCTTTTGGCTTCCACAAATCCAAAAAACAGAGTAATAAGTTGCAGAATTAATTAATCTACGGCTCAAATCTGCAGAATCCTGTGATATTAGAGCAAGTCCAACGTGATAGCTAAATGGAAAGCCAAAGCTAAAAATACGTCCTTTTACCTTTTTTGTTTCATTTATTCTTCTCCAACGGGGCAGCCATTTTGATAGCCAAAATGGCTGTCCCGCGCTTGATGTGCTATTAATAGCAGGTCAAAATGAGAAGGCTATAACACTGTTTATGATTAATAAATAATATTTAATAGAAAAGGGGGGCTGGGGCTCTGTGTGGGGAGGAGCGGGCTGTGTGTTACTGTGTTGTGTGTGTGGGTGGGGTGGGGGCTATATATATATATATATATCCACACACAAATAATGCATATACAAAATATTAATAATAGAAAATAATATAATTATATTAAAAATATTTATTTTTATTTTTATTTTTTGTAATTATATTAAAAAAATATATAAAATTAATAATTATATTGTTGGAGGGTTTCTTAAAAATAATTATTTAATTATATAACTTATTACTATTAATTGTATAATTAATTGCATAATTAAACTACATACAAAATAATTGTACTATATTTAAAATAATATATAAAAAAATAGCTCTCCAAAATGGCTTTTACCATTGGAGCACACATCAACAAAAAAGTCAATTATACACTATTTAAAGAGCCATTTTAGAGATTTGGCTCTTCAAAATAGCTTTTGCCATTGGACTTGCCCTTAGGCAATTTAGAATTGAATTTCACATAAGTACCGGTGAGAAGAGAGTACCAGGATCATAGCTGTTGGGAAATATAATTAATCAAGATCCCATCTGAAATTTTCATTACACGAACCGGGAGATGAAAAAAACAAGTTTCATAAACTCATACATGAATTTAATACAAGTGATAAAAATAGCGAGTAATAAAAAAAGATAGTTTATTCCGCATGCATAGCAAATAAAAGACTTGAGAAGCATACAATATCTGTAAAATACTGATCATTCAAGCCCATCTCCTGGTGATCCTAACCATCAAGCCATGCTTCATGTGAAGAATAATAGAATTACCAGTTGGAACCACAGGATGTCCTTCCATCACATGAACATGGTAATTGTAGATTATATTAGCTGCCATTGCCTTCATCTGGGTGAGTGCAATGTACTTCCCGATACAAGTTCTTGGTCCTGTGTTGAAAGCTACGAACCTGTTAGTCGGCACATGTTTCATCCCTCCACTCTCGGAAATAAACCTCTCCGGCTTGAACTCCGATCGGTCCTTCCCCCATACAGATGACATTCTACCCATCGCATACGACAGGAACACGATCTTCATATTAGGGTTAACATGGTGCCCACTTGGAAGAATATCAGGCTGCAGTGGTTTCTTGTGCTCTATAGGAACTGCCGGGTAGAGTCTTAATGTTTCAAATAACGCAGCTTGCAGATAAACCAAGTTTTTTAGCTCCTCCGTGTGAAACAGCCGCCACTGATCCTTGGCTTCTTCGTCTGGTATTATAGACTGAAGTTCTTCTCTGATTTTAGCTTCCACTCGAGGGTTCTTAAACACCAGCCAAAAGAACCAAGCAAGAGAGTTTTCTCTTCCTGCAATAAGAAAGTTGACGATGGTGTCTCTCATGAATTCGTCTTGTGATTTTGATCCTGTGGATATCTCGCCTTCCATTTTGATGTAGGATGTTAGCAGGTCTTCTCCTTCTCTCTTCGAAATGTTCCCTCCTCCGAGCTCTTCTCTTTTCTTTGATATATATTCAGCTGCTATCTGATCCACAGTTTCCCATGCTTCCTTCATTTTCTGCTCCTGCCCAAACCCTAGCAACTTTTGTAGCTTCCATAGGATTTCTGGCGTAACATGCCTGGAGAATATAACTTCCTCGGCATCATCCAGGGCCTTAGAGAAAGGATCTTCCCGGATTTCATCAGAGAGGAGCTCGCGGTCATGTCCTGCAACCAGTTTGAATCCAACATCTAACGAAAACCTGTGGATCAAATCTTGCAAGTCCACCACCAGTCCTTGCTTGGAGACACTCTCAAGGACTGGGATTAGTCGTTTTTCCACCTCATCTTGAGTAGTCCTCGCGAGAAATTGGTAAAACTGCCGGTGAGTTGTGAGTGCCCTTGCTATCTTTCTCTGGCTCTTCCATGAATCCGAGTCGGCAACGAAAAGCCCATCTCCGAAGATGTCGAACATTTTCTGGAACTCTGGTCCTTTAGGGTAGTTGGAGAAGTTTGTGCTCATTATATGATGCACGTTGGCAGGATCTACGGTGACCAGAATGTCCATGTTAGCGAGCCAAGGACCTCTGAAGAGAAAACTGCCGTCCATGCGCTCTGCAAGTTCGGTGGACCAGAGGTGAAATCGGTGGACATTGAGCAGAAGATCAGGTAGCATCCCTACCAGAGGCCAGTTAATGCAGAGTTCATTGCGGTTCCTCAAAAACACAAAAAATAAAAAGGATGTGATAGCCAAGAAGATTTCTAAGATCCCTATGAAGGCCATGGTTAGCTGATATTACAGACTGCTTATTTCTGGAAGTAGTGGCGCAAGCTATATCTATATGTCTATATATATATATATATATATATATATATATATATATATATATATATATATATATATATATATATTCAGAAGGCCGCAAGTGAAACCATGCTGTTTCCCAAGCTTTGCTGTAAGAAACAAGACGATGGTAAGAAAACAAAGTATTGTAACCATGATCGATCTTCCCCGCGCTCGCTCTTACGTGCAAATCCAGGTAACCCTACTTGCTTGGTTTCGTACGTGCCCAGATAAACAGGGAAATAGATGGTTGGAAAACAATTTTCAAAATGAATAGCAGTAGACAAACAGTACTATCTTTATTTAGCTGGCCCTGCATTGGATCATAATTTTTTACAGCGCAAGAAGATAGAAATTAACAATTGTTCACTGCTTATGGATTCAAGATCACTTGAAACATACATTTGTTCTCTCATCAATTGAATCTATTAACGCCAATTTCTTTTTTGTTATTAGAATGTGATCAACTAAATATTTGTTTCTGCTTTTGTGTTTTTTTTTTTCAATAACTCTCTCGCCTCCCTCAAGCTTTAGAGGCTAAAAAAAATAATAATTTAGATTAAAACATAGTTGTATAAATAAATAAGTAGAAAACGAGATTGTAAGAAAAAATCTTAAAGGAGTTTACTAAGGAAAGGCACTGACAAACAAAAAAAGAAAGGATGCATGTTAATTTTATTTTTGGTCCCAAAAAATTAAAAAAGAAATTCAATAAAGAAAATGATTTAAAATAAAATAAAATAAAATAAAGAACAGTCAAAAGAATAGAAACAAAATCAATCATATAAAAAGATTAAAGGAGAATAAATTATAAATAAAATCAATTTAGTAACAAAAAAAACAAGAAACTAATTTGAAGAAAAAATAAATTGAAGGACTATTTTAAACATTTAGAGTTTAAGCCAAATTGAGGAGAAGAGATTGAGAAAAAACCCATCAAATATTTGCTTGAAAAAAATGAATCAGTTACGGTGAACATAGACAACCCAAAATCCTCGATCAATCTAAAAAGTCGCCGTATTTACTCCTGAATTTATAGATAGCCCCACTATCCGCTTGACGAAATGGATGCGGAGAAGATATCAATGTCATTAAGTCGTCAATTTTATAGCCCCCCCTACGCCGCAACCTCTACGCCGCCGTGAGCCATTTGGCAAGTTGATGAACGACGTGTAAGCTTCATTGATAGCAAATGCAAATAATATTACAAAGAATCTAAAAGAGGTCCGTCGTTCACTGTAGTTCAAGACTCATTCACACTGTAGACCCGCCATTTTCCATCCGTGTATCGTGCGAGTTTGTCCGCCTTTTTTTTTTCTACTGTGAACAGTGTTAAAAAAGGTTCCGAGCTGAGGGTCACGGATGTAATTGCGCGCATACGTACCGGTACAGTTCGCTCCGGTCCGCCACAACTTTTTGTTTTTTTAATATTTTTTAAAATGACTAAATACAAATATAGCGCCTAATAAGATAAAATTGGTGAATTAGGCACAGGGGTGGACCAGTAAATGACCATTATTTT